>JAVJIX010000001.1:6487500-6810000 GCA_036785185.1 Paratrypauchen microcephalus
CATGACATGGTACTTCTTGATGCTTTTATATGGCTCCTTAATGGTTCCCTAATACTGTAAATGAATCCTTCTTCAAAATCAAGACTCAGTGCATGAGAAAGAGATAAGATGAGAAAGAGTAATTTTTCTCTCTCTGAACAGTCCATAATGGGCCTTGTTGCTTGAATGCAAATGAGGAGAAAAGAGATGGCCTATAGTAGAGGGTGGGAGCGTGGCCAAACTCTCCGCTCTCAGCTGTACGCTCTGATCCATTTCTGTGTTTTAAGAGCGGAGGAAGAAAGGAGAGCCGTTTTAATGAAAAAAAAAACAAATTTTCACAGAAAATAAAATTAAACCACTGCTGTTTCAGATGTCCACAGGCTCAGATAGAGGACTTCCGAGCCTAGAAACACTCGCAAGTTCCTCCAGGCAAATAAAAAAACGCACTTCGCATTGCGTAGCTCCTCCGCATTCCAAACTCTCTGGGCGTGACTTACAGAGACGGGGGGTGGAGCTGCATTTTTCGAGCTGACGTCAATAAGGTGCCTTGTTGAGAATCGCCTGTTTGAGCTGTTTTTTTCTAACGCAGAAAAGAACCGCAAATGCTCAGTTTAGATATTTCGCAACTTTTAGCCATGGGGGGGGGGCCCTAAACAGGGTAGGGGAGCTCACATTAAAGTTCAAAAACCTCAGAAAGTGAAAATTTCATGCCATGGGACCTTTAAAGGTGTAATTTTTCATGTTCAAGTGCCCACCACATACTTGTCTCCATGGAGATATGACAACTTTGACTGAAATGTTCCACTGTATGTCATTAAACCTATCTCTAGGAGACAAGCAGTAAGAATGCATATATTTTACATTTATTTCTTAACAGGTTGATGAGAACTGCATGGTCACAGTGGGGCGAGTGTCCAATATTGACCACAATAAAGAAATAATTGGAAAAGCAGGTCGTAATCGCTGGTTTGGGGTCCGTCCTTCGAGTGGTTTATGGCAACGAAAAGGAGGCTGGGCCGGACGCAAGATCAAACCTCTGCCTCCCATGAAGATCTATGTTAATTTACCCTCAATAGCAGCTAAATAACATTGGACTAGTTACTTCCAACAGAGTTTTACTAATGATGAAATGTACTGCACTGTATGAGGGAAAACTTGTTAAATATTGCAAAATAAGACAATATGGCTGTATATGGATGTTTTTGTTTAAATAAAAGTATACCTAAACTCTGTTGTAATGGGTAAGAATTACATCAAAATTTAAAGGAAAGACTACAAGAGTAAACCAAAGCTAAACAGTTATTAATGAATCATTTACAATTTTATATTAATTATGAAGTGATTATTTTCAATGTAAAAATATATATTGCTTCTCTACTTTTCTGGTATAAATATTGCATTGTTTTAATAATAATTAGTGAACTATATTGTGGATCTATAAAATGCATACAATTATGAAAAGTGGCTCACAAATAAAGACCATTCTTTGTACAGAAGATTAAAAATTTTATTTAACACAACTGCTTGTGAGCATGGAAAGAAACAAACAATATAAAAATCCAAAACATATTTACATCTATAGTAAAACATGCAGAGGAACCCATATTTTTAGTGGTAACTTTAAAAATACTGTCATGTTTTTAAAAGGGTTTGTGCAAAGACAATGGGTGGTATTTCAAGTAACGGGAGCATTGAGATGGCATGTCTCATCGTGGAGGATTTTTTGCTGCTTTTGAGACTTAGGTCAGAGGCTCTCAAACTGTGGAACAAGTACATTACAGTTTACCAGCGTGCAGGGACATTTAGTTTCCGAAGTAACGTTCCCATTCTTTTTTTTTTAATATTAAATTAAACGTTTGGTGAAAGCTTTCTGGTCTGTAACTTATTTTTCAAATGGGACATTTGTTGATCACCACTTTTAATTCCTATTGGTGGCATGCAGGATTAATCTTATAGTATTTATTTAGATCCAGTCCTGCTTTACCTAACCAGTTTCTCTACCATATTGACCTTGGTTCATACTGGTTTAGACTTACACCATTTTAACTAATTAAAATACGTTTAAAGCAAATTAAGAGATAAATACTGGTAGATTAAAGGGATAGTGTGTTGTTGTTTTTTTATTTTTATGTTAATCTGTATGGATTTCCTTCTAAAAGTTATGTGTGTTGACACCGGCTTACCTCTGACAGTCTCAGCTGATCCTGGTTCGGCTCGCTTTCTGGAGCCCACGTAAGTAGGTCCGGTAACTTCCCTGGAACATGAAATAAAGCTTGTTTTTCTTCTCAAAACAAAACATTTGTCCGAAAGGCGATATATTTGCGTCCCAAATAATTGTCCACGAAACCTCCAGCAGCGTAGATTGCGTTTGCGTATTGCCTCTCCCGACTCGTATCACTGCGCGCATATTAGCTGTATTAGCCTGTTCACTTGTAAACTTCCCCTTATGGCGGACCGCATCTGCCATACACTTCCGCTAAAGGTTAACAAATATATCACCTTTCGGACAAATGTTTTGTTTTGAGAAGAAAAACAAGCTTTATTTCATGTTCCAGGGAAGTTACGGGACCTACTTACGTGGGCTCCAAAAAGCGAGCTGAACCGGGATCAGCTGAGTGTCAGAGGTAAGCCGGTGTCAACACACGTAACTTTTAGAAGGAAACCCATAGAGATTAACATTTAAAAAAAAAAACACTATCCCTTTAAGTTTGAAAACCTCTGATTTAATCAAAGTTAGCATGCCCGCTCAATGGTCCAGCCTTTTAAAGTACCCCCATGCTATGTCTGGAGTCAGGGCAAAAAGGTTGTGAGTTCAAATATGATTAAATAATCTTCCATTTTAGTTTGAAAAAGGCTAAATTGCATGTCTACCAAGTTAATTCCCTCAAATAATTCTGCATTGGCTAATACTTAACAATCTAGGCAGCTACAACACAGGCAGACACACATGGTAGTAGCTGCTATGAGTGGCAAAAATATAATAATAATGTAACAGGTTCTTCCATAGTCCTCAATAGGCAAATGCAGCCAATACAGTCAATAATAATAACTAAGAAAATGAGCACACGGGTTTCTCTAGTCTATAGGTAGTGGTTCTTTCAAATATAACACCTCAAAATCAAAAGCAATGTCCCAATTTGAGATAAAATGTATTTAAACCACATCAAAGTGCATTATAAAAGAGGGAAATGTATGGGAAATTACTACTATAGTGTTTGCATTGTAGGACTTCATAGAAACAAGGAGAAATATTTGGCATTTAAATTAAAGGGACGGCGCAGTGTTTTGTAAAAAAAAAAAAAAAAAAAGGTTTCTAATAGATACGTTTGAGTATTAAATGTATATGGTAAATGGAGAAATTCAATTTGCCAACTGGACAAAGTTTATTTGGTCGAAAACGTTTCGCAGCTCATCCGTGTTGCTTCGTCAGTTCTGGTTAGAGTGCTGATAGACACTGCTTATATTTAGCAGCAGGGAGGAGCTAACTACACTGAAATTATTCTGAAACTATCCCACCTCTTTGTTTTCAGCTTTCTGTCTTTTGTTTTTCAGTTTCTCTCTGGCGTCTAGTTTAGCATACCCATTCAAAATCCTAATGGCTGTTTTCACACCTCTGGACCTGACCTGGCTAGCCCCCTTGTTTCCTTTGTTGTGATTTAGGTTTGAGGATAGAGTTATAGATGGGAGACAAATTGTGTCTGACTCCCCCATTCCTGTTCAAAGAAGGATTCTCTTTTTTGACAAAAATAGCCTCTTTAACTCTCCTCTCAAACCAGTTCTTTTCCTTGGCTAAGATCTGAACCTCACTGTCCTCAAAGGAGTGGCCCGTGGCTTCTAGGTGGAGATGTACAACAGATGAAGATCCACTCTGGCTCTCCCGTCTGTGTTGGTACATCCTCGTGATGTGGCTACTCCATCCAGTGTAGTGAAGACTGCAGTGAGCGCTACATTGGAGAAACAAAACAGCCACTTCACAAGAGGATGTACCAACACAGAGAGGCGTGCCAGAGTGGACCGTCATCTGCCGTACATCTCCACCTAGAAGCCACGGGCCACTCATTTGAGGACAGTGAGGTTCAGATCTTAGCCAGGGAAAAGAACTGATTTGAGAGGGGAGTTATAGAGGCTATTTTTGTCAAAAAAGAGAATCCTTCTTTGAACAGGAATGGGGGAGTCCGACACAATTTGTCTCCCATTTATAATTCCATTCTCAAACATAAATCAAAACAAACAAAGGAAACAATAGGGCTAGCCAGGTCAGGTCCAGAGGCGTGAAAACACCCCCATTAGGGTCTTGAATGGGTATGCTAAGCTAGACGCCAGAGAGAAACTGAAAAACAAAAGACAGAAAGCTGAAAACAAAGAGGTGATTCAGAATAATTTCAGTGTAGTTAGCTCCTCCCTGCAGCTAGATATAAGCAGTGTCCATCAGCACTCTAACCAGAACTGACGAAGCAACTTGGATGAGCTGCGAAATGTTTTCGACCAAATAAAACTTTGTCCAGTTGACAAATTGAATTTCTCCTTTTACCATGGATTCTAACTGGACAACTGAGGGATTCTTCACACATAGTAAATGTATATATTCTATACATTTAAAAATTACCTCAACATAGGACAAATTTAGGGTTTTACAAGTTAGATTCGGGGCAGCAGTGGCTTCGTGGATAATCCAATTTGCTGGAATATTGGCAGTGTAATTCCGAATGGCAGCCGCTTCCCCATAATCTGACCCAGGGCAACTGTAGCTCACCACAACAAAGAATACAGCTCTGGAAAAAAAATAAAAGACCACTGCATTTTTTTCTGAAATCAGCATCTCTACATGTATTACAGCCATTCCATTCCAGCGTCTGTTGAATTCCAACACAAACAAAAAGCTGAGCTACTTCAGTTCTTGCACCAGGAGTGGAATAAAGTCACCCAAGAACAATGTGAAAGACTTGTGGAGAGCATGCCAAGACACATGAAAGCTGTGATTAAAAATAAGGGTTATTGCACCAAATATTGATTTCTGAACTCTTCTTAAGTGTAAACATTAGTATTATGCTGTTTTAAAATGAATTTGATCTTGTTTCTTTGAATTGTTTGAGCTCTGAAACCATGTATCTTTTTTGTTATTTTGACCCTTTATCATTTTTTGCAAATAAATGCTCTAAACGATAATATTTTATTTGGAATTTGGGGGAAATGTTGTCAGTAGTTTATAGACTCAAACAAAAATGTTCCTTTTGCCCAAACACATACCTATAAGTAGTAAAATCAGAAAAACTGGTCTATTATTTTTTTCCAGAGCTGTACATGCCCCTAATTAATTCATTTGCGTGTTAAAAGTAGATTACATACATTTTTTTTTTTTACAATACAAACACCCTTAAAGGGATAGTGCGTTTTTTATGTTAATCTGTATGGGTTTCCTTCTAAAAGTTATGTGTGTTGACACCGGCTTACCTCTGACAGTCTCAGCTGATCCCGGTTTGGCTCGCTTTCTGGAGCCCACGTAAGTAGGTCCAGTAACTTCACTGGAACATGAAATAAAGCTTGTTTTTCTTCTCAAAACAAAACATTTGTCCGAAAGGTGATATATTTGCGTCCCAAACAGTTGTCCACGAAACATCCAACAGCGTAGATTGCGTTTGCGTATTGTCTGTCTCGATTCGTATCACTGCACGCATATTAGCTGTATTAGCCTGTTCACTTGTAAACTTCCCCTTACGGTGGACCGCATCTGCCGTACACTTCCGCTAAAGGTTAACAGGCTAATACAGCTAATATGCGCGCAGTGATACGAATCGAGACAGACAATACGCAAACGCAATCTACGCTGTTGGATGTTTCGTGGACAACAGTTTGGGATGCAAATATATCACCTTTCGGATAAATGTTTTATTTTGAGAAGAAAAACAAGCTTTATTTCATGTTTCAGGGAGGTTACCGGAACTACTTACATGGGCTCCAGAAAGCGAGCCGAACCGGGATCAACTGAGACTGTCAGAGGTAAGCCGGTGTCAACACATGTAACTTTTAGAAGGAAACCCATACAGATTAACATAAAAAACCCACACTATCCCTTTAACTGAATAAAGGCAAACTAGATCAGGGTCATACTGTGGAACATACCAAGTGAAGCAAAAACAGGTGGTGGACCCTCTACCAGAATAGTTTGCTTGCATTAATAGCAACCTATGAAGTCGCCATTATACCATGGGATATCCACAAGTATCAACATTTTCTTTTACAAAACACTGGACCATCTCTTCAAGAAATAAAGTAAGCTATTTGTGCTTTAACTTTAGTGGCAATAGGGGGATTTTCACAATATTACTTCATGTATAATCTTATATACAATACTAAAAAAGCCAGCCTATCAAAGCTCTTTACTTTATATAAAAAGCAACAACAAACTTATACAGAAAGGCCCTTTGTCGAAAGGTTTTTCCTATTGCAAAAAGTTTAACACTATTTTATCAGGGAGTACCATCAACACTGAGCACACCAACACAGACACACATAGGCAGTGACTTGGACAAGTGGCAAAACTCATACAACAAATTTAAACTCATTACTTTTTGCATTGTACAAAAACTCATTCAAGCGTTCTTACTAACAATACTGAGATAAGTACTGCACGTTTCAAGTTAGAATTATTCATCAAAATGTGGTTAAAAAGATAGGATACGATGCTTGTTTAGGATGGGCGTACTTTACGTTACTGCTAATCAGAGGTGGGTAGTAATTAAAATGTACTGGAGAAACGTCTTGACATTTAAATAGTACTTTCAAGAATATTTTTCGTAAATCATTTTGGATTTTTTAAAAATAGAAATGATTTATTTTTCATAAATAATTATTATTTATATATTATTATTTTATTATTTAAGTCTAAAACATAAAATCCATATTTATTGAATAATTAAGTTTCTTCACCAAATACTGTTAACTTCAGAAGTACTTTAGTCATACTTTAAGTCAACTACTCAATATATGTGATACTTTTATGAAATAACAGCATTGGGTACATTGGCTATACTACCCACCTTTGATGCTTTATGTATTTTTTTTATATGGCCAAATGTAGCGTGCTAATGTGTAAATTTGATCTAATGAACACTCAGTAACAGCAATACTGGCCTTCAAAAGGGCCATACAAGCTACAAGCTCTAGTGAAGCTTTGGCACATGAACTGCACAGCTGAAGCAATGCGGGTTACTGTAAAAAAGTGTTTAGTGAGAATATACTGTAGCATCAGTAAATAGTGGCCCTTTATGTAACAGAGAAAAATGGTTAATTGTGACATTGACAACTACTTTTGGCATCAAGTTATTGCAAACTAAAAGTGTGTGATATACCCTGCTTCTACTGTAGGTATTGCTGTACAGTCTGAATGTACTTCAACACCAATACTAAAGTCACAAAGAGCAGTTTACATGTTGAATAATAAGTCTTAGCTACATTCATTATAGCTACCCTCAAAAACACGACCTAGCCATAGCTGTGGATGTTAGGTACACAGTGTGCTTTAAGCTTTAGGAGGCAATAAGAACTTTTCTATAAAAAATTGACAAAGTAAAGGGTTAAAAACTGAGCACTGAGTCTGTGGAGAAGGATCCAACTAAATTCACAGCAATTTTCCAACTTTCAATGACAAACACGAGCACATTTCAACTCAACAATCGCACACACGCCACTGCACGCCACCGGCACACTCCTCCATGTCTATAGAGTAACAATAAATGTAGGATTTCACAGAAATAATAATAAACTGTTAACAAAACAAAGTGCAAACACAGCTGCCATTATCCAAATGTGGCAATTTGTCAAAAACCTCAAAATACCTCCGAGGCTGTAGCACAAAACTTACAAAATTGTTTTTGTAGTGTGTAAAAAAACAACATCACCACCCAACAACATCGAAACATTAACTTGACAACATGTAGCTTGTGGTTAGAGTTAGTTCAGATTTCCACAGGAAAACTAGTTTTGCGGGACCCTCGGATTCGCAGGGTCACACAGGTTTGGAGTAACCAAAGATCCCAACAGGGAAGTGCTTCACGTGAGTGGGCCACTGCGCCGCCAGTTGGAAAAACTTCACATCGTTCCATTCCACGCCGTCAATAGTCACTGAAAGACACACATTTATAGTTACAATTATTATAAAACTGACTGCACAGGACTGCATTACCAGTGCACGATTACCTGAATAACTGACAAATCTGATTATTCCACATTTGGTGGTAATGGGTATCTAATGTAGCCACAGCTGCTCTGGGGTAGACTGACAGAAGCGAGGCTGCCAATCTGCACCATATGCCTCACCAACCACTGCCCACACACCACATTTGTACTTGGCAAGCTGAGTAAAGTACCTAGTACACAATGTAAATTACCACTAGAATTACCACTAGAGCTACTTCTGTCCTACGGTTTCACCTGCTATTCCAGCGGTCTCCCATCCAAGTACTAACCAGACCTGACCCTACTTAGATTTTTTTAAAATAAAAAGTGAGGTGTCATGTTGAGAAGACATCTAGGTCGGATTCTTGCAGCACTCTGAACATAACCTTCTTCAGTTTCTCAATGACAGTTTTCTAGGTCACATTACAAGGATATGTCTTCATTATAAACCAGCAGATGGCAGTGTGGCTCCACATACCTCTCAGCATAGTGTGCTGGTGCTTGGCCGTGCAGATCAGGCGGCTGATCCCATCTATCACTTGGCTCTTAGAGTCCAGCTCTTTCTCCTTGGGCTTCTTACTAAGGAAAATCACTGAAGGAGACAGGAAGTAAAACATCAGTCAACAAAAAATGTATTTATTTGTTTTCCTAGGCAATTACACATTGGTCTATGTTTGAATTCAATATGATTTATGGTAAAATTCCCATCAACATATATTTTAATTTGCACTGAAAACTTATATAACAATATAATACAATATGATAACAATATATTAGGGGTTTTGTGTATTTGTTTTACATTTAGGTAAACCATGTAACTTTCAGGCACCTGAACGATACCATTAAATAAAAGTTAAACCCGTGCTTTTCCATGGAGATAGATACATTTTATGACATACAAGGCAATTAAGTGAGGTTACACCTATTCACAACCATTTTCAATGTTGGTGTGATCTTACCCTTCTTGTTCTTCTCCTTTGTCACCACAGTCATGGCCATGCTGGGGGGTGGGGTCAGCTCTCCTCCACTGGGCAGGCGGCTCACCTGCAGAGACCTGAAGTTACTCTTTAAAGTGTTTTTCAGTCCCACGTCACGCTTCTCTCCCTCCTTCTTCTTCTCTGGACCCTGCCACGTCCAGTAGTCCACCTGGAGACCCATCACCTCACTGCCCGAGCATGGAGAGCTGAGAGAGACACCAGAAAATTAAAATAAATACAGTATCATAGAAATATTCAATACCCATTCATTTGTTATAATACCAGAGTTAAGTGCTTTTGTATGTTGCCTTATCTATGTTAGGTCAGGCTACCTTTTGTCTACACCGCATTCCAAATGATTATGCAAATTGTGTTTAAGTGTCATAAAGGTCAAATGTTTAGTTTTCCAGTGAAACTCATTGATGGTCTTGTTAAAGGAAAACCAACTCCACATTATTAAGCAGAGCAACATTTTCAAGCAATATGGGAAAGAAAAAGGATCTCGCTCATCGTATCTCTTCGCGCTATTAAGAGACTTGTAGCTGATTCAGAGCACACACGGATTCGTGCAGCTAAAGGCACAATGAGGAAGGTTTCTGCCAGACAAATACATCGGATTAAGAGAGCAGCTGCTAAAATGCCATTACAAAGCAGCCAACAGGTATTTGAAGGTGCTAGTGCCTCTGGAGTCCTGTGAACATCAAGGTGTAGGATCCTACAGAGGCGTGCTGTTATACATTGATTGAAACAGCTTTTGATTTCAGTAATGTGCCAATGCTTCTAATCGAAAAATTAACAAATGACCATTTTCATTTCATTACAACATCCATCCAACCATCCATCTTCTTCTGCTTCTCCATTTCTGGGTTGTGGGGGCAGCAGTCCAAACAGTTCTGCTGCCCAGAACACAATGCACCAGCCCCCATGAATCCTCCCACAGGTGGTGGGTCCACGGGAGGATGGCCCACATTAAAACTGGCCTGGATGCTTCTGCCATGGGCAGCTACCAGTGTCTGCATTGGTAGTGTCCAGACACTGGGGGGCAGGGTGGGGTTAAGTGTCTTGCCAAAGGACAACGGCAGCACTCATCTGTGGGAGCTGGGATCACACACGGCCAACCCGTCGAGAGCGGGATCCGAACCGCCAACCGACCAACTGAGCTACTGCCGCTCCTACGACAATAACATGGTTTGAAACTCTGTGGTGCATAATAATTTGGTGCATTTTAAGTTTTATTTTTGAAATACTGTTATCATTGGGAGGTTTGTTCAGTAACAATTGAATTGTATTCTTATTGAAAATTATGTCATTTATATTGACAATTTGGCAAAATCAGAAAAATATCATTTGCATAATAATTTGGAACACAGTGTATATGGAGATGTTATTGCTTTGCCTGGAATGTTCAACAGTATGGCATTAAACATATGAGTCTCCATGGAGACAAGCAGGTAGCAGCCAGGCTAATTTATATTTCAGATAGGGAGGCACCCCCACTAAGAAATTTTCAAGTTTTTTTTTTCCCCCCGCATCAAAACAAATGTAAATAAATGGAATGACATTTAATGACATGCTGTGAAACTTTTCAATAACATTTCCATGGAGACATAGGCAGCGAAGTACAAACAGTACAGCTATTCAAACAGCTTGTGTAATACGTCCTGTACAAGGACGTGAAGCAGTTCGTGAACAGGTAATTCGCAGTTGTTGATAAAGTGACATACCCAGCTCCAGACAGGGCAGTGGACACGGAGGGGGACTGAGGGGGAGTGCTGCCGATCTCTTTCCCATACGGACCGGCCGCAGGCGGAGTTGGGGAGGACAGGATGCTCGTGTTGCCCCCCATTGCGTCATCTGAATCCACTGTGAACGCAAAGTGAGGGCAATTACACCTGCTACTATACATAACAATGAGGACAGGTTCAATCAAACATATTGTCAAAGTTAATGAATTCTGCTCTCCAAGGCTCCAATGCAGAAAGTACTTTTTTTTTTTTAATAAGAAGCATAGGAGGATGGGATTTTAAAACCATATTCTTTTTTGTTTTGCACTTGTTTTTTTTTCACAACTTTCCCTGCAGGAAATTGGTCCACTGCATTTAAGCTGTCCTTCACTGCAGCTGGAGCAAACGCTCAGGAGCAGTGGACAAGTCTAGGAGGACAATGGTAAAAAGTATCACGCTGGACGATTCATCTATTGGGCCTTTTTTATGTTGCTCCTCAAAAAAAATCATGTTTCAATAATTACAAATGTACTGTACCGTATTCTACGTATAAACAGGAAGCTGAAAACCTTTGAACACTCCAAACCTCCTCTAAACAACCCTTATTTGGCGTTTAATTTGATAAACCAAAATATTATTACAAATGTGGGACTTCAGAGCGGCTTCAAAATGACTACAAGTTTCACAGCTGAATTAATCTGATTTTGATGTTTTTTAATTAATTTTCCAATTCGATCTTATTTCAAAATGACTGTGTGATATGATTACATAATTAAAGGGCTTAATCATTTAAGATAAGATAAGATAAGATAAGATATGCCTTTATTAGTCCCACAGTGGGGAAATCATTTAAAATCATTACATCAACATAACACAGTAATAGCCTGGAAATGTGCCCTCAGACTGAACCATTTGCTTACCTGACGTTGACAGGCTCTGCTCCACAATTCCTACTTTCACAACCTGGAAGACAAAATACATATAAAATACACATGTATACATTTTAGATCACATTTTCAAAAATTTACTGTAAGATTTCTTCTTACCCCAATAAATGGCACAAACTTCTGACAGGAGTCTTCGTCCGGGCTGTGGACAGAAACCAATTAAATTTTAAAAATATGTTTTCAAGTGATATACTTATTTATTTTGAGTTTGAACATTTGAACAGTTCCATAGGTGCACACAGAAAGTAAACATGGCTTTGGTATGGGGCGTCACCATGTCCCAGTATGGCACATGACTGGCATGGTGACAATGCGGGCGTCTTTTGGGGAGTTCAAAATGAGATGAATGAGAGAACTGCTCCTTACAACCAAAACAATAAAAACAACAGCTACAGAGGTTTGATCAAATTTGTCAGTGTGCCAAAAATGTACAGGTCTGGAGTAATAACGCACAACAGCCAATATTTATACATGTTTTGAATGGTTTTACAATTTCAGTTTATTGAAGCCTTAAAGAAACATGATTCTGTGCAAATAGAAGGTTAAAACCATCCTTCAGAAGATTGTCCATGGAGATGGATACATTTTATGCCACAATCTGGAAGATTATATATACAACATTTCTATGGCCAAGTAAGAGTCAGGTTTGTGGAGATGCAAGTCCACTCACACTAAGGACACACCAGCTCATATAGGACTTTTTTTGCACTCATTTTTTCTCTTTTTGCATTTTATTTGAATCTTTTTGCTCTATTTTTTTCTATACTGTGTTGTAAATATCGTAATTAAATGCCTGCAATGAAGTGAGATGCTTTTAATCTCATTGTGAGTATGTATAATATAAATTGTACATATGAATAGTGACAATAAAAGGCATTCTATTCTATTCATTCTATTACTATTTTGAGGCTAAAAAGTTGGACTTTGATTATTTGTACTGCATTATTTGTATGAAAATGCAAACAGCAACCAATAAAATATTTTAAACATAAAAAAAGACAAGTTCAGACTAACAACTGCTCAAGATCAAATGATTAAGTATGTTTAACCAATGTCATTTTCCCAGGGTATAAAGCAGAAAAACAGACAACCAGCACCCCACAAATATATCTTTCTCTTTTCTTGTCTCGCATTCTCCCTCTAAGCTCGACTCCCAAGTCAAAAGCCAAGTGGTCCTTTGTAACTGTTTCATCATCGCCGATCGGGGACCACCCACATCAAACAGAAAGAAACCCAAACACTCCAGGCTCCACCGCTCACACAAAATCAATCTCACTTGTATCACTGTGGAGATGTACAGAGCAGAGCAGTCCACTCCCACCAGCCTTTTGTGTGACCAGCTATTACATATTGTTGGACTGGTATTTAGCCCAGGAGCAAGTAGTAGTAGTAGTAGTAGTAGTAGTAGTAGTAGTAGTAGTAGTAGTAGTAGTAGTAATAGTAGTAGTAGCACTTCTGACGACAGATAATCTGAAGTTTTGAAGTAGGATTACGCATGGTAATTGTATAATATTGTTTACAGTGTGGACACAATGTCTAGAAAAATGTCTCAGGTGAAAAAAATATAGTTTAGATGCTGCAGATGTTACCAATTTATAATAACTAAATTAGCAAAGCACAAACAAATTCATAATGATCAAGTGGTTTATGAAGATTGATTCAGGCTTAGTAAGTACTTGATGGGTAATGGTTAGAAGTTAGGTTTAGGGTATTAAGTAGTTATTAAGCCTGCATCATTTAATAAGAAATTTGTTCATTATGAATTAAGTCTTTCTTCATGCTTTATTAAGGTTAATTAAATTGTAAATATTATAGTCTTAAGTGTTACTAAAAAAATCGTACATTGTAAAGAAAGTGCAAAGAAAGAAAGTGAAAGAGTTTCTTTTTAAGCTCCCTGGGACTTTAAGTCAAATTCAAGTAGATATTGTAGTTGTTACATCCATTTTCACTACTTACGCAAAGTTGTAAGAGCAGTAAAACGCCCTAACTTTCCCCTAGATGAGTCCACATTTCCAATATCAAGGAACTTATTACAGGAACCTCAACTGTGAAGGAGCCGCAGCTCTCCTCTAAGCTTCACAAAAAAGCAGAGACACAATTTATTCTGCATTTGGGAGTTACACCTAGTGACACAAAATGTCTGTAGCCTGAAGGTCCATTTAAAGTAAACTTTATAGACATTTTTACTGAATGAAAGCAATATGCATTTTACTCAATATTATTTAGCAGAAAAATAAGGAAATATGTCAAAACAAAACAAAACAAAACAAAAAAAAACAAGATACCGGCTTATACCGGCTTGTCAAAGCCTGATCTCGTCAGATCTCAGAAGCTCAGCAGGGCCGGGCCTGGTTAGGACTTGGATGGGAGACCAGTGGGAATTCCAGGTGCCATAGTGGGGCGCCACTGGAAAAAACTGTTGTTGTGTCCTTAGGCAAGACACTTCACCTACAGTGCCTAGTATGAAAGTGGAGTGTGCGTGAGTGTTGATGGTGGTCGGGGGGGCCGATGGTGCAGATTGGCAGCCTTGCTTCAGTCAGTCTGCCCCAGGGCAGCTGTGGCTACAATAGCAGCTTTCCACCAACAAGTGTGGAGTGACTGAACAATGAACTGTAAAGCGCTTTGGGTGTCTTGAAAGGCGCTATATAAATGCAATTATTAATTAAAGATGTATTATGTATATGTTAATTTGTTATAATACTTTAATTTATCCATTTATTGATTCATTTCTGCATCATCAAAACAATCCTACTTCAAAAATACTTCAATATAACAACAACAAATCTTCATTCTTTATTAGTCCCCTGGGGCTTCATGCTTTAATAATTATGAGACATTTTAAGGGTTGTTGTGAAAAATGTTAAGTATACAAACCACTGCAAGTCAAAAGTGAAAACATTCGGGATTGTTTGAAGGTTGTTAGGCAAAAACTTCACAGCAACAACAAAACAACAATACACAAAGAGGACAACGTAAAAACACAGCAAACCAAATACACGGTAGGACATTGTGAAAAAGACGTGAAGTTACGGTGAGCTTTGAAAAGTGAGAAGGGAGATGTTAAGACAAGGAGCTCAAGCCGAATGTGGGAGAGAGTGTATAAGGAAAAACAACAGGAGATTAATTAGATACCTGATGTAAAAATCAAAATACAAACTTCTTTTCCTTGAATGCAAATCAGAGGGAAAGGGGGAAGAAGGAATGCAAAAGTGTTAAATGATGTGCTGCACTGACAACTTTTTTTTAGATCGGCTGCAAAATTTTATAGAAAATTGATGGACCTGCTTAATTTTTGTGAGAGAAATTGAGAGAAATTATGTCAAAGCTAAGGCTGTAATATCTGATCAAGATAAAAGGCATATTTATTTGAATTTGGTTACTCAATACCACAAAATATTAATAATTAGCAGAAAATACTACCCATCCCTGGTCAAAACTGCTCAAAATCTGCTTTGAAAATAACATAGTAGATTAGATGCCAGGTAAGTTTGCTTTACTGTAGGGACCTAAACCTTACTGAAGAGTGTGAATATATGACTATGGACTATAATATTGAAGTAAACCAATACAGTGGTCCCTCGTTTATCGCAGTGGTTACGTTCTAAAAATAACCCACAATAGGCGAAATCTGCGAAGTCGTCAGCTTTATATTTTACAATTATTCTACATGTTTTAAGGCCGTAAACACCTCACCACACACATTCTACACTTTTCTCAGACCGGCATTAACATTTTCTCACTTTTCTCTCTCGTTTAAACACTCAAACCTTCGTAGATTTTCAACAACAACAAAAATAAAAATAAAAAATTAATAGTGACGCGTGTATTTCACAGTTTCTCTGACTGTGCCTCTTCGTCCTGGCGCCGCTCCGCCTCAGTGCAAGTGTCTTTTTCCGAGTGAAGAACATGGTTATGGGTAGTCGTTGACGCTATTTTTTTCTTTTGGGCAACAAGATTCTTATAAACAGACATGCCACTTTCGATTATATTTGAGAACGTTTCGTCGACATTGTGGGTTTTGTCGGGGAGAGAACTTGCAAACATACAGCACTTCAGAGTCACACTGCGATGTAACATTTATATAAATTTGGCTGAACGCATTCTGTACTGTACAGGAGACACGGCACGGAGGAGAACGAATGACAAATCGGCAAAAGTCTACAGTCCCTTAGCCAATCAGGACGCAGAACACAATGCGCGTTGATACACTATTAAAAAAATGGAACAAAAACTTCCACGAAACAGCGAGGGTGAACTGCGTTATAGCGAGGGACCACTGTATACGTACAGTATGACAGCTGATCTAGATGTGTGATATGTGAAATTAATGAGTCGCTATCTGTGAATCTCCTCTGAAGTAGCAGCAGGAAGATAGCAGTAATGTTTATGACTAGAGATGATTTGATTTTAATATAGCAAAAACTAATGGATAAACTGTTCGTAAACAAGCTTGTGATTGTCAAAGTTTTTTTTTTACATGCAAAACAATACTGTAAACTAGCACATGTGGCCCTCAAGCTAAGTAGAGTAACATGCTCTATATTCATACGTACATGCCAATAGTAAATTTGGATTAAACATGCACTATTTTTATTTTATTTTTTTCGATTTTAAAGATTATTTTGTGTACTGGTCCTGTCTGTGATGCCTAATAACTACATTATAATGGCCTCAATAAATGAATACTATAATATAAATAACTTGCAATCTGATTGGTCTAACTGAGACATTAAAAATAAATAATAAACTCATTAATTAAAATGCAGACATGCTTATACAAGTACACACATGCACAGACAGATAAACAGTGGAGTGATGGGAACAGCGATTGTACCTCTTTTGTTTATAGGTGAGCATGGCTTCGGAGATGGGGAACTGGTGGGACACATTGGCTCCAGCTAAATACTGCACCACCCGTCCAGCTACGTCAATGTTATCTGCAACAAGAGACAGAGAAAATGGTTAAACACAGATACACTTGTCAGCCCATACTCCCCCAAAGATAAGATTTAATTAAACAAAACAAACAAAAAAATCTAAATTGTATCTGCAGATCTAATTACATTGTAACCCCAAAGACAAACTGCAAGAAACATGCATTCATTAAATGCATAATTCAAATGGAGTCTTAATGAAGATAAAGTCCTGTTTTAGTCCTGGTTTACTCCTTGTCTAGAGCTGCACAATTTTAGAAAAACATATTTTTTTCTGAAAAGCAATGCGAATTTCAACTAATGCAATAATCTTATTTCAGAATATATCCGTGGAGGTCTAAGATAAGATAAGAGATAAGATAAGACTTTATTGATCTCACATAGGAGAAATTGACTTGCCACAGTAGCTCCAGGCAGAGACAGTTTGAACAAAAAGAAAGAGCACGCAGAAAGAATAAAATATAATAAGTAATAATAAAATAAGTAATAATAGTAATACAGTAACTAGGAGAATATGGAAAAAATATTGCACATTTGGACTTTATAGTAGAATTATACAGTCTGATGGCGGTGGGGATGAAGGATCTGCGGTAGCGCTCCTTCTTGCACTGGGGGTGCCTCAGTCAGCTGCTGAAGGAGCTGCTCAACTCCTCTACAATCCGGTGCAGAGGGACTTTGTTATTTACCTATAATAGCAATCTTTGTAGTTTGATAATTGCAATCATTACTGAATTATTTTGTTAGTTCTAGGCTACAGTAGCACACTAGGCAGAAACCCAGAGGTTGGCATTGTATCATGACAAGACAGTTCACCAATCTTGCTAATGTGCAAATTTTGTCTGTCTGAAATCAAACTCCACGACAAGACAAGCTGTTGTTGCTCCACCATATTTAATATTCAGACGGGCTAAATCCCTATGGCAAATGCATTCATCATGTATATGTGGCAGGATAATACAGAAGCTTGTTATAAAATGGCATCGAGCCTGAGAGCATGCAGCCGTTAAGGAGCGATATTAGATGTCAGACAAATGACTTGTGTGGTACATACAGAACAGAGTGCATTCTGGGTATGGCTGAATGCATATTCACCAGCTTCCCCTATGACTAACTAACTCTACAACTGTTTAAAGCATCTCTAATAGGATTCAATAAATCTGTTTTTACAATGTGGTGCATTCATTTAATGGTGCATGGAAGACTTTTTGGCACCTATAGGCATAACAGACAGTAATAGTTAATACAGGAGACAGCGTGTAAAACAGAACAACTTAATCATTAAATTGTTCTTATTAATAAATCACATTATTTTATACTTGGAGCCAACAAAAATATGGTTACCACGACATTATACAGTTTATACAGGTAACGTATAGGAATATTAAACTATTTTTTGTTTTTTTGGGCAAGTGAACATTTTTCTGTCTTTTATGGTGAAACATAATAACATCCATATTCCTGACAATGGGGTCCTGACAAACAGAAACAAGAACAAAAAAAGCATGGTGTAATATGCAGAGCTATTTTTAGTTTTGCCCTTATAGGAGTGGGAAGAAGAGAATAATAATTGATAGATTTTAGTTTTTTAGTTTGGTTGCATAAAATAATTACGCCTACCCTCCATGGACTCTCTTTGACCCTCATAGAATCTAATATGAGAAATGGATACTGTAATTGACCAGCACGTACTTGACCAATGGCTTCTGGATACACTTTTCAAGCATGTTTCTAATGCTTATAATTGTCTGTCCAATTGCATTAATAGAGCATTACAATTTATTAACTATATTTTCTGGTTTAATATTGTTGGGTCATTTTTTAGTGTGCAAGAAATTTTTGTAAACATTGTGGAAAAATCATTTAATTAGCTGGTAAAAAAGCCTTTAGAATTCTTGTCCCATTTCCCCCCTACAAGACAAGCACTACGGGACACCTCTGGACAGTTATCTGCACAGCCCTGACAGATCACACAGAGGAACATGGTTACAATGTCCAATGTACCACAGCGCAGTGCAGTTTGTGTCTCTGCAAAACCAGATAATGTCCTCTCTCCGTCTTTTAGCTCTTGCCCCGTTTGCTCACCCCATTTGTTCCTGTTCACTTGGCCCAACATCCAAGCAAGCTTCACAGAGCAGAGCAAGGAGCTGCAGTCAAGCAGAAAATTCTAAGGCCAACTGCTAATATTTTGAAACCAATTATTATAGAAAAACAACTATTTTCTTTGTTTTTAATAATAATTGACTCTTTTTTTTCCAATACCCAATCACTCATAATGACTGCGTTTGATTATAATTATTTTATTGTGTCCAAGCACTGTTCTATATTTATTGTTTAATTACATCTATTGCTTTTAGTGCTCTAATGGAGGAGGGGAAAGATGGACAAATATGTTTAAATGTAATTATTTTTAAGTGCAGCAGCTTGGAAACTGGACTCAGAGGTAACATAGGTATACTCAAGACCCCAGTCTATAAATCAGCAGACATTTACTATGAGCAACATGTATTTCTTTGTGAACTGATTTTACAGGGATCCTTTTTTGTGAGATATGTTTTCTGTGTAAAAGAAATGAACATGCGGTATATTGATTGTAACAAGATGAATGTTGCTAAATTGAAGACTAAAAACAAGATTTAGGGTGCGTCCCATTACTCTCTCTTACCAGCGCACTGCGCTGTGGTACATTACCTCTCTCTTACCTACCTTACCTACATCTTTGTCTTGCCCCTCGATACCGAGCTGAGAGGGCTCGGGGTACGAATGTTCCCCTAAGAAATGGGACACCACCCGATTACCGTTTGCGTCATCATCCCTTGCCTCTACCTGGCTGCTACGTCTACAGAGGCGACAACAATTGACGTAAACAAATGTCAAGGATTATCGGGTATCTCAGCTCGACAAAAAAACTAGCTTGTTTATGCATGAAAGTTCGATGAAAACGATAACGTCGGCTAAACAGACATCACTACAATTAAAACTGCAACAACAGTTCACTAAAAGTAACGTAGAACATAAGCATCATAATTGTAAACCATGCTAAACTGTTAATCGATAATTACACCTGCTGAAAATACATTTATGAGACTCCTTGGCTGGTCGATGTGACGCTGCCATCCTGATCCCAAAACCTGCCTGAGCTTGTAGGCGTACCCCTTCATTTCAAGTCTGGTTGAGAGCTTACTTCGTTTCAAGGGGTATGTAGCCCTTGGTCGTGGCCCTAGCTCTTGATCAAAATTAGAATTGGGATACCACTTGCTCTCACATGAACGCGCAAAACCAAGGGGTAAGACGAAGGGGTAAGACTGAGATATGGGACGCAGCCTTAATACCTTCTTGCTTTGGTTTTGGCTTGGATTTACTATTTACAATCTATACCTTATACCCTAGACCAGAGGTCTTCAACAGGGGGGTCGCGACCCCCTAGGAGGTACTGCAGTGGGGTCGTGAAATCTTTTGATTTCACTTTAAAATAATATAATTTTATATTTTATAGTGTAAAATACAGTATTAATCTGTGTATTATTTCCTTGTATTGGATGTTCCATAACAGAGTAGCAATTTTATACATGACACTAAGCTCAATTTGTATGCCATATATATAGTAGGGGGTCCCTGGCCCAGTTCGCCATCTGTTTGGGGGTCCCTGGCCTGAAAAACATTGAAGACCCCTGCCCTAGACAGTAAGATACACCCAGGTGTATTTGAATGTTTGACTGTGTCTGTTATGTTGTTGTGGATAGTTGTACGATGGCAAACCTGAAAATTGCTGCAAAACAAATCTCCCTACAGGTACAAATAAAGTTATCTGAACCCGTATCATATTTGTTGTTACCTGAAGTGGGCCGCTCCGTCCTGCAGAACAGCTCCCTCCAGGCTGTGTCCATAAACAGATTGTTGAACTTGCTGTCGAATGAGGCCACGTGTTTGGCCAAAGGGTGTGAACCTGAAAAGACACATGCACAATAACAATGATTACTGAAAACAATACTGACATGGAAAAAACAGAAGCAAATGTTTCTTCATGCATTAATTTAACTGGGCTTAATCAACATTTTAAAATCATGATCTTTTTTTCCCCAAGCATTGCAGCCTACAGCAGCTTTCGTAAAGACCTCTGTGAAAAAGACTTTTGAAATCTTTAAACTTTAGCCCTGTTAAATAAAGGCTTTTTAAAGGCAGGTTAGAAAGGGCCTGGTTACACGAGATGTTTACGCTTACGGGAAAAAACGACAAAATATTTTATCAGAAGTGCCTTTCGTTTAGATGTTGACGGCATTTTAGGGGCTTAAAAATGCAAAAAACTGAAACCGCCCTCCACAGTGGAAAAGTTGAATATGCTCCGCCATAGCATTTTCATCTACACTGCCCAAGACGCAAAACTCTGGTCAAATCTGCTGACGGCGCATACCCGTTTACATCACCATTTCTGGATATTTATATTTATAAAGTAAATTAAGTTAAATAAATTAAATTAAATTAAAAAGTTAAGTAAATGAAATTAAGTAAATAAATTAAGGAAGATTCTACGCATGCACGCGGGCATAGTGATAATGTATCACAGCACCACCTAGCCACCTGGCATGCATACCCAATCCAATTCCACACACTTTTGCTTCACCGTATGCACACAGATTTCCTCCAGAAAACGCTTGTCTAAACGTGGAATAAAAAGTGAAGACGCGGTGCCACTTTTGCGTCTTCTGTTCAGACATTTAAACGTAGCCAAAGTGAGCGCTTCACTGGGTCAGGAATTTTGTAAAAATTGTAAAAATGTCAGGTGCTCTACATGGATGTAATCATATACTAAGAAAGAGCCTAAAGGATTTTAAACTTCAATACCTGAAGAACGCCTTGTCTTGGCTTCTGTTTTGTCACCAACGAATACTTTCAATACTAACTAAAATACTAGTACAAAAACCTTTGGACTTTTTTCTCTAAATAAATAATAAGAAATAATTAACAAATCAGTGCTTTAGCTTATGTGCATTGTCGGCTCTCCTCTGTGTACATTAGTTTGGCTTCTATCATAAATCTTTGTTGACGTACCAATGGGGATGACCAGGAATCGGATATAACTGAGCCAGTCAGGTGTTTTATTGGCCAGCTGCTCCACGAAGAACCTCAATATTGTACTGAGGTAACTCTGGTCTCCAGCCGCTGCCACCTTCATGGTAGGAGGAGTCTGTGCGTTACAATTGCAGCTGGAGATAGAAGGGGCAAAGACACACATTAATTACTAAGGAAATCTAGTGGTACAGTTTAATTATTGCATTGCATATTTAGACATAGCAAAATACTGATAGTTCTAATTTCTAATCATATCTACCGGTAGTCTAAATAGAACAGATGAAATGTAGATGAGATGTAATAGAAAAAAAGTTTAGTTATAGACTAAACTATATTAAAATGATGAAACTAGTAGTTCCTTAGTTGTTTAGTCAATGGAGTCTCACTTTAAACAAATCTCTTTATTAGCCGACTAATTATTTTATGAAGATTATAAGGAGTTAGTGCAAAACAGTAAAAAGGAGAAGGCCTGGAGTGAGTTAGCCGGAGTTTAGGGAGTGACTGTGAGTGACAGTTTAATCTGCCTAATTTAATTTCTGTGGATGTTCAGTACTTCTATGTACACATAGTAGTTTGGGCGCGGTTCTAATCATTTTGTGAGCTTTTGTTAGTACCATAACTGATACATAGGGCATGCCTTTTTTCATTGTCATTTTTTCTATATTCGATTACAGTCGTTCTAATAAATGATCCAAGATGGAGAATCACAAAGAGTATAATGTTTAAAATTAAGTTATTGCATCACATTTTTTGGCAAGAAACACCCCTCTAGCATTTTTCACACGGATGACTTATCTCTCCATCTGTGTCAAAAGTGTCAGAAAAGCATGTGTTTTTTTGGCGGGTTTCACTCTGCTGGAGGCGAGAATACCACAACAGTCAGACGGTGAGCTTTTATGGCGTGGATAAGAGGTATGTGTGCAGAAATATTTAACAATAACAAGATAATGCGTCTTTAACATACCTGAAATATGCACATCCATTTGACACGTAATATTTCTTATCATCAAGTTTTAAAGAGGATTATGACTATGACAGAATGCAAGAAGCATGCTAGCAACTTGTGTTTCACAATTTACATTTTTTAAGTTACAGGTATTTTGAAAAGAAACACCAGTTATTAAATGATTACTGGCAATATAACCAAACCAGCATCAAAATCCTACATTTTGTAATATTACATTATTATTATACATTGTAAAATAACGCACAGCTTCATGAAATCAAACTTTCTGAATGATAATTGAATAAAACGTGAAATAAACAGCCTGATAAAAAAAAGCATATTTAGGTAACATTTCTGAATTTAAATTGTATTAATTTTGCTTCTAAAATTGTTGCTATTATAATATATAGTTTGATATATAATTTGTTAGTTCCTACAATTACAGTATATGTGACCAGTAATATCCCTTGTTGAAACTGGAGTGAACCGATTGACAGCAACGCAGGTGTGTTAAAAACTAAAAAATATGAAAACATTTTGACATTTTTTGCTCAATTTGACAGAGGCAGGGCATCCAACTGACACGACCCTGTCTCCCCCTGACATAACCTTCTGAAGTGAAGATGAAGGATCCAACGGAGAATGAGAGTTTGTGCTTTTCAGGTACATTTGGGTTGAGTTGTTTTGTAGAAAAGAGTTATTTTGCCTGTGAATCCTCCTTGCAGATAACAGTGATATATAGCTTATAGTGGAAAGGTAAACAATAGTAACAATATAGAATGAAGACAGTAATATTAACATTATGACATTAATGTATTTTGAATTTTTGAGAGGCAATTACTAGTACTATTCTTCCAATCAAAATAAAACTGATTCTGGCTACATTACATATTCCCAACCTGTGCCATAGTGGTCAATATTGAACATAATAATATGTTAAATACTATGGCCACTAGAGGGTGACTTGAATAACAAAGATCATCTCTTCATGATGACACCTGTTTGTTGGTGGAGGCTGGCCTAAGTTTGTTGCATTTGGACCAGCAGACTCATATTCTTATACTGGTGTACAGGACTGTCATTGATATGTAAAGTATGTGAGTTTATAAGAAAGCACAAAGCCCCACTCACAATCTCTGGATGCGTGTGACGATGGTGTTGAAGGCGGCCTGGACATCTGCAGCGGAGCAGGTGGACACTATGGGCTGGCCCTGTTCATGAAGCAGGTCCGCTACATACTGAAACGCATAAGAGGGGTGCAAGAGGTCAATAGACATGCACTATAACAACAGATGGAAAATATAGTTACCCCAGTTATGAAGTAGTTAGTGAATTGAAATTCGTATATATAAAAATGGAATCCTCTGGATTTACAGCAAAAGCTCTGCCAAAATCCATCAGTCCGCCCCAGGCAGCTGTGGCTACAAAAAGTAGCTTACCACCACCAAGTGTGGAGTGAATGAACAATGAACTGTAAAGCGCTTTGGGTGTCATGAAAGGCGCTATATAAATGCTATGAATTATGATTATGATTATTATTATTATTATCATTACTATTATTATTATTATTATTATTATTATTATTATTATTATTAAAATATTCACAAATTTAAGTTCTTGTATAAAGACATGGTCTGGTCTAGTCTGGTTAACACCTGACCATAGCACAAGTGAGATATGGGTCTGGAAACTCGCTTCGAAAAATCCCGTAGCGGAGGTGTGGTTAGCGATTGCCAACGGCCGTTTATTGGGCGTTATGAATGTCTATCATTGAGCATATGCGTAAGTCCATAGCCAATCATGTCAGTTGTCAGTTCAAACTACCAGCTTCCGTTTGTCATGTAGTACGCGTCACCGTCTTGCCACACCTCCCCCGCTCTCTGATTGGGGCCCTAAATCTGGGACTCTCGCTTGGACGAGTTTCCAGGCCGCCTTCCAGTTCGAAACGAACGGAAGCGGCCTGGGAATTCCCAGGCTAGGTCTGGTCTGCTTTGGTATCTGCTGTTGTCTCACCATCGTTGGTATTATATATGTGTGTTATTGTAGTTGTGCTTCTATTGTTGGTATTTTTTGTGTTTACCATTGCTTGTATGAAGCGTGAAAAGTCCCTCAGTCGTCCAGGTAGAATCCATGATAAAATGAGAAGTTCAATTTGTCAACTGGACAAAGTTTGTTTGGTTGAAAACGTTTTGCTTGTATGTTTACTTTTTTCGGTCTTTAAAGGGACAGTGTGTAGGATTCGTGGCGCATAGGTGGTTACTAGCTATTCCACTTCCTCTTTTGGCTACGGCAGACCTCGAGGGTCACCCGGACGCGACGTACCGCCGACATCGCTCGTGCCCGCGCACGAACCGCGCACCGCTGTATACATAAAACGGTCCCCCGTTCACTTTTTTTTTTTCTTTTCGCATGAAAACACACAATCCCGATCATGATTCATGACAATCTACACATCAAATGAAACCTTACAGTCTCCTCTTTTTGACTATGCAATTCATTTCCCTGCAAAACAATCACTCCCCGAGCACATGGGGCTTTTATACAGAAAAGCACAAAACTTAGCTTACTTAGCTTACCTTTGAAGGCTTTGCACAGGTCAAACTCTGTATTTCATCATAAACTTGGTCTCAATCTGTCCATAAGGATCCAGCGAATAAAATCCAGTAAAACAATTTAGTCCAAAATACGTGTTATATCCATTACGATGTGTGATACAGCAGCATGCTCCCCCTCCCCCCCCTCCCCTTCCCCTTCTCTCCTTCGCTCCTGGCTGCATATGGGAGCAGAGGAACGAAGGAGAGAAGGGGAAGGGGAGGGGGGAAGGGGGGGGCCATCTGCAGCGCGGCTAAGCAGCTGTTAGCCGGAGCCGAGGCAAAGGATGAGCCCAAATGTCCTTCTGCGGCTCTCGTATTCAAAATGGCTGCCTCTATATGGGGAAGATCCCCCTTTTATGTGACTATATCTAAGTCCAAAAGAATACTTTGATTTCATGATGGAAGTGAAAAGGCTTGGAAAACAATGTATTTTTGAATGGGTATCTTCAATTTCAGTAATTAACAGGTAAAAATCTTACACACTGTCCCTTTAAATGTTCCTGATAGAAACACCTTATGTGTAATTTATTGATCAAAAGTGTTTTGTTTTTTTGTACACGAATGGAATTTGCCTTTGTTTTGTTTTATGTTTTCCAACTGAACTGAGATGGAAGCTAAATCAATCATTTAAGTAATGTTTTGGAAGACAGGGGTGGGATTCAGTAAGTTTTCTTCTTCCCACTCCTTTTCGAGTAAAAAAAAAAAGTGAATGTATTTGACTGTATTTTGGTTACATTTATTTATTTCCTTGTGTTGACGTGCTTGAACTTAATGTTTTTTTTATAAGTGACTTTGACAACTTAAAAGATAAATAATTTTTTTATTCTGACAAATGCACTGGCAGAACAAACCTGTACTGGGTGTTGTTTGTTGTCATGCAATATTTAAAAATGTTTCAGAAAAAGAAGTAAAATGTCACTTATTTATATTTACCGCTACTAAAGATATGTTAAAAGCCCATATAAAATGTATAACATGATTGAGATAGCTATAGCATTAGTATAGAACAGCACGTACCTGTCCCTGCCACTCTGTAGTGTTGATGAGAATGATGCACTCTGGTAACCGCTCGTCAGAAATAAGGATCTGATTGAGCTGGTCGTACACGGATTTCCTGGGAACCTTTAGATAAACAGACAAACACATTAGAAAACACAGTATACAGTAATTCAAGGTCAAAACATGTAATTGATTATGAAGCCGTACCTGTGCTATAAGCCTGGAGTCTGGGGAGCATTCACTCTCCATGCTGCTGGTGCGGTCGTTCTGGGCCTTAGAGTTTTGCCTGTCCTTCATGGAGGTACTGCGTGTTCGCCTCTGTAGCTTGTTGTCCATTTTACTGAGGACATAGGGGCAATAAGTCCAATTATGCATCAGCCAAAAGCAACATGTACAGGTCTATTCCCATATGAGATGTATAGTGTTTACAACAGTTATGATAATAGCAACTTCAGTATGCAGTACACAACATGCTTACACTACAATACTGAGATATGCAAACAACCCATGATCCTATAGGTTATTATAGTGGCATGCTTTGAAGGGTATTGGAAAATGGGAGCCAAGCATTTCAGTAGAGACACTGTACCTTATATAACTTGACCTTGTTTACAATAATGCATGTGAAAAAACATATGGCCTTTTTTCCTTTTTTGTGCAAGAATAAACGATACAATAAAATTATATGATGCTGATTTTCAAATTGTGTGTACATTTTTTTGGTCTCTACAAGGCACTAATTAAACATTTACCAATGACAATTGATTGTTAATATCAATTATCATGTATTAAAACCTGCAGTATGTGTTTACAATACACTACACAGTGTTTTAATGTTTTAATGCTTAATGTTTTAATGTTGGTGTTATTGTTAGTTGTCATTGTTTTTATTGTTTTTGCTGTGGTGTCACCTGCCTAGGGACTGCAGATGGAAATTAGCATTCTTGCTATAATCTGGCATATTTACACTGCAATGCTGCAGATGTTCATTAATATGCACTGTCCCTATTAAATAAATAAATAAATAAATAAATAAATAAATAAATAAATAAATAAATAAATAAATAAATAAATAAATAAATAAATAAAATAAGTACTAGTATTAAAATAAGTACTTTTTTGGCAAACATCTTTGGTCTTCTTTCTGTTGTAAAATGTGATCTAAATTTTATTTATAGTATACTGTGTCTGAATGGTTTTAGAATGTCCTTGTGTATATGAGAATATGAGTATAAGACAACATGGTAATGTATAATGAATGACCATTATTTTACTTTGATTAAAGGAAGAGAAATTATCACTCTGGTATCGACATCAGTATTGAGTATCTAAATTAGGGCTGTCATTTTAATGCGTTAATTCGATTAATTAATTACATTGCAAATTAACGCTTAATTATGAGTGGCAATTCAATGCGCGCTCATTTTAAATTTGGTGTGCGGCAAGCAAATCGCTGCCAGGGCCTTTGAACAGCAAGTTTATTTATAAAAAGAACAAAGATCAACAAGAACGTGGTGATTTGTAGCTTTTGCCAAAAAGAATTTTCCGATCACTGAAGCTGCTACAGACTGACGTATCATTTGAACGACAAACACGTCCGGTGTACTGTCAGATAGAGACGCTTTGTCAGATTGAGACGCCTCCTGCGCTACTGCGCAAGCGCGCATGATGTAATGGTTTTGAAACAGCTGGTTCAGTTTAAAACGCCTCCTCATGCGCGCGCATGCATGCCGTGACGTAATCGTATAAATACGCCCATCTTGGCTCCAGAGGCAGAAGTCCTTTTGTTTGCTACCGAGTGAGACAGGAGTCTAGTTATTCTCAACATAACAGGCAAAAGTAGAGTTATTTTCAACAAAACGAGGCGGAAAACAAGGCGGACGTCGAGTTATTCTCAACATAACGAGGCAGAAGTAAAAATTTTTTCAACAGGAGTGGAGTTTTCTACAATTTCAACGCAAGTAAGTAACAATTTAAGAGTGTTTTGGTTTTATTGTATGTTTTAGCATGTAAAGAACGATAATTAGCGCCAGAATACCTATGTCAGATGATAGTGGTTTGTATTTAACATTTGACTGCATGCTACGTGTCTCGTATTAAACTTATCGTATTAAACCGCGCTAGTGTGCTAGCACACAGCTAGTCTGTAGCCAGAGCTCGTGCAGCTCTTGGCGCACCACCTGTGCATCAAACGCACTCCTGTATGTGTGTATGTATGTATATATACATATATAATGTGTATGTATGTGTGTACGTATATATATGTGTGTATATATACATATATAATGTGTATGTATGTGTGTACGTATGTATATGTGTGTATATATACATATATAATGTGTATGTATGTGTGTACGTATGTATATGTGTGTATATATACATATATAATGTGTATGCATGTGTGTACGTATGTATATGTGTGTATATATACATATATAATGTGTATGCATGTGTGTACGTATGTATATGTGTGTATATATACATATATAATGTGTATGTATGTGTGTACGTATGTATATGTGTGTATATATACATATATAATGTGTATGTATGTGTGTACGTATGTATATGTGTGTATATATACATATATAATGTGTATGTATGTGTGTATGTATGTATATGTGTGTATATATACATATATAATGTGTATGTATGTGTGTATGTATGTATATGTGTGTATATATACATATATAATGTGTATGTATGTACGTATGTATATGTGTGTGTGTATATACATATATAATGTGTATGTATGTGTGTATGTATATGTGTGTGTGTATATATACATATATAATGTGTATGTATGTGTGTATGTATGTACATGTGTGTGTATATATACATATATAATGTGTATGTATATAAATACGGTATGTGAATGTTATGAAATAACATGAATGTGGTAAACATTTATAGATTGTCAACATGTCAGAAGACCCTCGTTCTTGTGGATCCACTGGCTAATGAGAGGAAGTATGCACGCAAGACCCTACGAAATTGGATGTAAAGTCTGAGGAAAAATTTGAAGTAAAGTTCTTGGTCTTTTGTATGTGATAATGTGTCTAATGTATTGCATATGCTTGTTATGCTTTTCACACAATAATAGGAACTTCTTGAGGATGGCAGGCCGTTCAGTCCCAAGACAGAGATGGACTCTTCAAACTGTTCCACATGAAATGCAGCAAGATGGCAGTAGCTGTGGCATTTTGGTTTTAAAGGTAAAGATTTCACTGTTTCCACTAATTTCTTTCTCTTGTATCTATCCAATTATATGTTACTAAATGCCTAAAATTGCATTTTGAATTTTGCAGAAGAGACCCGACAGAAGTCTTGAAGGCTCGACTAGAGGTCACTCGTGCACTCGTAGAGGCCTCATCACTGCGTTAATTTCCTTCAGCAAGATGCCACTAGCTGTGGGATTTTGGAGTGTAAAGGTAAAGTTTTCACTATTTCCACTAATTTCTTATATGTAAGTGAATGCCTAAAATTGCATTTTGAATTTTGCAGAAGAGATTTTGAAACGCCAATCAAGACCGACCCGACAGAAGTCTTGAAGGCTCGACTAGACGTCACACGTGCACTCCTAGAGGCCTCATCATAAATATATAAATAAATGTTTCTTCTGTTGTACCTTTTCCTGTCCTCATAAATCATGAATAAGAGACAAGCCCATTGTTTTAAATTCAATTGCATGAAATGTATTTATTTATAATGTTGACCAACAGTAACTGTTTAACGTGCCAGAATTAGCCAAGAGGCTAGTTTTCATCTGTTGTCCGTTGTCACAGTGTACAGATGACTCCTTAAAGACATTTGCAGACGTGGTTAAGAAGTAGAAAAGCATTTAGTCTTGAGCAGTGAATCATAGCGAAGACAAATGACAAACAAAATAATTAAAACAGGTTATTAAGAGCAGCTTGCAATTAATAACAGTAAAAGATTATGTTAAAAAAGCACAAGAAAATAACTAAATACTGACCTGTCTGGTTTAATTATTTTGAATGAAAACTAACGATGCAGTCAAATGTTAAATCCAAACTATTATCATCTGACATATGTATTCTGGCACAAATCTAACGTTAACATCTCGTTCTTTACATGCTTAATTGGTTAAAACACAATAAAACCAATACTGTTAAAATGTTACTTGCGCAGTAGCGCATAAAACTGTCAAAGCGTCTCATTCTGACAGTACAATAAAACTGTCAAAGCGTCTCATTCTGACAGTACAATAAAACTGTCAAAGCGTCTCATTCTGACAGTACAATAAAACTGTCAAAGCGTCTCATTCTGACAGTACAATAAAACTGTCAAAGCGTCTCATTCTGACAGTACAATAAAACTGTCAAAGCGAGACGCTTTGACAGCCCAGCTGTTTTTAAACCATTACTTCATATGCGCAGTAACAAAGCGTCTCATTCTGACAGTACAATAATAATTTAAGCCCAGCTGTTTTTAAACCATTGTTTCATATGAAATAATGGTTTAAAAACAGCTTTATTGTACTGTCAGAATGAGACGCTTTGTTACTGCGCATATGAAGTAATGGTTTAAAAACAGCTGGGCTGTCAAAGCGTCTGCTTATCTGACGTAGGTATTCTGCCACAAATCTAACATTCACATCTCGTTCGTTACATGCTTAATTGGTTAAAACATACAATAAAAGCCTACGGTGTACTCTCAGAAAGCGTCTCAATCTGACAGTACAACGGCTACCATTACATCATGCGCGCTTGCGCAGTAGCGCTCATCTCGGCGCTGTAGCTCAGCTGTTTCTAAACCATTACATCATCTCGTTCGTTACATGCTTAATTGGTTAAAACATACAATAAAACCAATAAAAGCTTACGGTGTACTCTCAGAAAGCGTCTCAATCTGACAGTACAACAGCTACCATTATATCATGCGCTTGCGCAGTAGCGCTCATCTCGGCGCTGTAGCTCAGCTGTTTCAAAACCATTACATCATGCGCGCTTGCGCAGTAGCGCAGGAGGCGTCTCAATCTGACAAAGCGTCTCTATCTGACAGTACACCGGACAAGTTCCATTGTTACCGGTGATAGAGCGGCCGTGAGCGCACTTCACCAAACCACCAAACCAACAAACCATCAAACCACCAAACCACACTCGCAGAATTTGGGAAACGAATGAGCAAAGTGACCACAGAAAAACTGACAAACTCAGGCTACGTTTATACGGCGATGATCAAAACAGAAGACGCAAAAGTGGCGTCTCGTCTTCAATTTTTTATCCGCGTGCTCAACGAGCGTTCTCAACAGGAAATGTTTGTTTATAACAAAAGTGGGCGAATTCGATTGAATATGCATGCCAGGCCGCTAATAATATAATATAATATACAGTGGTACCTCACCTTACGAAATTAATTCGTTCCAGAAGTGGTTTCGTAACGTGAACAATTCGTAAGTTGAGTAGCTATTTCAATGGAAAAAGCCTGATCCGTTCCAAGGTTGTTTTTTTTTTATAGTGTAACATTTTATTTTATAGTGTAACGTTGTGTTCCTGACGGGCTAAGAGACTAGACCAGGACTAAAAGAACGTGGAATAAACCAGGTCTGGCCAGAACTAAACCTGGATTGGACCTGTTATTATTATAACATGGCAGTGCCGTTGGAGGAGCGCATTGCTCGTGTCTGCGCTCCTTGCGCGTTCCGTGCTAGAGCCAAGAGGCCGAGAAAGACGCTCTTTCAGCGGGAATAAGAGTGGGGCGGGGCGGGGTCTGGTTCTATCTGACCTCCAGAGCCGGGGCGCCGACACTGTGAGCTAACAGGCCGAGAAAGGTGCTCTATCGGCGGGCAAGACCGCGGGGCCTCGCTTGGGACGGGCTCTGCTTCTATGTGACTTCCAGAGCCGGGGGGCTGACACTGTGAACTGTGAGCCGCGCGGGCGGGCCGAGCCACGCGGGCTCCATCGGTGTAGCGCGGCCTTGCGCCGTATGGACGTTTTGATCCTTCGATGTCGGCTCTTCCTATCATTGTGAAGCAGAATTCACCAAGCGTTGGATTGTTCACTCACTAAGGGAACGTGAGCTGGGTTTAGACTGTCGTGAGACAGGTGAGTTTTACCCTACTGATCATGTGTTGTTGTGTCTCCACTCCCATCGCACGTTCGGCGCTATATTGAGCCGTGTCCCCCCCAACACATTCCACTGAAAATCTATGAAAGTTCGAGTGTTTAAACGAGAGAGAAATGCGAGAAAAGCCCAACTCCACTCTGAGAAAAGTGTAGAATGTGTGTGGTGAGCCATTTACAGCCCTAAAACATGTAGAACAATTGCAAAATACAAAATTGTGGACCTCTCCCACCGAGGGCCACCTCTGGAACCTAACCCCGTGTGCGTTGATAAAGTGTATTTACGTTTCGGGGCGTGCATCTGAGCGCGCATTAATTGAATTTTTGAGATTTGTTGTTTTTAAAGTGCTTTATAAATAAAGTTGGATTGGATTGGATTGGATATTTCGCATTTCGTAGCTTGAAATTTGTGTGGCCATACCTGCCTGTCAAAGCCTGATCCCGTCAGATCTCAGAAGCTAAGCAAGGCAGGGCCTGGTTAGTACTTGGATGGGAGACCACTGGGAATTCCAGGTGCCACAGTGGGGCGCCAGTTGCAAAAAACTGTCGCTGTGTCCTTAGGCAAGACACTTCACCCACATTGCCTAGTATGAAAGTGGAGTGTGCGTGAGTGTTGGAGGTGGTCGGAGGGGCCGATGGCGCAGATTGGCAGCCTCGCTTCCGTCAGTCTGCCCCAGGGCAGCTGTGGCTACAGAAGGTAGCTTACCACCACCAAGTGTGGAGAGAATGAACGGTGAACTATGGAGCGCTTTGGGATGACAAGGCATGTCATGAAAGGCGCTATATAAATGCAATGGAAAAAAAAAAAAAAAATTTCATTCGTATCTACAGACCAAAATTTCACGTGAAGGCGTTTCGTAACTTGAAATTTTCGTTTGTTGGGTCATTCGTAAGGTGAGGTACCACTGTATATTTATAATATATTAATAATATAATGCAAGTAATATAATGTCAGAGCTACCTTTTTCAGGACACCGACAGGGGCTCTCATTACGGTTGTTTCGCCCTCGATGTAGGGTCGGAGCTCTTCGCTCAATGCAACAAAAGCTTGTTTAGTCATTCTGAAGTTTTCCACCCAAGCACTGTCATCAACTAATCCATTCTCAAAATTGTCCCTCCACTGACTGGTTCTGCCCGGTCTTGTCCAAACTCGCCTCTGTCGCCTGCGACGTATTGTTATTGTTTTTACCCACTTGGCGCATCCAGTCAGCTGTATGCGACGTGAACATGTTTTGCGCTTCTTGCCGTTTAGACGGAGACGCAACCCGGGCCGTCTTCAGAACTCCACACTCTGGAAGGAGTCTTCAGATTTTTGCGGTTTCAGAGCCCGACGGCACCGCAGCCGTGTAAACGAAAGACACTTCCGATAGAATATTTTGTCGTTTTCAGTCGCAATCGTCCTCGTCTAAACGGCCCCTCAGTCGCAACGTGGGTTGCCTCTCCCTCTCTCTCTCATTCTCTCTCTCACTCAATCTCTCTCTCTCTCTCTCACACGAGATTAAAATGCAATTTAATAGATTAATTAATTACAAATCCTTTATGATTTTTTAAAAGATTTTTTTTTTTTAAATTGCCTGACAGCACTAATCTAAATACATTTTTAAAAAGACAATTGTGCCAACACTAGCGGTACTACATTCCTTACGCAGATGTGTGCAGCCATTACCTTGGAGACATGTGGTTTTGGGACTCGGTTTTACAGAGCTTTCCGACAGTGCTGGACACTCGCTCGGAGTTGACGTCCCAGTTGCTTACATCGCCTTGTCCCGGACCGCTGTCGTCAGTCTCTGGCTCCTGAAGTCAACAAGAGGAGGGCAAAACATGATTTGAGTAATAAAAATAGAAGACAACACATTTCTTTCCTTAAACAAAGGTTTAATCTGTCAGAAAGATGGTATTTTCAGGTATTAGAGGTATTCAATTTTGGAACTCACTGCTACTTCCTGTATTTTTGTAGTAACTTTCAACTAACTACCACTTAACTGATTCAAAAAAATATTTACCACCGGTACTCTCTAACCAAACCAAGTAATACTGGGATACTACTAATAGAATGATTATATGTATTTGATATGAGGTACATTCTGTTTTACTGCAGCGGGGGAAAGGTGGTAAATAGGATGTATGTTGCTGCATTTTGTAGTATTTTTGTAAGTACATTCTGATCTGTCAGCAGCACACACAGAATAAGTGAACAAGTGCAATGGCATCTACCCAGCATTACTTTCTGTTTACAGTTTCAGTTACATAAGCGTCTGCGGTCAAGGACAACAAACTTTTACACAAACAAAACATTGATTTTTCTAAACTTTTGGCTCCTAGCAATTTCACAATATTTGTTGTTACAAAATACTCATCACTTATGCTGAGGAAAAACAAAATACGGATTTAATTATTGGCATTGTAAATCTTTATTGGATATTACTGGTTTCATTTGTCTTTGGGGGGATACATTCTTTTTTAGCGTTTTATGGTTTCTTTATGTTTTTAATTTTTTATAAGAATTGCTGGAAAATCATGTTCTGCGGGAGGGACAATAAAGATACCTTGACAAGTATATATTAAAGTATATTGCAGAAATATACAACATTAAAGTTGGCTCTGTTTGTTAAGGCATCCTGTGTAAAATCTGAGACAAAATAATGTGCAAATCAAGGCCCACTAGGAGGCAGTAGTTCTTATGTATCAGACTTCAAATTGGTTCCAAGTTTCAGAAAAATATAATTCAACGATTCATGTCAATGAAAGATCATGACTTGGGTTTTAGCTTCCTGCTATAGGTGATATTTTAAAGATGTCATATTTTGTTTGTTAATTGCTAATGGCAATAGTTCCATTCTGAAACCCATGGATAGCCCATGCTTCCCTTATCCAGTTTGTGCTGACTGAAAAAAAAAAATCACAGGAAGCCAGCAAACTAATCAGAGCCTCACTCCTCCTATCTCTTTGAAAGTCTTAGATGGAGCGGACAGGAGAAAGGTATGCTGGCCTTTTGAATAATTGAGTTTAGCAGCTGAGTTTGATGCCAGATAATGATGCTAGCTTGCTGTGACGAAGAGGAGTAAAAAGTCATGATCTCGACACAGGTGGGAACAGACACATTGTAGTTCCTGAGGTTTTTGAATCTCATTTTAGATCCAGGTTAGATTTGATTTATGCTTAGAGCCCTTATGCTACACAGAAGGGGGTCAGGGTATTGTGACGTGCAAGGTTAGACTGACCTGAGAACAACAAACAACGAAACACAAACAATCAGATGCAATTTATTACGCACGAGGTTGTCCTGTCTGCTCCACTGATCTATAATGGATGACTATACTGTTCACAGAGCCGGCCCTCCTCCTCCTGCCTCTTCCTCTTTCTTGAAAAAAAACTAGGACCCATGTGTAGAGAAGGGTACTCAAGCTGAGAGAAAATAACATCAACAAAAGAAGGATCCAAAGGGAAACAGAGTAAAAATACAGGTACACATGTAGGAGAGCGTACCCCGGCAGTGGCGTCGTTGATGCTGTCATCGTGGTACCGGCTGCTCTGCATTTTACATCTGTCTACAGTCAGAAAGTCTCCTGTCTATAAAATCAAACACACAACAAAATACAGTATACGTAAATAAACACAAGAATAGACATGAGAAAGCAGCAGACTATACATTTTGGTTGAAAAAGATTAAGAATAAATCCTATACTTTTAGCACTAATCTCATTTTGTCTTAATGAAAAAATATTTATTTTAAAGGCACACTATATAACTGTGGTGTCATTTTTCACCTGGATATTTTCAATAGTATGAAATTAAACATACAAAAGTCTCTATGGAGGTGATGCAAGTTAAAGGTCAGATGTGAAGGGTGCTACTTTAGTGCTACATAAGACCTTCTCTGACTACAGAATCAGCAAAGTCTTATATGCATGCCATGATATTTACCCACATAACCTACTGTTACACCACATGATCTCACACTTCAGAGGCTGTTTTGAAGCCACTAAAGTCTCTCTTCAAGAAAACACAAGAAAACTTTGGACAAAAAGCCTTTACAGTATCATTATTGTAACATCTTAAGTAAGTATAACATTTTGGATTTTGACAGTTATCAGATATTTATGGATGCCTCATTTTTAAAGTTTTAAACGGGCTTGGTCCTCCTGCCTTACTGGATTTTATAGGTAAAAAACCTAGCGACCGAGTAAATACCAGAGCATCAACCAGAGGAGACTGTAACATAAAAAGGCGTAGGACTAAATTTGGCCAAATGGTGGTGTCTATCAGAGGCTCACAGACGTGGAACACACCACCAGCCCACGTCAGGAACTGTGGCACCTATTCAGCCTTTAAAACGGCTCTGAAACATTGGTTGAAATCTCACCAGACATGCTCACACATGTAGATTATTCTGACTTTTGGGGTGGGTCTATTGCAACTACATGCTCTTGGTGAAATGTCTATTGTGTATTCTTTGTTCTCTGTTTGTGTGAATGTGTTTTGTTCTTATCTGCCTTAGGACTACGGATGTAAAGTAGCTATTGTGCTAACTCCGGTATATTTACACTGAAGCTCTCTACTGACATGTTGATTAATATGAATATGCATTGTCCTAATTTAAATGAATGAATAAATAAATAAAAGAAATAAATACTTAGTACGCCTAATAAAACAATGGTGGTGTTAACTAATTAGTATACCTAAGCTAAAACTGATCATTAGTCACTTTAATCATACTGAAAAAATGTTGTCTCATGTTGTCTTAAATCGACTATTAAAATAAAATCACAGCACAATTTATAAACCCCAGGAGAACAAAGCAACCAACCACACTATAAATTCATGAACGTACGAGTATTCTGTATCTTGTAACATGTTTCTTAATGAATTCTTTCCCTAGATCAAAGTATTACAATCTGCCTTCGACCGATGTTTATGGACTTTGGCTATAGACATTTACGGGGCCAAATGTAGAGCTATGGCCACTCAAAACGCCGCCGTCATTTTTATTACAAGCCAAAGTGGATTCTGGGATATTTATAAACAGGACTGCTTGTGTCATAAGTCAAAAATGCCTTCCTCTTTCTCTGGCCTTGTTGTTTTCCAAGAGCTGTAAATCTCCGCGAGGGGGGGTGAAGGAATTGCTCTATCCCATCTTATGTCTGACCGTAGGGGCTTATTTGTGTCTTCAGCGGCAGCAGAGGGGTCGTTTGGTGTCACTCCCTATAATAAATACAAAAAGGACCAGCGGGCGTGGAATGGGCAAAGAAGTGCTGTTTTCATTGCTGTGCCAATCTGAGAGCTTCAGGGTTGCATTTAGGCCAAGATGTAGAGAGTGGGTTTGTGACCTCTCAGAGAATTTTCAGTTAGCCTGAAGGTAAATCAATGAACATTTTAAGATACAAGATGCAGGACGTTTTTCCACGGCTCTTGAGTTTACTTTTTATATTACTTTTGCTAATGAAACTCTATAGAAGTTTTTGCACTTAACATATTTTTTTTCAATTTTCAAGCTCTATTTAAGTGCACCATATCCTAATGAGACCCGGCACATTCATTTGTGTCCTTTATAGTGGACATTGAGTTAACCAAGTATTTTGAGATAGAGTCTAGTTTGTGGCTGCACTATGATTAAAAATAAATAAATAAATAAATAAATAAAAGAAATTAAAAGGGAGTGTAAAAACTTTATGAGGTGACTGTAGAAGCTTTTCAGAGATGTTGGTCATAAAAATAAATAAATAAATTAGGTTAACTTCACATGGATTCAACACTATTAAAGTCCATTACAAAGGACATGTTACAGCATTATGAATAAAAATAAAATTAACAAAATGTAAATGTTAAGGTGTTCATTCACCTTCAAACAGAAAAAAAATAAAAAAAAATAAAAAAAAATAAAAAAATTGAAATACTTTTTCTTCAGGACCCAGGAGGATATAACATAGCAGAAACTATTGTGATAAACCATTATATTGAGGATAGTGTTTATTTTGTCAACCACTTGTAATTTAGTTCTTGTGACGATTTATCCAGTAAAAGTTTTTAGTCTAGTTTTAGATTTAATTTACATAGAGTCATCTAAAATTCGAATTCTAATAATTATATTGCATTGCTTCATGGGACATGACATGGTTTTTCGACAAGTTTTTATATAGCCTGGTTTGGGGCTGTGTAAAGGAACTTGGACTGGCTCCCTTTTAATAATATAAGAAAATAAATATATGTATTCATTTTGGTGATTTCACAGATTAATTTTTGTTTGGTTTTTTGCCTTTAGTTTTAGTCAGAAAAAATATAACACTTATAAAAACAATGACAAAATATTTTAGTTGACCAAAACTCATTAACTGCATCCCACTTTATGCCATTAAGACAAGAAAAATGGTTAGTCAAGGTGGTGACGGTGGTTGTAAGTGAGAAAAATAAGAACAAGTTATTACGGGATGATAAACTGATCAAGTAATTCTCAAGACAAGCCTAGTCGTATTGCATTCATAGGCAGGATTCCTCACATGTTGTATAATGGACTGAGTGGGACTCCGGGGACCACTATAAACAGCACAGAGGGGTTGGCAGACATTTTGACAGTACCCCGGGGCAGTTGCCTTACATAACCATGTTTACAGGCTAGTCCATTTAAAGCAAGTACTGGGATACAGGCTGAACAGAGGAGGAGCAGGGAGGGAGTTCCTAATAAAGAGGAGGACTTACGGGACAAGACAGCTCCCTCTGCTGGCTCTTGTGGCTGTGGATGCTGCCGATCTCAGTCTGCGAGCTGGAGTGTGACATCCCCTCAAAAAATGGCCTGAAACAAACAAAAACACCATCTAAATTGCAGAAATCATATTTTTCCTAGGAAAGTATCTAGGGTAAATTGATTTAGAACCCATAACAGGATTGTAGGTGTAACAGTAGTGGTTATTAGATATGAAAAAGTAAATGTAGTTGGCTCAGTAGTAATAATATTGGTTACAGTTTATAATAGCTACAACTGAACACACGAACAGACTTACTTCAGTAATTTATGATGAACAGATTAATTAATAGTTTATTCAGAATAATTCCAGTTTAGTAACTTAACTAAGAGGTAAAGGTTAGAAGTTAATTTATTATTATTATTATCCTCATTTATTTATCCCTGTAGGGAAATCATCCACTGCATTTCAACCATCCTTCCGGAGCAGTAGGCAGCACATGCATCTCCATGATCTTATTGCTAGGCTTGGTCAGGACCTCAGCTGGAGGATTTTTTACCTATGGAGCATGTTTTTGGATTGATGGGGGAAACCGGAGTGCCCGGAGGAAACTCACCTAGACACGGGAAGAACATGCAAACTCTACACAGAAAGGCTCAGGCAATCCGGGGATCAAACCTGGAACCTTCTTGCTGTGACCTGAACCTAACCTGAATCCTTCTTAATAAATTTAATAAATTTGTTCATTATGAATCAAGTCCTTTCATGCTTTAATAAGGCTTACTGGGTGTAGTATTGTATTCTAAAATGTTATTGTAATAGTATTTCATGCCTCTCATGATAATTACCATATCAGTTTATCACTCAAATATGGTAGACGGAACAGTATTTATAACGTATACAATTTCTTTGCAAATTTTTTGAATTTTTTATGCAGTGAGGTAATATTTGAGCTGTAGAGGGATGAATAAGTCATATCTATTGCCATTATTGGTTCATTCTGCTATTTATTTGTTGCAGCTCAGGCCTTTTAATGGTCCTGTCCATTTAAAAACAGGTCTACTGGAATTATCCTGCTTTGTATCACTGCCACAAAGTAGTTTCAAGATGATCGTTTATCACAATATTTCTCTGTAGCAATATATTGCGCTTCAAAGTGTGTAATATGTAGTAAGTTTTTATTAATAGCAAAACACTTTAATAATAAATATCTGTCTTTACAATACATCCTTTACTATAGACACCGGTATAATCCGTACTCATGATTAAAATATGCTGCATGTTGCTATGTTTCCTTTATTAAACCATTATATAATTTGTATCATGGCCTTAGATGTAATTTCCTGCAGATTTAATGTTGCATACTTGAGTTTTGGTTTGGGCGTGCTCAGAACACTCTCGTTGTCCTCCATCTCAGGCCCACTGTCGCTCTGGTTATAAACCTCCAGACTGTCGTAGAGCAGGTCCAGGTCCTCCTCTACCTCCTGCGTCTGGTCCACCGGGTCCGAGTCCAGGACCTGTCACGATAAGGATAATAATACGTCAGGTTTTTTTTTGTTTTTTTTTTAAGCGTGAAGAGCCCCTCAGTCGTCCAGGTAGAATCCATGATAAAAGGAGAAAACGTTTCGCTGCTCATCCGAGAGGCTTCGTCAGCTCTGATGCTGACGAAGCCTCTCGGATGAGCGGCAAAACGTTTTCGTCAGCTCTAATAAGAATACTGGTAAGACACTTGCTTATATCTTGCTGTAGGGAGGAGCTACCTAGCTAACTATTTTCCGGAACTATCTCATTGGTTTCGATCTTTTGTTTCTCTGGCGTCTAGCTGACAGTCCCTATTCATCCCTACACGCCTGTTTTTCACACCTCTGGCCCTGACCTGGCTAACCCTATTGTTTCCCTGTTTGTTTGATCTAGGCTTAATAATGGAATTGTAGATGGGATGCAAATTATGTCTTACTCCACCATTTCTGTTCAGAGAAGGATTCTCTTTTTTGACAAAAATAGCCTCTTTAACTCCCCTCTCAAACCAATTCTTTTCCCTGGCTAAGATCTGAACCTCACTGTCCTCAAATGAATGACCCGTGGCTTCTAGGTGAAGATATACGGCAGAAGACGGTCCACTCTGGCACGCCCGTCTGTGTTGGTACATCCTCTTGTGAAGTGGCTGCTTGGTTTCTCCAATGTAGCGCTCACTGCAGTCTTCACTACACTGAATGGAGTAGACCACATTGCTTTGTTTGTGGCTCGGTGTTTTGTCCTTTGGGTGGATCTTCACCCGTGAAGATGCCAAGGATAACACATTGGCGTTCTTAGATTGTGCAGTAACGATAGGAGGAGACCGGGGACTCCAAGTAGAAGTCTTCAGGAAGCCCACACACACAGACCAATACCTGCTTTTTGATTCACACCACCCACTGCAGCACAAACTGGGTGTTATTCGGACATTACAACACAGGGCCCAAGTGGTTCCCACAAGCACAGAGGGTAAGGAAAAAGAAGAACAACATGTGCAGGAAGCCCTCTCTGTTTGTGGTTATCCCAAATGGGCTGTTAACAGAACCAAGAGAGACAAGGGCAAGAAACAAGATAATAGAGAATCCGAACCCAGGAGGAAAGGGGTAGCGATTCCGTACCTGGCCGGCGTGTCGGAAAAACTACAGAGGATTTTCAGACAATATGAAATCCCAGTTTATTTCAAACCCACAAACACTTTAAGACAAAAACTCGTCCACCCAAAGGACAAAACACCGAGCCACAAACAAAGCAATGTGGTCTACTCCATTCAGTGTAGTGAAGACTGCAGTGAGCGCTACATTGGAGAAACCAAGCAGCCACTTCACAAGAGGATGTACCAACACAGACGGGCGTGCCAGAGTGGACCGTCTTCTGCCGTATATCTTCACCTAGAAGCCACGGGTCATTCATTTGAGGACAGTGAGGTTCAGATCTTAGCCAGGGAAAAGAATTGGTTTGAGAGGGGAGTTAAAGAGGCTATTTTTGTCAAAAAAGAGAATCCTTCTCTGAACAGAAATGGTGGAGTAAGACATAATTTGCATCCCATCTACAATTCCATTATTAAGCCTAGATCAAACAAACAGGGAAACAATAGGGTTAGCCAGGTCAGGGCCAGAGGTGTGAAAAACAGGCGTGTAGGGATGAATAGGGACGGTCAGCTAGACGCCAGAGAAACAAAAGATCGAAACCAATGAGATAGTTACGGAAAGTAGTTAGCTAGGTAGCTCCTCCCTACAGCAAGATATAAGCAAGTGTCTTACCAGTATTCTTATTAGAGCTGACGAAGCCTCTCGGATGAGCGGCGAAACGTTTTCAACCAAACAAACTTTGTCCAGTTGACAAATTGAACTTCTCTTGTTATCTTTTTTGTGAAGCAATCTGAGATTTTGAGGTTTCTCCAACAGGCTCCTACAGCTCCGCTCAAACAGTGAGAGATACAGGACTACATTCATACCATACTCCATACAACTGTACAACAACTCACCCTTGTGCAACAGATAATATAATACTCCCTAGATAATACTCCCTACAACTGTATATAGCTGACTACTACTTTTTTATTTAAATCTGATTTGTACATATACATTTATTATCATTATTTGTATGTATATAATTATGTCTCATCTGACACTGGTATATTGCTCTTTGGTTGCTATTCCATCTATTTCTTCATTTCCATCTTCTTTTTTCCTTTTGTTAGATATTATATATTATATTTGTTGAGTAAGCTGCTGTACCCAAAACAATTTCCCCTGTGGATCAATAAAGATTGTCTAAGTCCAAGTCTAAGTCTAAGATGTGTGCTAGTAATAATATAATAAAATAATAAAATACATTATGATTATTATTCTGTCCTCATTTCAACGGCAGTACTGGGTTTGCTGTTACCCAATAAGAAACTAGACATTTTAGATGCCAAATAGCTCAATCAGTCCTCAATTGAATACATGGAATTATAATTAAATTAAATTGTATTTTTGCTATACACTGAAGAAATGTATTATTTTTGACAGATTTTCTTTTTTTTTAATTACACCACACATTAGTCTGATTTGTGCATTAAAAATCTTAATGTATATTTTCAGAAGTCAATGAGGAAATAGAATAGAATAAAACATAATGATTACATGCCCTATATACAGTGTAATCATTCTATTTTAACTGAATGATTTAAGTGAATGATGGTTAAGTAACATTAGAGAGGTAGACAGTTGTAGTTTATGGACTCGCCACTTCAATGTAATAAAGGTTTTAAATTAGTGACTATTAAACACACGCAGGATTAAGTGATTGATTGAGCATGTTGGCTGATCCTTTACTTATACATGAGTTAAATGGTGGTGTCTCTGGTATAAATATCCCTGTGTATTGGTCCTAAGCGGGTCAATTAAAAGGTGAGTGAGTGCTGTGTGATTGCTGAGAGCTTTGGGCTGCTCTGTGGGGAGGTATATCACAGGAGCAGAGCACAGGCAGCCCTAGACTAATCAGGTGATTAATGCCACTCCATAAGAGCAGAAGCTGGCAGGAGGCAGATAAACAGGCTGTCCCTCCCCCATCTCCTTCCCTCCCTTCTGCTTCCTTCTTTCCATCCCTCTCTACTCCTTTAGCCCCCCGCAGCAGATTCCCTCTCTCTCTCTCTGTCTATGCCTCTCTTTCTTTCCCTCTCGCTCTACCGGACTTCCTCAATCCAATCTCTCTACCTTACCTATCTTTTGTCTCATTTGTCTTCTTCTCTCCTCTTCTCTCCTCTCTTTATGTATCTAGTGTTGATTTTTGAGTGCCTATTTTGATTTTCTTGCTGTTCTTAAAACCGTGCTTTGCAACACTGGAATTTACCCATTGTGGGACAAATGCATTCCTTTATTTCGCCCCGAATCTCTCCATCCTATCTCTCTCACACCGCTTTACATGTCTTTCTTCCTCCCTCTTTCAGCTCCCACTATCCTCATTTTCAGTCTATTTTTCTCTCACTTTTTCTTCCTCATGCACTTGCTCCACCCTACCGTTTTACCTCATTCTCACCTCATCCTTAACTCACCCTCTGTCTCTCTGCCTCACCCTCTCTCTCTATACCTCCCTACTTTATCTCTCTATCTCTCGTTCCCTCTCTATCCCTCCTGTGGCCCATGTATTTATAGACTGGCCGTCGGACACGGACAGGGGATTAGAGGTAGAACGTGATAAAAGATCAGCACCTGCAGCTTCCACAAGCCTCCTCCACTGAACCAGGGCCTTTTACACAACAGGAAGGTTAAGTCTCACACACTAGTGCCACTGACTGGAGCAGACAAACCAAGAGACAGTGCAAATTACTACCCTACTGCTACTATTACTACCCTACACAATCAAAAGTCTACTTACACATTTACCAAAAAATAGGGACTAAACCAGGAGTAAACCCAAAACTAAGATTAGACTGAGACTAAACTTGACTAGAGCAGGACAAAAAATGTGACGGAACCCTATATCTTAATAAAAACCTAGATTTTTAGATGAAAGAAATATTTTTAGCCGATTAGATTTCAGCACCTGTATAATTCCATGGATTATCTTGATATCATCTGACAATTGGATATGCAAGGTCAGAAAACCACAACCCCGGCAAGTAAGGTGCCAACATCTGAATAAATCGTTGACTAGTCCACTAATTGAAAAAATATTGCTGATTAGTTGATTATTTATATCCATAAGTTGCAAAATGTCTTTAAAACACACACACACTTTCTGCACATTAACCTGTTATTAAAAATCTCGATTTATTCCAGACTAATAGGCTCGCACCTTGTATTGTCTAAAATTTGAAAGTTTGATAAGATAAGACTTTATTGATCTCACACAGGAGAAATTCACTTGCCACATTAGCTCCAGGCAGTTTAGAGCAAAAAAAAGTTAGGAAAAAAAAGTGCATGCAGACAGTTGAGAGAGAGTAAAATAAGAGAATATAGGGAAAAAAAGCACATTAAGACTATATAGTGGATTAACATTTAGTTTAGAGTAACACAGTAACATTTTAATCCTCAGTTCTGATTTGGATACAAGAATGGTAATTTTGATTTTTAACACAAAATAAGAGTTGTATTTATAACTAGCAATAACCAATTCTGAATTTCTGTGTTATCCACTCAGCTCTTTGAATCCAGGAGGCTGAAAGTTCACATCTAAATGAACGGAGTAAGAACCGGCTACTTTCCACATGTGTAAATCCCAAATGTATTGTAAATAAACCTAAATATTTGTCATTTTATATTCTTATAATCCAATCAACAGCTACAAATACTACACATTATGTCACCAATGCAGCTTTCTGTGTCAGAAACATCTACGTCTATGGATATCTACGTCTATGGATATCAATTATTAATATAGAGATAAGTGGAAAAAACATTCCAATTCACCATTCAGACTACAGCTTGCATCCAAGTACAACTTTATCTCATTATAGCTGGACATTTGTGGTTCTTATCTAGGGATTTAGAAACCACAATCCTCTGGGACTGAAAATCTCCCTTTTACCATAGTATAAGTACATCTGAGGTAATTATTATCATTATAAAGGCATGGATTACCGCTAATGGACAGTCAGGGTCTATGCATACATAATGGTGGTGACCTGATTAAACTCTATTATGTACAATGCTCAAGAACATTCATTCAGCACTTGAGCCAGGAACAACAGGGCAAAAACGGCAAGTCCAAGGCCCTGTTTGTCATTAGATTAAATGATACGCAATAAGGTCTCTAATGGATTCAGTAATAGATGACTCCCACTGACAAACTATTCAAATGTGTGAGGAAGCGGGGCTGACTTACATAAGCAGAGACTGTAGTTTGTTATTCAAGGTGTTTGCACTGCTGCACAATATACATTTCAATAGCTATTGTTTCCCTGACAGAAATGCACCTTACATATGGACTAACTTTGGAGCATTTTATGAAATTAATATATACTTCTACATAGGGAACGTATTTAGACTGAAATGACAATTGATTATATTTTACACATATGAACTGTACTGTAACTGTCAGCACACTCCCTTATAAGAGCCCCAGTCAAAAAGATCAATATTAACACATTGCTTTAATAGTCCTCTGCATTTGACCCATACCTCAACCCGTGCCCCTTTGTAAATTGTTGTAGGTTACCAAATTACAAATTTTCAAAAATAAAATGTAAATTGCCCTTGCATAGAATAGACAGCCACCCTGAGATGCTTGTGTAACAACCAATATGTGCGTCTATGTTTTAAAAAAAAATAAACTTTAAATGATTTTTAGGTGGAAGGTGGCACTCTGGCACTTTAAAGGCAAATTAACGTTTTTTTACAATCTGAGCCTTCTTTCGGCAATAAAACAAGTAGTTTTACTCACCCATAGCATTTTTCTGTCAATTGGAGCAGTATCGCAGAACTTATGTTGAGCCGTTCTGTTCTACTAATGATCCCGTATCTTTTAACATGGTGCTGTATCATTTGCTCGGGGCATTACTTTGCGGTGTCCAAATAACACAAACTTTAGCACTTTTCAAATCATAGAAGCCCGATGTCTTAATGTAAGAAATCGTTTGAAGCAAAAGTGGCCTGTAATCCAAGATTTAGCCATAGTTTCGAGTAGATGAGGACGCCAGTGCGCATGCGCGGACTGCTCCTGGGCCCCAAACATGAAACGCAAAGCTGAAAACTATGGATAAATCTCGGATTACAGGCCACTTTTGCTTCAAACGATTTCTTACATTAAGACATCCGGCTTCTATGATTTGAAAAGTGCTAAAGTTTGTGTTATTTGGAGACCGCAAAGTAATGCCCCGAATACAAATGCTAATGGTTACGCTACAACATAACTTTCTTCAAACAGCTCCAAATGACACGAACGTGATATGGGTGAGTCAAACGACTTGTTTTATTACCGAAAGAAGGCTCAGATTGTAAAATAACGTTACTTTGCCTTTAAGATTTGGTTGGAAAGTATTTGACATATTTTTGGAATCCTTTTATCGCAATGAACTGTATTGAAGTTATAATACTTCACACCACTTACCTCATCTGTAACTTTGAACCTCTTCAACAAGGCCACAAACTTCTGCTTAAAGTTGGGTTGCTACAAAAAACAAAATAATTAATGCACAGTGAGAGACACAAGCAGATTAAACTGGCATGACTGCTTGGCTGTTGTTTTATGGGCTCTCTCAGTCATTGGATTACTCATTCACAAAGAACATTATTTGACTCAGTCCAGTGAACCCCGCATTCATTTACATGTTCATCCAAGTCTCACTAATGGTTTAGGCAAAGGGAACATGGAGTGCTCTGGCTCCTAAAAGCATGTCCAATGACAAACACGCGCCTAAGAGGTTATGAGGGGGGTAAATTATTGTCAAATACAAAACTTTTATAGAAGAGAGAGAGAGAAACATACCCTGGTCATGGAGGTGGTTCGGATCATTTTCCGTCTTGCCTTCTTCGGCTTCCTCACTTCATCGTCTTCATCGTAAAGATCCTATAGTTACATGGGATCATGAAAGCATTTATCACTACATTTAACTAGGGTTGTCAAAAATAAGTAATGAGATACTAATCGAGACAAGATAGTCATGAACAGAAATTAACCTTTTTATGAATAGCTTTAGAATGATGTTGAGCTGTATCAGAACAAGTCTAAGAGCACATAAACTATACACTCATGGACCACAAAGGAACCGACCTGGCCAACTGAGAGATTACGCAGGTACAGTATAAGGCCACCTCATAATATAAAAGAAAGTGACACAATTTCCCCCTGCGATCCAGCCCCAGATAAGCGGATCAAAATGGTTGGATACTACGATTTAATGTTGAAAATCATATTCTATTGTCTAAAGAAACATTTTAGTCTATTGAGTAAATTTTACACTAAATTTTACCAAAGTTTCCATCATTCTCACGTGTTTTGGGCATGTACATAAATTACATCTTTTTGGGAAAATATTGTAACAGTAATGGGAGAAATACTAGGCTATAAAGTACCTAATGACCCACGAGTCGTGTACTTGGTTGGGACTGTCGTAAGAAGGACGTATTCAGACCGAAGACTTTTATTTGTTTAAAATCATGCTGATGGCCAGTAAGAAAGCTGTAACGAAAAACTGGCTAAAAAGTGGCTCATTGGAACTGAAACAGTGGATGTAATTGAGGAAATTTATTTGATGGAAAAAATTACTTACTATCTGAGGTTGAAAGCAAGTAAATTTGAGAAAAGATGGTACAAATGGATCGACTATGAGAATAAGAGAAATGTATAGTTTTTATGTTTTATATATTTTGTTTTGCTCTATACCTTTGTTTTTGAAAAAGCATAAATTAAAAGTTTTAAAAAATTACCAAAGTTTAGTCCTTGTTTAGTGTCTTTAATGTATTTTTGATGTTATTTATTATCCATCTTATCCTTTGCTATCAAACTTTTAAATGGAAAAAATCTTGCTAATGTGTCTCCTGAAGCACTAAGAGAACTTAAGTTGTATGTTTTATGTACATTATGATTTTATTTATGATTTGTTGACATGACCAGCGATCTGCACTCTGAATTGCTCTTTTGGGATTAATATTAATAGTTGATTGATTTTCTCTTAGCTGTAACATAATGTTCAACAACTGTACTGTAAGTAAAGCTTTAAAACAAGACACAGGCATTAAATTGTTGTTACTACAGTGACTGTATTTTTGTTGTTCTGAGATGTTTTTGTCCAACAGTGATTAGCCATGTAGAAAATTAAAAATCTCAGGAGGTTGATGATTACAGTAATTGCATGAAATCATGGCATTTGAGAGATTCGGATAATTTGGGGATTTTTTTGTATGCACTGTTGTTCAATGACTTTTCCTGTCCTTGTAGTTTAATTACATAAACCTCGGATAACAAAAACTATTCTAACTAATAGCAATAATGAATAAATACAGTCAATACAGATATATGCTTCCAGAGAACATAACAATGTTCATAATGCATAGCTACTGCAATATATTATATTACAATGTCCACTTGCTGGCGTAGTAGTATTACTGTAGTACTGGTGTGTATTTGTGGACACTGACCTGGCCGTGCACTGCATCATCACTGGCCTCCTGCTCAGACGAGTAGCTGTCATCATCTTCCTCAGAATAGTTGTCCATGTCCGGAGAGCGGTCTGAGGAGAGCCCCAAAAAAACACACAAGGAGAAATCATTATAGCATCACTACATTGAGTACTTTCTAAAGGGCTTGTGGTGTTTAAAGGGGCACTATGTAACTTTTTATGAAACTAATTCACGGTTGGGGGTCCATCACCTGCTTGTCTCTATGGATATGTCATTGCTCTGCCTGAAATGTTCCACAGTATGACATTAAACAGCTCTAACTTACATTTATTCAATTACTGGTGGTTTTACTGCTCAAAATCTTCTCCACAGATCTGATCTGTAACTTGGTCTAGTTTGGTCTCCATGAAGATAGAAAGGTTTAATGCCATACTGTGAAACATTCTAGACAAAGCAACATCTCCATGAAGAAAAGCATTTGACGGACCCTCCACCAGAAAAGTTGCACAATGCATCTTTAAAGAGGCACTATGGAACTTTTCTGGTAAAGGGTGTGCCATATGCGTGTCTCCATGGAGATGTGATGGCTTACATTATGGAACAAACATATCCAGTTTACATATATACATTTATTCTATTACAGATGTTTTTATGTCTAAAAATTAGGGCTGTCAAACGATTAATTTTCTTGATCGCAACTAATCTCAGAAATTTCATAGTTAATCGCGATTAATCGTGATTTATTTTGCATGTTTAAAATTGATATCTTGCAGTAAGACCGTTCGAATCTAAAGTTAAACTCACAATGCAAAGTATTTCTCACCATTTTTTTTATTTCAAAAAAGTGCAGAGAAAGAAAAAAGTAACAATGAACCAGTAATAGTGCTTACTTTGAGAAATTGTAAATAAATGATTGAAGCCCGCTCGAGCTGCCTACGGATGCGTAGAAGGAACAAAATACTAGCAAACTCAAAATAGCGCGTTTAACCAACAATGAGTTTAATTAATACAACCAAATGAGCTGCATATGGATGGTAGAATTGCGGAAAATGCTGGCAAACTCTGATCGCGATTTAAAAAATTGTTCGCGATTAAAACTCTATCGCGATTAATCGCAATTAACGCGTTAATATTCCCAGCCCTACTAAAAATACATTCTTTCTGTTAAAGTTAAATGGCATACTGAGGAATATTCTAGACGACTTCTCCATGGAGACAAGCAAAGTGCACCTTTAACTCTAGAATAGGGCTATTTAGTGCTATGGTAAGAACTACAGAACGAAAATGAATCTCATGTCTAATAAAAATACTTTGGTTTAACATTTCTGAATTTGTCTTTTGGAAATTTCTTGTGAAAATATAACATAATTGACAGGAAAACTCACTAAAAATAATATGTGCAGGTCTGGGCTGTGTCAAACTAAAGCGAACCGCTCCAGACAGTTTCCCACAACCACGCGTCTGTATCAGAAATAAAGTTAACCCACTGGCCTGACAATGAGCAGATTCAAGGTCAAAGTTTTATTAGAACAACTGTTTTACAAATGTGGACAAGAAGTACTGTGTTGTAAGAGAAAATACTAAGGACAGCACCAGACTTGGATAGCTTGGCAATATGGGTACGAAAAATAGGTTTTAAATTACAATGGTCTACAAATTTTTGGACTCGATCTGCTTCCGAGATAAAAGTGGCTACATTGATATTGATAAGATGAACTGAAAATCAATTGATAACTGTGCTGGTTAGCTAATGTATTCAAGATATTTAATGATATTGATTTACATCATCTGTTTATACAATAGATTTTGGCATTTTTGCTTAAAAATAATATTTACATTTTGAAAATATTTAACTTGCACTTCTTTATCTGTCAAGAAATAAACAGGAAATATCTTAAGACATCAGGTGCACACAATTTCGAGGCATCTCTCTTATGTGAAATCAAAAAATATTTGATGTTAAAACTCTAGACATATTAAAATGAATGTATTGGAATGTGCAGACAGGCTTTCAGATAGAACTGGTTGCTTGCAGACACACTGTACCTTCTGATAAACTACCGTTTTTGCCTTATTTTGCATAAATTTCCTATTTTGACCCAATACTATATCTTGGAAACTATAGCACTTCTAATCAGCACTTCTGACTTACTTTTTCTTTATTAGTGATCGAAAAATTTCACTGCTTTTGTTCCGGAAGCATTTTGCTTGTAGACCAGTGTTAATACTGATGAGGATGGTTTAAAAAAGATACCAAATACAACCTCATACTAAAACCAAGTATCAAAACCAGATGTGCAATTAAACAAGTATTGATAATACATTTTACTACATACAAAATATATTTTATTATGACTGTTATACTATATTGTAACATGTTTTGAGCATCAATCCTTTCCTTAGTATTGGATTTTATATTGTTTTGTTTTCATTTTTAACATTTAATAACAGTTTATTTTTATATAGAGGGGAGGACAATGACGTCTGACAGAAATAAGGGCTCCAGAAAAGACAAAAAAAGGAAAGAAAAAAAAGCAACAGCAGCAGAATATACCATAGTAAAATAAATAAAATAATGTATAACACAAGAGGAGGAGAGCTTAACATAAATAATGTTTAGTGTGTACCCCAACAATTCCCCAAATCACGCGGAAGTCAGCAGACATGTTTCTTTCAAGTCGTTTTAGAAGAATATTGCGATTTAAAATGTGCAAATTATAACATAATGGTCCACAGGTGTCATAGATTTTAGTTATATAGCAGACACAAGCACAGTAGGTCTTCTTTAAAACTGATTATAAACCAAACCATACTGGTATAGCACTGCGTGGGCACATCTCCTGTATCTACTGTATCTTTCCCATCCAGGTAGATTTCATAGCTAACAGGCATTCAGGTGTGCTATCACTTTACCACTACTTCCTCTCTACGTCTCCTCCTTCCTTCCTTTCCTGAATATTATTAAGCGGAAAGATAAACTCCACACAGGTCTTTCTTCTTGGCTGTGACACTGGTCTAATACTTGTCCCATGAGCTCATCTGTTATGTTGGCCTCTTTAATAACATCCAGAACATGACGGGACCGCTCCAGCTATTCCCCCCCCCTCTCCCTTGTCTCTCCAACCTCTCCCAGAATTAGAGCAGGGTAAGGTGATAGCCCCCACATCTGTTGGTCTCTCAAATCCACATAACTGCCATGGTTGAAGAGAATAACATATCCCTGGCCCAGAACTTGGCCTGGGTCTAATACAGTGGAGCATGTCCTCACTGGGGAAATAAAAGCCATGTGGTGAAGGGGAGCAAGGGCGGAGGCCAGAATTATACCCACGGTTTAGGGGCGTGGGGGCAGACCGGCCCCACTGAGCCAAATTGGGGGCAAATATACGGTCATTATTTTGTCTGGAAAACAACCTCTCTCAATGCATTATACTGTGTTGACCCTTCAAAATCAAGTTTGCAATGTAAATTTGATCCAGTATATCCTTGCTGTGAATCAGTAGTATGTCCTAATAGCGAGTGGCTGGTCCAGAATGCCAAATGAGACCCTTATATGGAAGATAATTTGTTACATTACATTTAGAATTTTAAATACCGCTGAATTTCTAAGTTTGATTTTTTTTACACTCAACAAAAATATAAACGCAACACTTTTGTTTTTGCTCCCATTTTTCCTGAGATGGACCCAAAGATCCAAAATTCACTCCAGATACACAACACTACCATTTCTCTCAAACATTGTTCACAAATCTGTCCAAATGTGTGACAGCGAGCACCTCTGCCCCGCCGAGACAATCCACCCCACCTCACAGGTGCGCCACATCAAGATGCCGATCCGACATCATGACCAGTGCACAGGTGCGCCCCAGACTGCCCACAATAAAAGGCCACCCCGAAATGTGCATTTTTTTTTGCTTTATTGGGGGTCTGGGGACTCAGAACCAGTCAGTATCTGGTGTGACCACCATTTGCCTCATGCAGTGCAACACATCTTCTTCGCATAGAGTTTATCAGATTGTCAATTGTGGCCTGTGGAATGTTGGTCCACTCCTCTTCAAAGGCTGTTATGGACGAAGAACACAGGTGCATTTTATTGATGGCATTTTGAATGCACAGAGATACCGTGATGAGATCCTGAGGCCCATTGTTGTGCCATACATCCATGAACATCACCTCATGTTTCAGCAAGATAATGCACGGCCCCATGTTGCAAGGATCTGTACACAATTCTTGGAAGCTAAAAATGTCCCAGTTCTTGCATGGCCAGCATACTCACCGGACATGTCACCCATTGAGCATGTTTGGGATGTGCTTGACCGGCGTATACGACAGCGTGTACCAGCTCCCACTAATATCCAGCAACTTCGCACAGCCATTGAAGAGGAGTGGACCAACATTCCACAGGCCACAATTGACAATCTGATAAACTCTATGCGAAGAAGATGTGTTGCACTGCATGAGGCAAATGGTGGTCACACCAGACACTGACTGGTTCTGAGTCCCCAGACCCCCAATAAAGCAAAAAAAAAAAAGCACATTTCCGGGTGGCCTTTTATTGTGGGCAGTCTGGGGCACACCTGTGCACTGGTCATGATGTCGGATCGGCATCTTGATGTGGCGCACCTGTGAGGTGGGGTGGATTGTCTCGGCGGGGCAGAGGTGCTCGCTGTCACACATTTGGACAGATTTGTGAACAATGTTTGAGAGAAATGGTAGTGTTGTGTATCTGGAGTGAATTTTGGATCTTTGGGTCCATCTCAGGAAAAATGGGAGCAAAAACAAAAGTGTTGCGTTTATATTTTTGTTGAGTATAATTCTGAAAAAAGATGTTTGAATAATTTTTATTCAGAATTGTAGTTGCTAAAATTTTAAGTATATTTTCTCAATATGTTTCAAATTCAAAATAATAATAATAAAAAAAAATCACCTTTAAAAATATTCAGCACAAATATTTTCAATCCCTCAAATTCATCAGTCAATATTCAGAGTGTAAAATTTGCAGTGAAAAATTTCACAGCAAAGATCCAAGAGGAATAAGCAATTGATCCTGTGTGAGTGAGGAGGACAGAGGCCGTTTCCTTGGCCTTTCTCATCTGTGGGTGGGATTTACACTTAAACAAATAAAAGAGATGAGGTTTTGATGACGCCAATTCAGACCAATCAGACTGGTCCACTACCAGGCGTGTGCAAACATACTGAAATATCCATATCCTTCAATGTGATGATACAGTATCAATATCGTGGGCAGCTGTCTATATATGTATTTTTTGGTATATTTTGCTAAATTATTTTGTAACAGCGCTAGAGTTTTGTTGCTTGTTTAGTGGAAGGAAACTCGTTTATGCAATACATTTGACATAGTCACTGTTTTGATAATTAAAATGGGTGTCTTTTATAATAACTTGGCACAAGACGTGGTTGAACAAAAACTTGTAGTATCACTGCCATTATTTTTTATTGAACCGTATCAAATCGATTTGAATTACTGTACATCATATCAAACCAAAAGTGCACTGTATCGAGGTATGTATCGTATCATGGCCTATGTTTCGAGGTATGTATCGTATCATGGCCTATGTTTCGAGGTATGTATCGTATCTGCAACTTCTTAACGATACCCAGTTTACACCGTAATTCATTACACCACTTGCTTGTTACTGTTAGATCGGATCACTTTGGATCAATTGCTTAGACCTTGGCATCTTGGATCTTTACTGCAAATTTTTTTCACTGTGAATATTATACTCTGAATTTTGACTGTTGAATTTGAGGGCATGAAGGTGATGGTGAAGGTTTTTTTTTTTTATATTGAATTTTAAACACTTTGAAAATGTACACTTAACATTTCAGCAACTAAAATTCAGAATAAAAATAATTCAAACATGTTTTTTCAGAGTAAAACAATTCAAGTGAAAAAATCCAACGGCATTTAAAATTCAAAATATGATGAAACAAATTATCTTCCATACCCTTACATCTATGTCCCTCCCTTTGTAATTGGACTTGTTTATAGTCTATTTGTTTTTATCATAGTGAAAATAATACGTTATAAGAATACATTTACAGAGAATTTCAAAACGCCAAGAGAAAAAAAGTAAAACTCATTTCATTACCTGTACTACTTTACAATAACACCATGCCTTAACAATAGATATTGCACGGGGTATTTAATCCATTTGGCTTAGTAAGTTGTAACAATTATTTAGAGAAAAATTAATGACCCTCCAACAGAAGAAATAAATAAAAGATGCAGTAAAATGTATTTAAAATGACTTACAACAAATTGTGTCAACTTTATGACAAGACTTACTGGTTGTGAAATGTGTCTATACTCAAAACTCAAAAAGCACAGTACGTTTCAGAAAATGTATGTTAAAAATGATAAAAGTGTAAAAAAGGAGTTAATAATTAATACAGTGGTACCTCACCTTACAAAATTACTTCGTTCCAGAAGTGGTTTCATAACGTGAATTTTTTATAAGTTGAGTAGCTATTTCAATGGAAAAAGCCTGATTCGTTCCAAGGCCCCGTTCCAAGTTTTGTTTTTATAGTGTAACTTTTTTTTATAGTGTAACACTGTGTTCTGCGTCCTGATTGGGTAGGGTGACCATTCGTCCGGATGTCGTCCGGACATTCCGGTTTTAGAGCTGTCTGTCCGGCCGTCTGTCAAGTGTCCTCCTTTTTTACATTTTGTCCTCCTTTCGGACCCTCATTGCCCACCGTTGCATAAATCGCCATAAATCCCCACCCATTATTTACACTTGCTAGTAGCAAGTATTCTTATTATTTTTTAATATATCCTAGATGAGATCTATGGTTATGCGGTGGCACAGAGTGAGACTTCACACAGAAACATCAACGCGTGCGGCATGACACACTACTGGTTAAATACACGGAAGCAGCTCGAAGCGCAAAGCGCGAGTACAGAGAAGAGATAAGAAGAGCGCTATAATGAGCGCTATAAGAACGCTATAATGTTTGGTGAGTATGTCTGGGTCTGGAAATACTATAAAGTTGATGACAACAACATTCACATAGCAAACGGTGGGATACTTGGGATTTGCAAGGGGTAGAAAGGAAAGGGCTACATTTAACACAACAAACCGATACGGCACCTCAAAAACAAACACCCGACACAATACAGCGAGTTACAGGCAACCCAGCCAAAGACGAGTCAGCTCACGCTGCAGGAGAGTTTGAAAAGGAGACAAAAAAATGCCCCTTGACAGTGCGAAGGTACAGGAGAACACAGCCAGGAGCACAAATGATCGCAATGAGTGACTTACCATTCGCCTTTGTAGAGAACCCTGGATTTCTTATGCTTATGGAGCACGTTGGACCTCGTTAATAATAATAATAATAATAATAAGCCCCGCGCCGGGTCATGCTGCACTATCACACACGTGTCCGCGTGCAGTCTTCTCCCCCTCCTCCTTCCCCCCACACTTCACTATTAATACATTTTGTTGAAAATCTATGAAAGTTTGAGTGTTTAAACGAGAGACAAATGTGAGAAAAGTTTAAATCCAGTCTGAGAAAAGCGTATAATGTGTGTGGCTGAGCGCGCATTATTTGAATTTTTGAGATTTCGCGTTTCGTAACTTGAATTTTCTTTCGTATCTAGAGACCAAAATTTAACGTGAAGGCATTTCGTAACTTGTTTGTTGGGTCTTTCGTAAGGTGAGGTACCACTGTAATTAAACAAACTAAGTAACCTATTATAGCTTTTTTTCTGGATGACATTACATTTCGATTCTCACCCTGGACACTTACCTGAGGTCTTGATCTTGCGCCCCGCCTGCCCGCTGCCGTCCTCGTGATCGATTGGCTGAGAGGACAGAGAGAAGACGCTGATCTCTGCCACTCGCACCGGAGCCTCCTTCACATTACTGTGCAAACCCAGGATCTGACCCCCATCTGTGGGGTGCTGCATCACCTGCACAGACAGTAACCAGGGTTAACATGGTCATATCTATTCCAACCAAAACAATACATGCACTTAATTAATTCAACCTGATGTACCAATGTTGCCTTGATATACAAAATTTGTTTAACAACATTTTCAAGAGGGAAGCTTTTTCTCACTAACAATAATCTACAGTTGTATGAAAAAGTTTGGGCACCCTTGACAATTGCCATTATTTTCATTTATAAATCAAAAATTGGGTGTTTGGGTCCACAATGTCATTTTGCTCTATCGAATAACTAATGGACACAGTAGTATTTCAGCAGTGAAATAGTAAAATTAGGTTAGAAAATGTGAAATATGTATCAAAAACAAAATTAGACTGGTGCATTAATTTGGGCACCTTAACAGAAAAATCAAATCAATATTTAATAGAGCCTCCTTTTGCAAAAATAACAGCCTCTAGATGCTTCTTATAGCCACTCAGTGTCTGGGTCCTGGATGAAGGTATACTGGACCATTCCTTCTTACAAAACATCTCTAGTTCAGTGAGGTTTGATTGTTGCCGAGCATGGACAGCCTGCTTCAAATCATCCCACAGATTTTCAATGATATTCAAGTCTGGCGACCGGGATGGCCATTCAGAACATTGTACTTGTTCTTCTGCATGAATGCCTGAACAGATATTGAGTAGTGTTTTGGGCCGTTGTCTTGTTGAAATAGCCATCCCCGGTGTAACTTCAACTTTGTGACAGATTGATGAACCTTATTCTCAAGAATCCGCTGATACTGAGTGGAATCCATGTGACCCTGGACTTTAAAGATCCCATGACATGGTACTTCTTGATGCTTTTATATGGCGCCTTAATGGTTCCCTAATACTGTAAATGAATCCTTCAAAATCAAGACTCGGTGCATGAGAAAGCCTCGTGAACCAGTCAAAAATATGAGTCAAAAATATCTCTCTCAAACACTTTATTATGGGCGTTGTTGCTTGAATGCAAATGAGGAGGACAGAGACAGGCCAGTGCAGCGGGTGGGGGTGGGGGGCAAACTCTCTGCTTTTTCCTCGTTTAGCGGTGCGATGTGCGCTGGCCCCACTTCCGCGTTTATGCGCAGACGGAGATATGAGATGATTTCCATTGAAAAATAAACACATTTCCACAGAAAATAAAATTAAACCACCGCTGTTTCAGAGGTTCGGAGGCTCAGATAAAGGACATCCAAGCCTGGAAACACTCTCACGTGACTCCAGGCAAATAAAAAAACGCATCTCGCATTGCCTAGCTCGTTTGCGGTCCAAACTCTCTGGGCATGAATTCCAGAGACGGTGGGTAGACATCCAGACGGGGGGTGGAACATTTGCATTTTTCCCTGAGTGTGACGTCAGAAATTTCCCTTGTTCAGAATCGCCCGTCTGTGGGTTGTTTTTGACCATTCTGATCATCCTTCATCTTTGCCTCTCTGATATAGGTTTCTTGGCCTGCCACTTCTGGCCTTAACAAGAACTGTGCCTGTGGCCTTCCATTTCCTCACTATGTTCCTCACAGTGGAGACTGACAGCTGAAATCTTTGAGATAGTTTTTTGTAACCTTCCCCTGAACCATAATGCTGAACAATCTTTGTTTTCAGGTCATTTGAGGGTTGTTTTGAGGCCCCTATGTTGCCACTCTTCAGAGTCAAAGAGAAGAACAACAACTTTGGGCCGCCTTAAATATCTTTTGTCATGATCGGATGTCCCTGTCTATAAAGTTCAAGGCTTAATGAGCTCATCAAACCAATTTAGTGTTCCAATTACTCTGTGTTGATTAGTTACAGGTATTCAAAGCAACAGCCTATTTTTCACATTTGATTTAATTTCAAATGAATTACAAATGTATAGTACTACACTTAAAATCTGTGGCCGTTTCCCAATTCAGCGACGGCACGCTTGTGAGTGTGCCGTCGGTCTGTCGTCGAGACGGCGCACACTCGCTCTGTCCTTAGTGCACTACGTTTCTCACATGGCCGCCTGCGAAATTGAACAGGTCCCGCCTCAGCTCAATGAGCCGCGTGGTCTGCTCCTTGTTCCCTAAAGACAAAAATATTATACTATTGCGACTAGTAATACTTGGAATTGGGACATGGCCAATGTTCCCCCTAATTTTTAATGTGTCTGAGCAAACACATAACTCCACATCCGAAATGAACCCCCCCCCGCGCGGCTCGCACTTTGCAGATATAAAAAAAATGCCCCCGCGGCTGAATAAAAAGCTCTTTCATCCCTGATTTACAGGGCGCTGCACAAGTTTTCTTGTGCGCTGAGAATGTGCGAACAGTGCGCAGCTTAGAGTAAACGCTGGACATGGCGATACTGTAGAATATCCAGCATTACAACAGCAAAGGAAATATAGAAGTGTAAGGGGAAAAGCATGTGAACGGTAATACAGGTGCCGTGATCTATGCCGTTACGGCTACCGTCACACATGTTTAGTGTAGTTTATGAAGAGTTTCATGTAGCATAGTTGTAGGTGAGGTGAACCAGTACGTATATTTTATAGTGACGTCGCAACTCTCACTTGTGGATGTCGCTGGCGAGTCGGTCTTTGTAGTCCCGCGCTGTGCATGCTGGGGCTTTTAAGTGTGCGAAGCGTGCATGTTTGCACACTTGGTCCACGCCCCGATTTCCATGGAAACGACGGCGCCGTTCAGAGCTCGTCTTGACGGTGCAGGTGGAAAAAAACGAATGGAACGGCCCTTGTCGCGCCGGATATGACGCATATCCCGTTCCAAGGACGCTAACAAGCGTGCCGTCGGTGAATTGGGAAACGGCCTGTGTCTGGATGGAAAACCACCCAGTCCTCGGCTTTTATTGGTAAATGATCACTGTGATCATTTTCTGTGAAGACAGAGTGAATTATTATGGAATCTCAGAGGGGTGCCCAAACTTTTTCATACAACTGTCCTTGAAAGTCAAAGGTGTACTGTGTAACTTTTCTAGTTGGGTTTGCTACCTGTTATCTATGTGAAAATATTTGTGCGCTCTGAATGTTCCACAGTCTGGCATTGAACACATCTAGTATTTATGTAACCATGGCTATTTTTGGCTAAGACTGTATAACATTGCGGGTAAAGCTAAAACATCTCCATGCTGACGAGCAGGTGGTAGACCCTTCACCTAAAAAGTTACATAGTCCATCTTTAAAGCTGACTCAAACTTAAAGTTTTCTAATGCTTAAATGTTATAGCAAGTTCACTTAAAGTTCTTGCATGCAGTTATGCCTAATCTAACATGTCTCAGTCAATCTGTATAATTCTTCAAATCTACTAAAGGCTTTAAAACAATTTACTGATTTTTATCACAGTTTTTATGTAGCTTCAAAAGCTATTATGCTTCTCTTAATCCAGACATCTTTCACAGGCCACCATGTCCAAATTGAATAAAGGAACAAACCATATTTCTTTTCGCATCAGGCAAAAATGGAAAAATTTCATCTGGGTTTCTCATTTCTGAAGCAACACTGATCCAGCCGAGATTGTGATGACTTCAGTCGCACACAGCGTTCTGCTTGAGTAAACTCAGCCCTGATTACAATCTGTGGCTTTGCTCCTTCTGTATAAATCTTTATTAGCACATCACAACACTCATCTTTTTCCCCATTCTGAATGTTTAAATGAGCCAAGTCAATTTACTCACGCCGTTTAGGGAAGAAAACTAGTTTACATAAGACATTCTGAATCGGGCGATGAGTCGTTTATTGAAGCACTAATGAGAGGGTGCTTTCAATATTACACATAATGAATTGCAGGGACAAAGCCAATTCTACCCAAAATAAAGCAAAGGTGTTTGGAAATTACCTGCATAACTGAATACACAATTTAAATTAATGTCAGTAGGGTCAAATAATATAGCTTGTGTATACAAAATATCGTGATCTGTTGATTTTCCTTGCAGACTGTAATAGGACGCAGTTTGCAGCTAAGTAACATCCAGACCATCTTAAAAACTCATTGTGGAGCCTCTGCTGATGCTCAAAACATTAAAGATGACAGCGAAAGGATGTGAGGATGTGAAAGCAAAACTCTCCCTTAAAGAAACCTACCACAAGTTGGAATAAATATCATGAATACCATCTTTAAATATTTTGTCTAGAGCCAGTTATATTGTATAGTCTCAGTATATTATTCGTTTTTCTTTTATGTAATTAATTCTGGTTTAGTCAAGTCGTTTAGTCATTTAGTCCTCCTATACTTGGGAAGAAAATATGTATTTTATACTTAGGACTATATATGTGTCAGAACTTAATACTTTTACCGAATACACGATACACCATTGGCCAATTTAGTTTTATTCATGGGGATTTTCGGTTTATGACGAGCTCCCAAACAGTGCTGAGGTGAATTTACAATATAGCATTAGTGTTGTAATGAGCTGCCAATCAACTGCCCCCGGAGGCTATTGTTGAGTATGAGCAGAGTTTGAATTTGGACAGGGCTTCAGCTGTAATTAGGCCGACAGAGAGGGGCCTGTGGAGTGGACCGTTCTCACACGTACACACCTCTGTGACAAATGATTTTAACAATATGATGGAGAGGGTTTAAAATAGCAAATAAGGTGAGAAACTAAAATGCAGAAAACACTGTAATGATCAAGACTGTGTAAAAAACCCTTACCATTGTTTTTATTGCTTATTACCAGTATGGGCCTCATTTATCAAGCCTTTGCTGATGTGCTAAACAGCTAAACACACTAAAAGTAGAGCAAAAACATAATGCACTTTCTCAGAGACAGGACCCAGCGCAATTGTGCTCCTATGAACCGTTTTTTACCAACAAGTGCAAAATCTGAGGTGGAGGAAATGCAAATGAAGTGTAGCAGGTGCTGCCAGATTTATTACAACTATGAGAGGAAAACCTGCACGATGATACGTGATAACTTTTTGCAGCAGTATCGAAGGTTTATCCATCTCCATAGAGACAAGCAAGTGACACCACAAGGTCAAGCTACAGGTCATGTTTGTGGACATCCAGGTTTTTAGCAATGAATGCAATATTGTAAAAGCAATAAAATCTCCATGGAAACAAGAAGGTGGCAGACACTCCACCCGAAAAGTTCCATATAGTTCCATCCATTTAAATACGCTCTTATTCATACATCTATTACAGTACACATTCAATCAAATACTCTAAATCTAAATAGTATGGTGTTTTGCATTGAACACGTATGTGTGACTACGTGAGAGTTCCTGTGTGGCAAGGTGTGAGAATGTGTCAGTGTGAATGTTTCTTATTGCTGATTGAGATATTTCACTGTAATTTATTAATGTAATAGGGACTGCAGATGGAAACCCAGCTATGTAGCTATAATCTGGTGCAGATCATCTTTGTTTTATGAGCTTAATGTCTCTGTACATTGTCCCTTTTCAAATAGAGACTAACAAAAAAAAAATCTATTACATGTAAATGAGCAGAGGCTATGAGAAAGTTCCTAGCTCCAGATGACTCCTAATCTGAATCTGATGAATCATGGGAAGTGAAACACAGAGACCTCCTTCTCCACCTCGCCCCATTACTTCCCTTATTACAGCCCTGTCATTCACTGTCACAGAGCAGCTCCCGTCAATCAGAGGGTAACAGCAAAATGACACCCTACACCGGACAAATGACATGCCTCACAATGAAAGCAGAAGTGATGTAATCAGGAGGTACTACTGCTGAATGATATTGGAAAATGCAATATGGAATAACATTTAATAATATATACAAATGTGTATCTGTAATTATAAAAAAGCACTGAGCAACATTTAAATGCCCATATCACTTACCTGGCCAGCCAAATGATATCTCTCTGTATTTCCTATACACCGCGATACCATTTGGACACTCTCCATCCACTCTCGCTCCTCCGGTTCCAAACCGACTCCGCGATTCTGATTCGTTCAAAGATGGTGACGTCAGTGCACCCGCCTTTGCCCGCAAAGTCACTCTTAGGCAGCGGAAGTTCCGCCTCAGTTTTGAATCAAGATGGCGCAATCTCTGATTGGTTCACTTAGCTGTCTGTCTACGCGCAACCGCAGCGCATTCTGTGGATCAAGCGTTACCAGACTCACTCGCTGTTACAGCGATGAGTCATGGATTCTTCCAGGCAACCATATCACACTATTTTCTGATCTATGTTATTTCCATCACAAACATACCTGGAGTTGTGTTTTGTTTTATTCACACATGTTCAACACACAAATTCTGGAAACACTCTGTATGACATTGTGCTCCACTGTGCTTTTAAACTCCATACATCTTCACTAGAATCATTTGGATTAGGGATGTCAACCATTAATCGACTTACGATTAATTGTCGATCAAGACGTTGGTCGATTAAAATGCATTAATTGTAACTAATCGCTAGAGGAGAGGGTGCTGCTCTGGAATGTGAACACGAGATGTGAACACGAGATGTGAAACCACTCGCGAGAAGGACCATAGCGTTACATCCGCAGCCGGACCTAGAAGCAGTGCAAAATGTTCTCCTGCCCACCCAATTTTTGCAGCTTGGTTCGCTCCGCTTCCCGCTGTCTGTGTGAACACGTGCGCGGCGCGCTGCACGTGCTCCTCCGCTCCGGGCTGTGTAACAGGCTCCACGTGAAAGCGCAGTGGAAGCAGCCCGCTGTCCGGCCCGTGTGCCGGTGTGTGCGACTGTGCGTGTGTGTGAGTGAAATGTTTTCCCCGATAAATTCATTTTTTAATCATTTCATATCACGGAGCTCTGCGTCAAGCCGCATGTACCACGCACCTAAAAGCGCGAGTTTCGTTTTTACAAAAAACGTCCTCAATTTATTTTCAATAAAGAATGTATTTTGTTATTCAGCATCAATACATTTGTCTGCTTTTTACTAAGGAATAATTAATTGAGGAATATACAATATAATACTACTATGATATATTTTTGACTCAGTGTTATGTATACTATAGCTTATATTCTTAAAGACCCTATTGAAACACTAAAATTCAGGTGAAAAACGCTGCTTATCAATTAATCGTAAGTCGATCGATAAGGTCAATCAACTATAGATTAATGAATTAATCGATAATTTGCATCCCTAATTTGGATGATTTCAGTCCTGGAGTTTCCGACCGAACTAAAGATAAAACATAACTGTATTCATGTGTGGGAGCTGGGATTAAACTTCTAACCTGTGGGCTGTGACTTTACCATTGATACTGAGAGCGGGATTCAAACCACCAACCTTCAAAACATGTAGCAAATACAATGACAACCACAACAGCAGCTTCCTTATGGTTCTCCTTTAATAAAAGACCTTTTAAAATATCGTCTTCATCGTCTTTTTTCCCACAATTAGCTCACTTAAGTTATTAGCAGTGGTGTGAGGCAGTCAGAAGATTCAATTACAATTCTCAGGTTTCCACATCAATGTTCAACACTCTTTAGTTTGCTGATAATGTGGAAGTAATACAGGAAAGTAGTACATTTTAATCTATACTTTATGCAGCCCCCTACCTCGGCCATATTGATGACTCCCACGGCCAGAGTCTTGTAGCCCAGGATGGTTCGGTTCTTGTAACGTTTCCGCCTCTGCAGCATGATCTGGAGTCTGTTGGAGTCTCTCTTCAGAAAGTGAGGGTACTGTAAATAAAAACATATGGGGTATAAATAATAATGGACGTTTGTATAAGATTTAAACTAGAGAGAGACAAGCAAAGAGGCTGCAAACTCTAATGGATAACAAGGTTTACATTTCTGTATAGTTTCCAACTAGAGTAAAGGTGAGGAAAAAAGCAGAATGCACACAGCAGAGAATGAGTTTTGGCTACATTTTAGGCCTAATAAAACCAAATATTAGCCCCAAGGAACCTGTATGAATGATTGAGAGAAATAAAACTTTTAAATGTTGGAAATGGTTGTGAAAGTTGTGAACAAAAATATGACAGAAAAGTGCTGAATTGACAGTGCTAGTTGAGACAAAGAGCAGAAAACATTTTATTGTCCAGTTATTAGGAAGCGTTACCATGCTAGCTGTTGTTGGCTTTAATCATTATGGCAAAACTCCACTCTGCTCTCTAAGAGGTATGAAAAAAGCTTATATACCACTGGTCTACACATTTTTGGACTCGATCTGCTTCCGAGATTAAAGTGGCTAAATCTAATTTATATTGATAATATTAACTGAAATCAATTGATAACTGTGCTGGTTAGCTAATGTATTCAAGATATGTAATGATATAATAATAATAATATAATAATAAATATTATATATATTGACATATGTTAAAATTCTAGACATATTAAAATGAATGTATTGGAATGTGCAGACAGGCTTTCAGATGGAACTGGTTGCTTGTAGACACACTGTACCTTCTGATAAACTAGCGTTTTTGCCTTATTTTGCATAAATTTCCTATTTTGACCCAATACTATATCTTGGAAACTATAGCCAATCAGCACTTCTGACTTACTTTTTCTTTATTAGTGACCTAAACCAAGAAAAATTTCATAACTTTTGTTCCGGAAGCATTTTGCTTGTAGACTAACCTGGGAAATCCCAGGCTGCTTTCGTTCGTTACGATCTGAAAGACAGCCTGGCAACTATGGCAAGCGAGCTCTCCCGATTCTGGGAGCCAATCAGAGAGCGGGGAGGGATGGAAAGACGGTGACGCATACTATGTGACAAATGGAAGCTTGTAGTTTGAACTGACAACTGACATGATTGGCTATGAGCTACGTATACGCCAAATGATAGACATTCATAACGCCGAATAAACGGCCGTTGGCGATCGTAAGCCACACCTCCGCTATGAGATATTTCGAAGGTGGCTCCCAGACCATATCACTTGTGATATGGTATGGTATAGGGATGCAAATTATCGATTAATTCATTAATTGATAGTTGATTGACCTTATCGATCGATTAACGATTAACTGATAAGCGGCGTTTTTCACCTGAATTTTAGTGTTTCAATAGGGTCTTTAAGAATATAAGCTATAGTATACATAACACTGAGTCAAAAATATATCATAGTATTATTATATTGTATATTCCTCAATTAATTATTCCTTAGTAAAAAGCAGACAAATGTATTGATGCTGAATAACAAAATACAGTAATCCTTCGCTCTATCGCGGTTCGCAGATTTTTATTTTTATTTTTTTTTGTGTAACTTTTTTTTTTATAGTGTAACATTGTGTTCTGTCCTGATTGGAGACTGATTGGAAGAGACTAGACCAGGACTAAACGTGGACTGGACCAGGTCTAGGCCAGAACTAAACCAGGTCTGGACCTGGACTGGACCTGGACTGGACCGGGACTCGACCGGGTCTGGAACTGGACTGAACCAGGATTGGACCGCTGCGTGCCGCTGCTGGTTTCGTGCGGCTGGTTTGTGGCTCGGGGCCCGGGCCGCGGGCCAGCCGCGTGGGACTCGGGGCCCGGGCCGCGGGCCAGCCGCGCGGGACTCGGGGCCCGGGCCGCGGGCCAGCCGCGCGGGACTCGGGGCCCGAGCCGCGGGCCAGCCGCGCGAAGCTCGGGGCAACGGGCCGGCCGCGCGGGACCAGCAGCGGCACGTTGCGGCGCATTCCTGGGCGCCGCGGTTCTATCTCGCCTCGCGCGTACACCCGAGGCTGCTGAGCAGTGCCGTTGGCGCCTGTGGCCGGCTGTGAGTCGAGCTTGGCGCAGCGCGATGCGCGGTTGCCATGTTTCGTGACCACGCGGGTGCGGTGTCCGCGATTAGCGATTAATTACAATTAATGCATTTTGTTCGACCAACGTCTTAATCGACAATTAATCGTTAATCGATTAATTGTTGACATCCCTAGTATGGTATCACTTGTGATATGGTCAGGTGTAAACCAGGCAACTTGTAGACCAGTGTACTCATTGCAGTAAATAATTAGAATGTTCGTAATGGCGGCACGGTAGCTGAGTGGCTAGCGCTCTTGCTTCACAGCAAGAAGGTTCTGGGTTCGATCCCCGGGTCGCCCAGGCCTTTCCGTGTGTGTTCTGTGTGGAGTTTGCATGCATGGTCTGTGTTCGATCCCCGGGTCGCCTGGGCCTTATATATATATAGGATGGGTTAAAATGCAGAGAAGAATTTCTCCAGTGTGAGATCAATAAAGTCACTTCTTCTTAATGCATAAGGTTAGGTTAGTGACCACTGAAAACCTTTTACAATTAACCAATTCTGTTTTTACATTTTTAAGACTGTAAAAATAAGGTACAGGTCCTTCAACAATGAATATTAAAATGTATTATGCACAGTCAGAGGGATGTAATATAATGGAAGCATTTCTCAGTTATTTTGTAGAGGAACTAATTTTGATGTTTGAGGAGATCGAACACTGCTACACATTGGCGTTCCTCATTTGTGTAATTAGTTCCAGCAATATCAAAAAAAATAATAATGTCAGCATTGATTTTCCTGTAGACCCAAACAATTTAGTAGCTTGTCTTTTACTGAATATTATCAAATGATGTTGATGATAGCAGAATCAAAGCCCAAATACGACCTGAACTGAGCTCTCTGTAAAAACTATTTCTGGGAGTCACGTGACCAGCTGCTTTCAATAAATGACAGGCCAGATTTTTCTATATAAAGTTAAAGGGCAGTACCAGATTCTACACCTGCACAGTCTGAACTATTTTAAACTTGGTCTATTTATGATCAAACACATATCTTTTAAAATCCTTCTCACATCCTTTACGCTGCCCTGTTTGCACAATAATGATGAAATGTCTGTTTAAATAATGCAGGGTTGAGACACATCACAGCATCCGCTTTTTCATAACAGTTTCGATGCAAGTCTGACAGTTCATACATTTGACTAGGGCTTTATAGTGTGGACAGAAAACAGTGAATATGCAAATGACAAATAAGCCTCAAGGGGGTGAGCTGTCAAATCAGGGCAATGTCTTTGAGATAAGAAAAGGCAATGCAAATTCTATTACGACAAAAAAAAAAGTCAAATTAAAAATGGAAATCAGAATAATGGAATAACATTTATAATTAAACTGACCCCCAAGGAATTTAGTGACATCTTGGTAAAGACTGAAGTGCCTAGAGCAGAAAAGCTGAGAAATTTCTATTGTCCCACAATACCACATACCGACACGACCATAGGCAAGGCTATTTAAAGGTCCCATGGCATGAAATTTTCACTTTCTGAGGTTTTTGAACGTTAATGTGAGCTCCCCTACCCTGTTTAGCCCCCCCCATGGTTAAAAGTTGCGAAATGTCTAAACTGAGCATTTGCGATCCTTTTCTGCGTTACAAAAAATCGGAGCTCAAACGGGCGATTTTGAACAAGGCACCTGATTGACGTCAGATCGAAAAAAGAAATGCAAATGCAGTTCCACCCCCGTCTGACTGAACTCAGCGTCTCTGTAAATCACGCCCAGAGAGTTTGGACTGCGAATGCGCTAGGCAATGCGAAATGCATTTTTTTATTTGCCTGGAGGCACGTCCAAGTGTTTCTAGGCTCGGAAGTCCTTTATCTGAGCCTCTGGACCTTTGAACAGCAGTGGTTTAATTTTATTTTCTGTGGAAATGTGTTTATTTTTCAATGGAACACTTCAAATCTCTCCCCCCGTGCAAAAACACGGAAATGGATCAGCTGAGCGCTCAGAGCCAGAGCGGAGAGTTTGGCCACGCCCCCACGCTCTACTATAGGCCAGCTCTTTTCTCCTCATTTGCATTCAAGCAACAACGCCCATTATGAAGTGTTCAGAGTGAGAAAAATTACTCTTTCTCATCTTATCTCTGTTTCTCATGCACTGAGTGTTGATTTTGAAGAAGGATTCATTTACAGTATTAGGGAACCATTAAGGAGCCATATAAAAGCATCAAGAAGTACCATGTCATGGGATCTTTAAAGGTTCACTATGTAACTTTTCCAAAGGGGGTCAGTTAATTGCTTGTTTCCATGGAGATGTTCATGTTCATCATCACGTTCCTTCATCCCCAACGCTATCAGACTGTATAACTCCACTATATAGTCTAAACATGCAATTTTTCTCTATATTCTCTAATTTACTTATTTTATTATTATTACTTATCTTGCCTGCATGCACTTTTTTTGTTCTAACTTTCTTTGCACTAAACTGCCTGGAGCTAATGGGGCAAGTGAATTTCATTTCTCCTATGTGAGATCGATAAAGTCTTATCTTATCTTCTTATCTTATCTTATTGCTTTGAGTGGGTTGTTATCAATTGCAGTTTAATTACACATGTTTATACTGCTCAAAAAAAAAATAAAAATGATAAAAACATTCATACTGTAGGCAGGGTCTCTTCTCCACAGACCTGACCAATAACTTGGCTTGGTGGCACTACCTGCTTGTCTCCATGGAGGCAAGTTTAATGTTAACTGTGGAACATTCTTGGCAAAACCATAACACTACCAGAACCCACTGCCATAAACGTTGCCTAGTGAAAAAAAACTGGACCATTAAAGCTAAAAGAGTCACTCCAAACTGTAAATGAATAAACCGTGTTATGAAAGACAGATTCATGAGCTGAGCCTAACACTTTTGCTGTAAGGATCAGACAGCACAGAGTGGTGGTTTTGATGAGAGTACATGCGTTTCAATGGAGGAACAGAGCAGAGGCTGGTGCATAAGTGTGACTCTTCACAGTGTAATGCGAGTGGTCGTGCCTGTAGTGAGAACGTCAGCTCCAGATCTGTCTCCATCAGGCCGCTGGGAGGGAGGATGTACTCATTTGAACGCAGCAGACGCTTCGAGCCCTGGAAACACACAAGAAACACAAACAGGATTCAGCCACAAGCATGAATGCAATACACAATGTACTCAGTATTGAAATTTTGCATATCTCCAAAACAACTGATATTAGCGTTTTTTCTGAATATCTCCCACTACTAAATAATATCCCAAACTCTGTCACTACCTCACTGTAAATGCTACTGTTACCTGTGCAATACAAAATCCATGTGCAATACATATACTACACTATATTATGTGCAATCTGTGAAATACTCTACTTATACCTTATTTAATCCTACCTGTACCTTTGTATTTTATTATATTTTATTGCATATTTTTATTATATTGTTCACCTCTTCCCCTGCACTTTTTGCAACACTTTTTTTTACCATGTACTATTATTGCATGCTATTAGTACTTCTTAACTATCTAAGTGAGTCAACGGTTCTTCTGATGCTAAGCATTTCATTGCATTGTTGACCTTGTGTTGATCCTGCATATGACAAATAAACAATCTTGAATCTTGAACTTACAGTATAATATTTTTCACAGTACTAAAAATACAAGAGCATGGTTGCTCTTTGACAAAAAAGTAAAAAAAAAACTGGTACATTTTAACTATTTTTGGGATGACAATGGCAATCAATACCGTTTCTCAATTAAGTATTCAGAAACTGTTTATTTACACTTACTTACAATGGCTACCAAATGATCACTATACAACCTATTACACACAAAAACAATCCATATATTTCACTGTTAGCTCTTAAACACTAATCACCCAATCAGGTCTATTTCTGAAGCTGGCACAGAGTCAATTTGACCAAGACGCCAAAGGATTTACGTTTCTGCAGCCTTGTCTCACAGAACCCGCCCTTAGCTTTTAGCAGGTTTGTCTTAGATTAAGTCGATCATGTTTCTCACCAAGTTACGATTTTAGCCAGGCAAATTCTTTCTATATTAAATCAGCAAGTGCAAGTACAGCTGGTCTTTACTGATTCAAGTTATACGCAGGTGTTTAGTAATTACTGCAAGTTGCTAGTTGAATTAATGCCAACATTCGCCACATGGGGCAGTAAAGCGATCCCTCCGCTGATATAATACTGTGGTGAGAAATGCCTTGATGGTTCGGTGGGCTCGATATTGGAGCTGCTAAATCTTGTAAGAGACCTTGAGTAGAAAACATGGCATTGTGCTGCTGCTGCTGAGCCATCAAAATAACAGACATAAAGACACAGACCTGAGTCAAAAATAAAAAAGACAAAAAAGCATTCATATCAGCAAGAGTGTGAATTTAAGGACAGATAACAAGGCAAGGCAAATGACAAAATAAGCTTCAAGCATCCAAGCTGTCAAAGCACTGGCAGAGAAACGGAAAAGAAAGGACTGAAAAACATAATCCCTGTAGAAAAATGGACAGAAACTAAAAGTAGTCATAATCATCTTTGATTTGTTTATGTTTCTAAGCATGGTACATAGATCAAACTTGTTACTGGTCACTATATATTATGGTATGTATAGTGCCCAAACCAGGACTTAAACGTGTGTATGTCCATGGGGTCTCTCCAAATCAAGCCATAACATCACCCTTATATTTAAGTGAACCAAAAGAACTTACACTTTGAATTTTACTTAGATTCATATTATTACTTTCTTTTTAAATTAATTCCTTTTAATAAATGAACGTAAATAGATTAATAAATGGGACTTGCTGGTCCAGACTTGCTGTTGCCAATGCTGTTTATGCAAATGTTTATATTGCTGGGTTTAAGATGCAATCAGAGCATTCTAGAGGCCAATAATATTTAATACAGATGAGGGGCAGCTAAAATGGGAAAAAAAATAAATAAAATAAAATAAAATAAAATAAAAATAATAATCAGGATCAACATTTATGAATTTTCCTTTTATATATTTCCTATGAAAGTGAAATGTAATTAATAGCAAAAACTGTCTCTTGTCCCCCATCTGGCAGTATGACATCATCACATCCCAGAATCTGAAAACCACCAATAGGCAAACATAATTATGCTAAACAACAGAGCTATCCATGGGATTCAGGATGACCTGAAATTAGGGCTGTTGCCACAGCAATTGACAATCTACTCTTGAATGGGAAAAAGTCATTAACAGGAAGTTCAAACACATGAATCAAAAATGGAAAAATGACACAAAAGTAACTACTATTGGCAGATCTAAAAAAACAACATATGATAAACATATAGTTATTGCTTTATAGGTAACTTTGTATGGCAGATTTGGTAAACTGCAGCTTTTTACCATCAAATACAGCAGAAATCAAAAGTATACTGTCTAAACCAGACCAAAGTACATCTCTGACATGTTAGTCACATATGAACCATCTCACACTCAGGGACCGGTCTCCTGCTGGTGCCCAGAGTCAGGACCAAACTTGGAGAGTCAGTGTTTCATTTTCATGCAGCTAAATCCGGGAGATGTGAGACAGGCCTCTACTGTGATAATCTTTAAATTCAGGTTCTGTTTCCCTGTGCATATGATATGAAATGGTTTTATTCTGTATTCTTCTCTTTCAATGTTAATTTATGAAGATTATTTATGTTTTGATTTATCTGTAATGTGCAATTACGGTACTTTGTGTATGAGTTGTGCTAAATAAACAAACTTGCCTTGCCATCACTATGTTAACATTTAAGGGAAGGATATAAGGGACAGTCATAAACATGTTCCCATTTGATTCCGGGAAGATGCTTAGTATGGGCTCTGAAATAGCAGATAGCCACACCCCACAGACATATCTCGGTCTGCAGATAAAAATAAAGCTCTTTGACACGTAAGCTGGTGTCAAAGCATCGCTGCTTTACTGTCTCCGAACCAAAGGTGTGACAGAAGACGCCACAGGCAATTAGCAGCACAGCCAGAGTGAAAAAACACCATATAAATCCTGATTATGAGAGCAAATGAGTTTTATTTTTAGAAGAAAAGGGGCGAGAGTTGAACTTGGAGCACTTTGTTTTGCACTTTATTCTAACATGACCTGAAAGATATGACTGTCTGCACAGTCCATCAAATGTGTGTTGTTTTATAATGGGCAAAAAGCATTTCCCATTTTTGTATCTTTTGGATGCTTGATAATTTGCAGCTGATGTCATTAATATTCCCTGGGGGTGTGATGCTAACCGTAGGCTCTACTCTGTCTGAGGCTTTATTACACTTTAATCTGAGCTTTATTTCAACACAAGAGTGTAAAGATTGGATTTAGATGAACTACAACTACAACAAAGAGCTATTTTTTTTATCTTGAGTTTTCAGACAATCTTAAACTTTTTTGCTAAGGTGTGCATTGTATCACCATGGTAACTTCTAAATATTCTACCATTAAGAGATCCGTGTAGAACACCCCCAGCATGAGGTCACTACAAAGTATCAAGTTCTGCTGACTGACAAACTTTTGCATATGTTTGCAGTTTATGCATTACTATTTAATTATGTATTCAAATACAGCTCTGGAAAAAAATAAGAGACCACTGCATTTTTTTTCTGAAATCAGCATCTCTACATGTATTACAGCCATTCCATTCCAGCATCTGTTGAATTCCAACACAAACACAAAGCTGAGCTACTTCAGTTCTTGCACCAGGAGTGGAATAAAGTCACTCAAGAACAATGTGAAAGACTTGTGGAGAGCATGCCAAGACGCACGAAAGCTGTGACTAAAAATAAGGGTTATTGCACCAAATATTGATTTCTGAACTCTTCTTACGTGTAAACATTAGAATTATGTTGTTTTAAAATGAATTTGATCTTGTTTCTTTGCATTGTTTCCGGTCTGAAAACATATTTTTTGTTATTTTGACCATTTTGTCATTTTCTGCATATAAATGCTCGAAATTATTTTTATTTGGAATTTGGGGGAAATGTTGTAGTAGTAGTAGTTTATAGACTTAAACAAAAATGTTCCTTTTGGCCAACAACATAACTATAAGTAGTAAAATCAAAAAAACTGAATTTTGCAGCGGTCTCTTGTGTACACACAGGTTTTTCTATGTTTATACAGGTTTCTGAATTATTTTTACAATGCCTTTTTAATAATCTGCTGCACCAAAGAAGACTGCACTATTTAAATACAATTTATCTGCTTTGTTTTACTCTTCCTCAGTTGTCATTAGTAGTAGTAGTAGAAGAAGAAGGTTTTATTGCAAGTGTGGTCTTATTGCCAAGATGGTGGTTTTATTGCTTATTGGTTTGATGGAGTCAACAACATCTCCACCTCGGTATCCCTTTAATCGCTTGTTTTTGAAAGTCAACAAATTATTGGAGAAAGGATTAAATCTCAAGCACTCTGCTCATGCCATTGCTCTGAGGTTGTCTAAATAGGTTGTGATTAAATAAACTGTAACAATATGGAATAAATGAACACATTATCCAGTTCTATGATATATTCTACTCATGTGAAGGGTACTTTGGAAATGTCTTGAGTGTGTCAGTGCGCTGCTTGTTTTGCCATAGAAAAGAAAAGCTTCATACCGGCCTATGTGCAGAGCTACACAAAGATGCCTTGTATGCAGCTTTTTCCCTTCATGCTCTGGGCCTGGTGCAATGAATCAAGGCACAAAGGCAGAGCACTCTCCAACTGTCTCGCATGCACCAACAATACAGAGGCTGGAGAAGAGGGTCATACTCAGTGTCCTCTGCCCCCTCCTCTGTCCTCCTCCTCTACTCATCTCTACGTCTTCCTGGCCAATACAAGCTGGTCTTTTCTAGGGCCGGATGGGTGACATTGTGGGCCCTCTACTCTAATGAACTCTGCAACTGTGAGAAAGAACATATTTGTAATAAGTCAAATTCAATTCAAGGGTGGTGCTATAAAGCTCCTGATATCCGGGTATTTTATTTGTTTATTTGTTTGTTATTTTTAACAGGAACTAAAACAGAAATAATGAATGCATTGAACATTCACGGAGAGCCAAAAAGGTTGTTCGATTTAAAAGTGAATATTTTCAGTTCATGGGACCATGGTAAAAGCAGATTAAACTATTTGGAGCACTGCGTTATCTCAAAATCCAAAAGGATGTTGTTGTTGTATCAATGAATCCTTAATTTTAGGGATGCATGATATATCGGCATTAACATCGGTATCGGCCAATATCGCCAATTTTTTTTAATTTTTTTTTTTTTACATATCGGCCCGATGTGTAAAAGTGGGCCGATATTAACGACCGATATTTGTCAGTACAGTAATCCCTCGAATTAACATTTTCTCACATTTCTCTCTCGTTTAAACACTCAAACTTTCGTAGATTTTCAACAAGATGTATTAATAGTGAAGCGTGGGGGGGGCGGAGAAGTGTGAGCTCATCGTGCTCAAATCCGTGACAGCGCAGCATGACCGGCGCGAGACCGCGCGTCCCACCCGGGGCTGCGAGCACGAGACCCGTGTCCGTGATGTGCTCGGACTGCGTGCCTCCTCCTCGGACCGTGGACATGGTCCTGAGGAGGAGGCACGCAGTCACATCAAACCGAGCACATCAAACATCGCAACGCAAGAGCCGCACGAAACCAGGCAAAGAGCCGCACGCAGTGGTTTAATCCTGGTTTAGACCTGGTCTAGTCCTGGTTTAGTCCAGGTTTAGTCCTGGTCCAGTCCAGGTTTAGACCTTGTTTAGACCTGGTCTAGACCTGGTTTAGTCCGCGTTTAGTCCTGGTCTGGACTAAACGTCCGCCATCTATAACATCAATTGGCAAAGGTCCCTTAGCCAATCAGGAAGCAGAACACAATGTTACACTATATAAAAAAAATGTTACACTATTAAAAAAAAAAAAAAAACTATAAAGAAAATGTTACACTATATTTAAAAAAATTGAAATTGAAAAAAAAAAATCAGGAGTCAAAACACGTTTTGAAAAGAAAAGAAGACATTCAAAAATTCATTTTGCATGATTTTCAGTCTGTATAAAATGTTATCTCAGAATTAAAAATAAATAAATATCGTATCGGCTAATATCGGTATCGGCCGATAACAGCAACATTAATATTGGATATCAGTATCGGCTAAAATTTTCACATCCCTACTTAATTTCATAATAATTATTCCAAAACAAAGCTCCTTTGAATCTGAGACTATGGGGCTCACAACTAGATGAGAAAAATTATAACAATTCACTCCCAGTAGTGAAATTTCTGTCAGCAATGAACAAAATCTCTCATCTAAAATTAAAAAAAATGTGTATCCCTTCATGTGTTATAGCTGAACAGTATTGTCCCGTCTTTCTTTAGAAACTTGTCAAAAGCAGAAGTAGCCCCTCCTCTTTCAGCACCGACAGGAAGTGGCTTAAGGTCAGGACAAGTGAAATTGCATTAGAGGAGCTTTAGGCGTTGGAGGCTTCTGCTGCCCCCAAACGCAGCTCTACATAATTGGATCATATCTAAGTGTACAGCCACTCGCACTAAATGAGCACTGCATGCCTCTCCTTCACTCTCCCTCTGACACAAATGTCTGGAAACAACCCCGGGCGCAGGGTAGAGGAATAAAAAATGCATAATCAGGTTGTCCATGTGCAGCATTGGGAGACTTGAAAAACTGTACAGTGAATGAAGTAGATAATTATATACAACCCAGATACAAAAAGTTTGGATGCAATGAATACAGTTGTGTGAAAAAGTTTGGGCACCCTTGACAATTGCCTTTATTTTCATTTATAAATCACTGGGTGTTTGGGTCCACAATGTCATTTAGATCTATCAAATAACTAATGGACACAGTAATACTGTATTTCAGCAGTGGAATTAGATTTAACAGAAAATGTGCAATATGCATCAAAACAAAATTAGACCAGTGCATACAGTTGGGCACCTTAACATAAAAATCCTATCAATATTGTGGTAGAGCCTCCTATTGCAAAAATAACAGCCTCTATGCTTCCTATAGCCTCTAATAAGTGTCTGGATCCTGGATGAAGGTATATTGGACTATTCCTTCTTACAAAACATCTCTAGTTCAGTGAAGTTTGATGGTGGCTGAGCATGGACAGCCTGCGTCAAATCATCCCATAGATTTTCAATGATATTCAAGTCTGGGGACTGGGATGGCCATTCAGAACATTGTACTTGTTCCTCTGCATGAATGCCTGAGCAGATTTTGAGCAGTGTTTTGGGTTGTTGTCTTGTTGAAATATCCAGCCCTGGCGTAATTTCAACTTTATGACAGATTGTTGAAAATTATTCTCAAGAATCCACTGATATTGAGTGGAATCCATGTGACCCTCAACTTTAACAAGATTCCCAGTACCGGCACTGGCCACACAGCCACACAGCCACACAGCGTGATGGAACCTCCACCAAATTTTACTGTGGGTAGCAAGTGTTTTTCTTGGAATGCTGTGTTCTTTTGCCGCCATTCATATCGCCTCTTTTTATGACCAAATAACACAATTTTTGTTTCATCAGTCCACAGCACCTTATCCCAAAATGAAGCTGGCTTGTCCAAATGTGCTTTTCATAGTGTATATTCTGTAAAGATTGTTTCTATTTGATTTTATATGTATATAATATATATACACATATATACATATACATATATATATATATATATATATATATATATTAGGGATGCAAATTATCGGTTAATTCATTAACTGATAGTTGATTGACCTTATCGGTCGATTAACGATTAACTGATAAGCGGCGTTTTTCACCTGAATTTTAGTATTTCAATAGGGTCTTTAAGAATATAAGCTATAGTAACATAACACTGAGTCAAAAATATATCATAGTATTATTATATTGTATATTCCTCAATTAATTATTCCTTAGTAAAAAGCAGACAAATGTATTGATGCTGAATAACAAAATACAGTAATCCCTCGCTCTATCCAATTTTTTTTTTTATAGTGTAAATTTTTTTTTATAGAGTAACATTGTGTTCTGTCCTGATTGGCTAAGAGACTAGACCAGGACTGAACGTGGACTGGACCAGGTCTGAACCAGGTCTGGACCTGGACTGGACCTGGACTGGACCGGGACTGGACCGGGTCTAGACCTGGACTAGACCAGGATTAAACCACTGGGGCGCGTGCTGGTTTCGCCGCGCCCCGTGCTCCGAGCCGCAGGCCAGCCGCGCGGGGCTCGGGGCGCGGGGCGCGGGCTGCGGCGAAACCGGCATTCCGGGTTAGATCTCGCCTCGCGGTATACCCGGGGCTGCTGAGCAGTGCCATTGGCGCCTGCGGTCGGCTGTGAGTCGATCTTGGCGCAGCGCGGTTGCCTTGTTTCATGACCACGCGGGTGCGCATGTCCGCGTGTCCGCGGTTAGCGGTTAATTACAATTAATGCATTTTGATCGACCAACGTCTTAATCGACAATTAACCGTTAATCGATTAATTGTTGACATCCCTAATATATATATATATATATATATATATATATATATATATATATATTTTTTTTTTTTAACATGCTTCTCTATATCTTATTTATCTTTTTTTTTGCATGCTCTTGGCATCTAGTGTGGGCAGCAAATTAAGAATTTAATTGTACATGTTTCTTTACTGTGCATATGACCATAAAAGCTTTGAATCTTGAATCTTTTGTATACCTCAAGCAACTCAGTTTGTGACATCTGTGAAGAAAAGGCTTCTTCCACATCACTCTCCCATACAGCCTTTCCTTGTGTAAATGGTGCTGTATTGTTGACCTACGCACAGTGACACCATCTGCAGCAAGATGACCTTGCAGGTCTTTGGAGGTGGTTTGTGGGTTGTTTTTGACCATTCTGATCATCCTCTCTGATCAGAATGGTCTCTCTGATATTTTTTTGGCCTGCCACTTCTGGCCTTAACAAGAACTGTGCCTGTGGCCTTCCATTTTCTCACTATGTTCCTGACAATGGAGACTGACAGTTGAAATCTTTGAGATAGTTTTTTGTAACCTTCCCCTGAACCATAATGCTGAACAATCTTTGTTTTCAGGTCATTTGAGAGTTGTTTTGAGGCCCCCAAAGAGAGTCAAAGAGAAGAAGAATATTTGGCATTTGTCCGCCTTAAATACCTTTTGTCATGACTGGATGCTTCTGTCTATGAAGTTCAAAGCTTAATGAGCTCATCAAACCAATTTTGTGTTCCAATTAGTCTGTGTTGATTAGTTACAGGTATTCAAAGCAACAAAATTACAAGGGTGCCCGCAGACTATTTTTCACATTTGATAATACAGTGGTACCTCACCTTACGAAATTAATTTGTTCCAGAAGTGGTTTCGTAACGTGAATTTTTTGTAAGTTGAGTAGCTATTTCAATGGAAAAAGCCTGATTCGTTCCAAGGCCCAGTTCCAAGTTTTTTTTAATAGTGTAACATTTTTTTATAGTGTAACATTGTGTTCTGCGTCCTGATTGGATAAGAGACTGTAGACCCAGGACTAAACGTGGACTATACCAGGTCTAGACCAAGGTCTAAACCTGGACTGGACCAGGACTAAACCTGGACTAAACCAGGACTGGACCAGGTCTAGACCTGGACTAAACCAGGACTAGACCAGGTGGATTAAAGCGCCGCGTGTGGGTCTATTTCCTGGTTTCGTGCTAGCTCTGCTATTAGCAGCAGCACCGGTGTACCTCACGAGTCACGGCTGAGGCGAGCAGCGACTGCGTGCGTGGGGGGAAGGGGGAGGGCGGAGAAGTGTGCGCGCGGACACATGTGTGATAGCGCAGCATGACCCGGCGCGGGGCTGCGAGCACGAGACCCGTGCTCAAACCGTGCCTCCTCTAGACCAGGTCTAAACCAGGATTAAACCACCGCGTGCGGGTCCATTTCCTGGTTTCGTGCTAGCTCTGTCGGTGTACCTCACGAGTCACGGCTGAGGCGAGCAGCGAGGAGGGGAGGGGATGTGCCTCCCATCGGGACCGCACGCAGTCCGAGCGCATGAACGAATGCATGCAAGAGCCGCGGTGGTTTAATCCTGGTTTAGACCTGGTTTAGACCTGGTCTAGAGGAGGAACGGTTTGAGCACGTGTCTCGTGCTCGCAGCCCCGCACCGGGTCATGCTGCGCTATCACACACGTATCTGCGCGCACACTTCTCCGCCCTCCCCCTTCTCCCCACGCTTCACTATTAATACATTTTGTTGAAAATCTATGAAAGTTTGAGTGTTTAAACGAGAGACAAATGTGAGAAAAGTTTAAATCCAGTCTGAGAAAAGCGTATAATGTGTGTGGCTGAGCGCGCATCTGAGTGCGCATTATTTGAATTTTTGAGATTTCGTGTTTCGTAACTTGAATTTTCTTTCGTATCTAGAGACCAAAATTTAACATGAAGGCGTTTCGTAACTTGGAATTTTCGTTTGTTGGGTCTTTACTAAAATAAACACAAAAGTTTGTAACTTTAAACATAAAATAATCATAGTTTCTTTCAAAATTATCTTAAAACTTATTCAACTGAGTAGCTTCTATTAGCTCGGATACTAGCTTTAGTCTTGATTAGTATCTGGCTATATCTTTTTTTAATTAAAAATCTATTTAAATGATTAAAACAGTAAATGTTCCACCTATTGACCGTTTTCTTGTACAGAATAATGTATGGTTTGAGCTAAGCTTTGAAAAAAAATGTGCGGCAAACAAAAATGCACCTCTTTACATGACATTCCTACCGATAACATTTTTTCTGTTCTCATGAGAGTTGAAACCCAGTGGATTCCTTGGTAAACACACTATACAATGTGCTCTACTTATTTTGGGTTTAGTAATATTTGACGGTCTCGAGTTGTTTGGGGTGACATAGGTGTCTCCATGGTAAAGGACAGCGGATTTCCCAGGGAACACTGAACCTCCGTGAGACTTAAAACTGCCATTTTGTCCGGGCCAAAGGGTTCAGTACCAGACTGTGAGAGCTGAGAGACACTTAACCAGATGAGACCGGGGCGAACTCTGCATCTTAAAAACAATCTGAGGATATGAGGCTGTGTGAGGGCTCGCCATTCAGATAAAACAGTCTCGTCTTGTATTCTTTGCACTGAGGGGTACGGTTCAGTTCAGGACATATCTGTTGTTTTTGAGTATCTATTACAGAGAAGCAATTTGTTTTTCAAGATGAAGCAATATTTTTCTAAGAAGTAGCAAAGACTTCTTACATCTAGGCCTTTACTTTATGTGGTCCTGTCTTATTTCACAATCAGCAGTAACTTTGTAAAACTCTTTTTGGCGGTACTGTGTAAGCAATGTGCAGATATGTAGTGTGTTATGATAAATGCTATACTGACTTATCGTTCAATATATGAAAGTGAACAATATTTATTTGGGGTCAATATTTACAGTATACTACTAGGAAATGTGTGGTTATTTTTTGGTTTATGAGCTGCCTAAGGTTGAATTAATATGCCTCATTACAGATGCAAACTAAATACTCAAGTGTTTCTTTCTGTTTATTTCTTGCAGCTCATAATCTTTTAAGAGTTTTTAACAGCTTAGAATAATTTTAATTGTAAAAATCTGCTCTTGGGTTTTTGTGACATTGGAATAAATTAGTTTCAGTTTTATTGTCTATCATCTATATTTACTTCTGCAATATTTTAAAACAGTTTAATATAGTTTTTTGTATAGGGGTGAGAGGAGGCACATTTTCCAGATGAGTTGAGACACAAGATTAGGTCCACAGTTAGACAAAACAAAATTTTGACAATATTTATAGTAAATAAATTGTCTGGTTCAGTTCACAACATTGGCCTCATTATTCAGAACTTATTTTCAGAACATACAGAACATTTTTCCTTCACTCTAGCATTGCTTTTTGGAACTACAGCATCTCATGAAATGTAACTCCCCAGCACTTAATCTCTTTTCTGTCTAATCCAAATGTAAACACTAAGAAAAGATCATTTTTTTTCGCATGTGTTTACAGTCTTGTGGCAATTTTGTCTCACGCGATCTTGTCCCATCCCTATTGAACGGACTGACTAACCCTGTTGAGCAACACTACTTCCTCTAAGATAAACAACTCTTTGAGGACATGCATTTTGTATTAAAAATATGGCAAAAGCAAAACACTCTAAAATGGTAAATGGTCAAGCATAAATCACAGTTTTCAACCTTCAAGGCTGTTTACATCGATGAGTCCTGCTTTCACCTAACCGCACACATACGTTCATATTTGTGGACATATATATGATGTATACACCTGCAAATTACATTTAATGCCCCACTTCAGAGCAGAGCCGAGCCGAGCCTATCCTCCGGCTGCTCTGAGAGACGCAGGATTTCACGCTTCGCACACAACTTGGATGACTGCTCACATCTTCTGTGACGGCAAAGGGGGAGAAAGCTAGTTTGTATTGAAATAGACTCAGCCAGCTGTCCATAATACTTCAATTAAGATGCATAATAGGCATTGCAATACTGAGCGATTAGAAGGAAAATAGTTAATTAACATGCCATAGGAAAATGCAGCTAGTCTTCAAAGCAACAATCCTTGATTTATTAAAACATTAAAGGATCCTATTGGAACGTGGGCTGATGTATTTGCTTATTTGTCTCATTAGAAAGATGCTTTGGACCCAAATGAGTACATCTGCAAAACATATTACATACAATACATGTTTAATTACAACAGCAGGGAATAGAGGCTTAATAGCATTTTATTGGCTTTTATGATTAAACAGATAATTGTGAAGGTAATTTTACATCTATAAAACCCTTGAAATATGGTTTGTATTTAGCATGTATTGTAGTCTAGATTGATGCTGCTTAATTTCCATGCTATAAATCACTATCACTATAAACTGTGTATATTTTTGTGGATTACATTGTACTTACTAATATTAGATTTTTAATTCGCGTAACTCCCTAGACCAGACCTGAGAGAGAGAGAGAGAGAGAGAGAGACAGAAAGACAGGGACAGAGAGAGAGAGAGAGAGAGAGAGAGAGAGAGAGAGAGAGAGAGATAGATAGAGAGAGAGGCAGAGATAGAGAGGCAGAGATAGAGATAGAGAGACAGAGATATTGTAATGCATTATGAGTTATGAAAGTAAGAGCGCAAATCCACCTCAAGGTGCTAATGCAAGACTGCTATTTCCGCAACCTGGGTGAGTCACCAGAGCTTCCTGTGCTGCAGCTCACAGCCGTTAAATCAATCGCAAAGATTAACGCTTTTGTCATCGTCAAGGCAACCAGCAGCCTCTGGTCCCCGTGCACAATGTATCGTGCAGATTTCAAATATATTGCAATTGTGCTTTGCTGCAGACGAGAGATATACTGAAATTAAAATATTAAACTACAAATTATTTAAGATTGAATGGGGTAAGGGATGTCACAATATCAAATTTTAGTGTGAAAGGTCCTGATTTAACAGTTATTCCAGATTATTGCTACCAAGACCAAAGAAGAGTGACAAATGTTAATATTTGTCAAGTAGGTGACCAGCATTATGACTCATGAAGTAAAGCTATTGTTCTTTTTTCCTCCATAATTGAGTTATGACTGTATTTAACCCAACCCATCCTATTTTAAACTACTTCATAGGTTTAAATACAAGACCAGATTTGAATTATTTCTACAATATGATGATAGGCTGGAGAGCTAGATTATAAAAATGTAAAATGCAATTAAGCACTAAATAGCTATGGTTTGAAATTTGCATGCAACAAAATAAAAACTACATTTCCATGGACAAGCAGGTATAGTCACATCTCCAGGCCAAGAAAGACTCAGATTTGTGGAAATGCAAGCTTGCTCACAGTAAGGAGGCAAAATAAAAAATATACAGTGAGGTTTTATACATTTTTGTTGGACATATTTTAGTGTATATTAACATTTCCACCTCTGTTTTGGGTCAGTCCCCATAATAAACGTGAAAGAATAAAACACTCACCTGGATTTTGACAGCTATCGATAACGAGTTGAGTTCTTTGTCCAGCTCTTTCAGAACCACTAGTTTTTTCAGCGTGAGAGTGCAAAGCCTGTGAGACAAAGAGAGAGAAAAAAAAGGAAAAGTGCATTAGTGGTTCGCTTGAAATAGTAAAATAAGCCCTTTGAAAGTGAATGGGGCATTTCAAAGTAGCAGGTATTCATTGCCGTCATTTCTGGCGCTGGCTTTGGTCTGCAGATGAGCTGTGATTAAACACTTGAATAATCAGATACTATTGTGTTTACACAGAGAGCTGCCCACAGTCAGTGCAGAGTCGGTGTCATATGAAAGCGCACCACAAAGCCAATCAAACTCACTATAAAGAGATAAGTGCCTTTGATACAGACCTCGTTCGCATAGCTACAGATATGTGATTATTCAACTTTTCACACCAGATACAGCCTCAGGAAATGCATCTTTTAAAGGACCCATAATCGTATCGATATTAAAATACTGTTTCCTCATCACAAAAATACCCGTAGTTGTATTTTGTTTTATTCACACTACACAGGACCTGCATATTATAGAGTTCTTCTCGTCATGTAGTGCTCTGCTGTGTTTTTAACCTTCACACCTTCACTAGAGTGGATGGTTTCAGCCCTGGAATTGTCAATCTCTACTGAACTAAAGGTAAAAAGGTAGGTGTTAACCTGACATCACAAGGTGGAACAGAGCATTTTGAGCTTTGGCGATATAGACTAATAATCAAGGGTTACTTAAACATGTATGAATGAAACTATGGAACTCCAGGTATGTTTTTGATGAGGCATCAACATTCTAATATGGCTTAAAGTTCCCAAGAGTCCATTTTTGCATAACATAAGACTAAATCAAACTATACTAGGTAACAAAAGAAACACTCAAGAATGAGTTTTAATGTATGATACAAAACAAAATCAAAGTTATCGGATTTGCCATTAACATTTCATAGTATTCGGAACAACAAAATCTCAACAGCTGTGGTGACCCTCGGACGACCAGAACGCGCACGGCCAAGAGCCGAACCCGTTTGCTGGTATCGTCTCTGTAAGGCTGAAATTGTTGCTCTGATACACCCAAACCTTCACGCAACAACACTAAACCGTTCCCCAACCTGCAGCATGCCAACTGCACGTTTGCGCTCAACTTGACTAAGTCTCGGCATGGCTTTACACTCTGAAAATCTAAACATTTTCAATTTCTATACATCTATATATCTGGAGTCGGACAGCACAATGCAATAGCAAATAACCACGTGGTGCCAACATTAGAGCGTGCACGTGCAGTTACTGCACAGCTGATTTCACCAACCAGTCCATGTCACGCTTGAGTGAACATGACACTTGTACTGATGGCCGAAGAGACCAATGACGTATTACTGTCCATGCAAAAAAATTGACAAAATATTTGCATCATTCAGGAAAATATGAACATATTAGGAGTGTATAGTTTCTTTTGTTACCTAGTATAGTAGTCCACACAAATCAATGTAAGACGGAAGCAGGGCTGACCAAAAACTAAACCAGCATCATATAGTTTGATAATCGCTGCATAATAATCACTTATATTTGCAGCAAGACATTGTGGATTCTATTGGCTGAAAAATAATCCATATTGGACTATGCCTTAACAAAGGTACTGGTCACCATTTGGGTAAAGAAAAGATAGCTTAAAAATATAGCAGCGTTGTCAATTTAAAGGTCAAATCAGCTCCATATCTGCAAACCAATTTCAGTAGAACATAACTTATACATACATTATCTTGGCAGTTTTATTTTAACATGTGCAATATAAAAAAATAAGTCTCTGGCCCTGTCCTGATGAAACTTCATTTCCAGCAAATAGCCCTCTACACGAAATAAACAACTCCTGAGCCAAGAGCAGTCCACTTCCTCCTCCTGACCCAGTTTTCAGTCAGACTGTAGCTGATATGGACAGAGCTGAAGAGAGAGAGAAGAAGAGAGAGAGGAGGGAAAAAAAGAATGGAAGAATAGAGGAAAAAAGGCTAAGAGGAAGCAGAGGTGAAGAAAAATAGGAAGAGGAAGGTAGAGACAGGAGATGAGGAAGAAAGTATGAATAGAAGGGAAAGGAGGATGATCAAGAGGAGGGGAGGAGATGAGGAAGAAGGAAAAAGTGAAGAGGACGATGGAGAGAAGGAGGAGAGACAGAAGGTGAAGAGGAGGAGAAGAAAAGGTAAAGAGAGAGAAGGGGAGAACAAGAAGAGGAGGAGGAAAAATGAGATAGAGGATAAAGAGGCAGAGGAGGAAGAGAGCAAGATAGGGAGGTGACAAGACGATGAACAGGGAGCAGAGATGAGACAGAAGAGAAAAATGAAGAGAGGAGGAGAGAAAGATAAACAAACATGTCTTCTCTTCTCCTCCAGAGCAGTGCAGAGACCTCAGCTCGAGATTTCCTCCAATGACTCAGAATGATCGGTCTGTAAACACGTTGGTGATAATGGAGCGAGACTATTGTAAACACCAAACAAAGGCTGGATGTTATTCATTTATGTGAGTCTCAGAGCTACACAAATGACCTGAGATCTGACACAGACATTATTATTATCAAGTCCCACAATGACAACAAGAACATATATTTAGTCAAGGTTTATTGTAATAGAGATATATTTAGCATTTACAATTCCTCTGACTCAAAGATCTGACAAAACTACTTTAATAACACCGGTATATTGATAAGATGACTGAAACTGATTAGAGGTAAGATCTTAAGCCCGAGCCCGAGCCGAATTTCGGGTCGGGTTCGGGCCGGGCTTCTCTCTCGCTGACTTTTTAAAAAATAAATATATGTTTATAAAAATGTATAATAAAACGATGTGTGGATACTAAACTAAGGAATACTTGTTTTAAAATAAATAATTTGGATAAAACAGAGAAGGCGCTGTAAGGTAATTGCTATTTAACTATTAAACAGGAGCCGCTCTTAATAATCTTCCCCTCCGCAAGTCCGCATCTATTTTGACCTGGTATCCCCAATATGGAGGAGCAAGAAGTTAAGGATAAACTAAAGACAGGAGAACTGAAAAGACAAACACGCACCGGTAAGAGTGAGGTGTGGAAAAGCTTCAAATTGATTGTTGAAAATGCTACAGAAACTTGCGTTGGCTTCGCTGAATGTAGTCAATGTGGCGCTTTGCTTTCATACGAGAGCAAAAAGACTGGCACCTCGACGTTCCCTCTAAGCTGCGCGCCTGTGCAGTTGCGCACTGCTCACACATTCTCAGCGCACAAGAAAACCTATGCAGCGCAGGGATGAAAGAGTTCCGCTTTTTTTTCAGCCGCGGGGTCATCTGAATACGGGGGAATCGTCCAGTATTCAGAAACAAAAGTATGTGTCTCGTATTAAACTTCTACCGGTGTAAGCCACGAGCACGCGCAAGCCGCGGGCACGCGCAGCTCTTTCCGCGTGTACCGGGGGGGGGGGGGGGGGGTGCATGTCGGATGTCGCGCACAGGGTTCCAAGGAGCGCTCAGGGAGTTAGTGTGTTTGCTCAGACACATAAAACATTAGGGGGAACATTGACCTCGACGCTGAGCAGGCATTTAAACAGCTGTACTAGCAAAATTGATGATCGTCAAACATCTATATTATCATTTGTTTCAAAAAAACGCCCCTCACAAATAAAATATGAAATTTCGGGTTTGCTTCGGGCTCGGGCCTGCAAATCAAGTTAATTGGTCGGGCTCGGGCCGGGTCGGGCTTTAATACCCGCGGGCCGAGTCGGGTCGGGCTGGATTTTTTAGGCCCGATCTTACCTCTAAAACTGATAACTGAAAATCAACTGATAACTATGCTGGTTAGCTAATGTATTCAAGATATTTAAAGATATTGTTTTACATCAAAAACACATCTGTTTATACAATAGATTTAGGCATTTTTGCTTAAAAATAATATTTATATTTTGAAAACATTGAACTTGCACTTCTTTATCCATCAAGAAATAAACAAAAAATATCTTAAGACATCAGGTGCAAACACTCAAAAAGAAAAATTTCACTACTTTTGTTCCGGAAGCATTTTGCTTGTAGACCAGTGTACTAAGAAGAACAACTTCTGAGAACAACTGCATACAACTACTCTAAAAACCAAAAACATTCACACATTCATTCACAAATGTTTAATACACAAATCCTGCATATTTATGCTGAGTTCTTCTCACAAACAGAAAACACTCCACCTTCCACCTTGTGATGTCATGTGGATATACAGGAAGTGCTCCACAGGATTGTTTTTGGATGATTCCAGCCCTGGAATTGCTAATTTCTACTAAACAAGTCAAAGTTAGCAAAAAATAACAGACATCACATCACATGACATCACAAAGTGGAACAGAGCATTTTGGCTTTGGTGAGGTAGACTGACTAATAATAACATGTTGCGCAAACGTGAAAACAAAACAAAACTCCAGGTATATTTTTTGAGAAGATAACATTCTAACTTGGCTAAAAGCTCACAAGAGTAAACTTTGCACAATAGGTCCTTGAAGCAAATTATCCCCGTGTACATTTACTACAATTGGTAAGTATCTGAAGTCTTGATGCTTCTAAATATGTGACAAAAATGCAATAATTTACTGTTGAAAACGTCTCAAATGCCAGTATGCAAGTATTTTTAAAAATAGAAAAAAAAATGTTGCCTTCTTAACACATAGCTCTTGTTCATGTACAAAAAAAAAATCAATATGCAAGGATGAAAGTGGCCAATCATGAAAAAAGCGGAAAGTCACGGCGCACCCGCGCGCAGTTTAATACGAAGTTTAATACGAGACATGTACTTTTGTTCTGAATAGACAATGGACAAAATATATTCTGTCCTTTATTGTTTGATGGACATATACAGAATTTTAAAGCATCCCTATAACATTTTTCCAGTAATTGTCTGTAAAGAGGGCGCACATGCAGGGTCATACTGTGGACGGCTGGACGCTGCGTGAATAACCAACACACTGATCTATTTCGGGCTGTGGGAATGAAGCGGTCAGTGATGGAGGAGCACGGACAGACCGGGCACAAGCCTTATGCTGAGGATGAGTCACTGAACAGACCAGAACAAGAGAGGGGAGAGAGAAAAAGCAGGGGATAGTGGGAGGAGAGAAAGGGAGATTAAAAAGAAAAGGGGATGGCAGAGATGGAGATGGGGCAGAGGACTGAGAGGGAGGGTGGAGAGAGAGAGAGAAAGCGCAAAAGAAAAGTGAAAGGAGATGAAGGGGGCTGAGAGGAAGGACAGAGGGTGAGAGAGAGCAGGGAGAAGAAAGAGGATAGAAAAGATGGAGGGAAAGAGGACACAGAGAGTGAGATAGAGGAGAAGAAGTGAGGGAAGTGACAAAAAAGATGAGAGAGAGATGGGGAGAGGGTGGGGAAAAGAGAGATATGGGGGCAAGGAAGAGGTGAATGAGAGACAAGAGGCAAAAAGAGAAAGACAGGAGAAAAAAACATATGAGAAGAGAGAATGATGAAGAAATAAATGCGTGGGCATGAGAGAGAGAGTGGAAAGGAGAAAGATGAGAGAGAGGGAGATAGAGTGAGAGGAGTGAGAAAGTGTTGATGCTTTAGCAACATCTCCAGCGACCACTGGACCCGGATCCACATGTAATTAAAAAGGCTGGAGGCGCTGAGGGTCGCCACAGGAAGCACCAGGGCTTATTATTAGATCAAGGTGTGATTTCCTCTGCAGCCTACACCTTCACTGTGATGGAAAGCAAATATATGGCACTTTTAATATCACAATGGCATTTGTCACAACATCCATATTAAGAAAATACACTCACATAATCAGTATGATAATATAGACATCCTGAAGTAAAGCAAGTCAGGTTTTTTTTAGCTTGATGTGACAAATAACAGCTGGGTTTCCTTGTATTTGTAGCGCAAAATGTGTTTTTCCCTATTCATAAAAACAGCGCTTATAGTCAGAACAAAACCAAAGTGTGCTGTCTTCTAACTATAAAGCATTATATTATATTATATATTATTTAATTATTTATATTATTATTTAATCCTGCCTGTACCTTTGTATTTTATTATATTTTATTACATATTTTTTATTATATTGTTTACTTTTTTCCCTTGTATTTTTATTGCATGCTATTAGTACTTCTTGACTATCTGAGCAAGTCAACGGTTCTTCTGATCCTAAGCATTTCCTTTAGGGATGCAAATTATCGATTAATTCATTAATTGATAGTTGATTGACCTTATCGATCGATTAACGATTAACTGATAAGCGGCGTTTTTCACCTGAATTTTTGTGTTTCAATAGGGTCTTTAAGAATATAAGCCATAGTATACATAACACTGAGTCAAAAATATATCATAGTATTATTATATTGTATATTCCTCAATTAATTATTCCTTAGTAAAACGCAGACAAATGTATTGATGCTGAATAACAAAATACAGTAATCCCTCGCTCTATCATGTTTTTTTTTTTTTATAGTGTAACATTTTTTTATAGTGTAACATTGTGTTCTGTCCTGATTGGCTAAGAGACTAGACCAGGACTAAACGTGGACTGGACCAGGTCTAGACCAGAACTAAACCAGGTCTGGACCAGGTCTGGACCTGGTCTGGACCTGGTCTGGACCGGGTCTGGACCGGGTCTGGACCGAACCAGGATTGGGCCGCTGCGTGCCGCTGCTGGTTTCGCGCGGCTGGTTTGTGGCTCGGGGCTCGTGGCCCGGGCCGCAGGCCAGCCGCGCGAAGCTCGGGGCCCGGGCCACGGGCCGGCCGCGCGGGACCAGCTGCAGCACGTTGCGGCGCATTGCTGGGCGCCGCGGTTCGATCTCGCCTCGCGCGTACACCCGGGGCTGCTGAGCAGTGCCGTTGGTGCCTGCGGCCGGCTGTGAGTCGAGCGCAGCGCGGTGCAGTGCGCGGTTGCCTTGTTTCGTGACCACGCGGTTAATTACAATTAATGCATTTTGTTCAACTAACGTCTTAATCGACAATTAATCGTTAATCGATTAATTAATCGTTAATCGATTAATTGTTGACATCCCTAATTTCATTGCATTGTTGACCTTGTGTTGATCCTGCATATGACAAATAAACAATTTTGAATCTTGAATAATTTTATTGTCTGAGGACCAGGAAGTGTGATGTTAGCATGCTAGTTGTTTTTTTTTTAGCTTTATAACAACAGCAAAACCCCGCTCTGGTCACTGAAAGTTATAAAAAGCACTCAAAGGCTACATTCACACATTTCAGACACAGCACCTTTCAAACTGTTGAAACTGTTGCAATAGGAATACTGGAGGTAAATAATACATTGTTTATGTGTTTTTGAATGGGATTCAGACTGTTTTAACAATACAGGTCCTGTTTTGTAACCCCAGTTTAAAACAGCAGCTCAGAAGACCCTCCAAAAAAGAGCATTAATCTTTCATTTTGGCGTGTCATTCCCACTTGGAGCAGCAGAGCCCGGGGCAGGATCAGGGCTCGTCTCTGTGCCAAAAATACAGTGTTATCATCGGCTGGTGGGTGGGACTACCAGACGGCCGCTCTATATTTTTGTGAATGACTAAAAAGCAGAGATACGATGAATTGTACATGTTCTGCTGTTTCTCATGTGATAAGAACAAACAAACAAAATACACCAAGATCTTTTAAAGCCTGGTGTGGTGTATTCTATTGGCAACATTCAATAAATCGGACCAGAAGAAGCTGCATTTTAAAGGTCCTGTGTTATGCTAAATCAACAGTTTGCTGTTTTATATTTCCTCATCAAAACATACTGTAGCTGTGCTTTATTTCATTCACATTAACGCAGTTTCCTTCTCCAGAGCTCGATACAATCAGTTACATCTTGTCATCTGGTACTAATGTAGAGTGTGCATTTCCAAACTTCACTAATTTGTTTCAGAGTAGCTGCTACTTATTTAGCTTCAAATTAACATCTTTATCCAACAACTGATTAAGACAGATGCATCGCTTCATATGCCAAAAAGAAAGTATAATGACAATCAATCAACTGACTATGGGTCACAATAATGCACTGTACTCTTGCCAGAAAAGCAGTTTGTGGCATTAAAGTGTCAAATGCAAGGATCCCTCCACATTTTCTTGAACATGACTGACATGCCATTTTCCACAGGTATTTTAATTTCATATGAATAAAGTGTCTACTATGTGCCTGGCAGCTCCACACAGACATTTTTGCAGTTTTCACATTATTGCTGAAATTTGAAGGGCAGACTAAATTTAACTCATACTACATTTTCTGAACTTATAATAAGTAATACTACTACCACAATCTGTTGCAATTTAATCTTCTATTTCAACCACTTGTAACGCATGATAAAAACAAATAATTTGAAGTCATTGTAAGATATTCTTGCCCTCTAATATTATCTCTACGAGAGCTAATCTGCCCTCTATGTAGTGCTCCATATAGAGCCATTAGCACGGCCCTGTCAGTCACTGTGGCGACACTAACAGTGAATCTGCACAGGCAAACCATCCAAAGCCCATTACTTTACGTTCTCCCCCAGTTTCAGTCTATAGACTTATTATGGCAGCATTACTATGGGAATCAATACAATATAGAGACAGAGGAATGTCATTAGTTATTGAGGAGACTGATGGGAGAGTTGTAGGAAAAAATGCATTGTTTTTATTTCAATATATAATAACGAGGCATATTGTGCCATGACTTAAACATAGCTTGGATTGTATTAAATAATACTAGCAAAAATAGACATGTCAGACAGATACAAGTAGAATATCTTGGGTTCAGTAAAAAGGTGATACAATTTCAAATAACACTTGAATAAATAACAAATAACAACTGAAATAAAATTTGAATGTAGAGAAACAAAAATTGCAAAAGAAAAAGTGTTAAAGGTCCCATGGCATGAAATTTTCACTTTCTGAGGTTTTTGAACGTTAATGTGAGCTCCCCTACCCTGTTTAGGCCCCCCCCAATGGCTAAAAGTTGCGAAATGTCTAAACTGAGCATTTGCGATCCTTTTCTGCGTTTGAAAAAAACACAGCTCAAATGGGCGATTCTGGACAAGGCACCTTATTGACGTCAGATCGAAAAAAGAAATGCAAATTCAGTTCCACCACCTTCTGGATCTCCACCTCCTGTCTCTGGAAATCACCCCCAGAGAATTTGGATTGCGGAGGAGCTACGCAATGCGAAATGCGTTTTTTTATTTGCCTGGAGGCACATGCGAGTGTTTCTAGACTCGGAAGTCCTTTACCCAACCCTCTGGACCTCTGAAACAGCAGTGGTTTAATTTTATTTTCTGTGAAAATGTGTTTTTTTTCATTGAAAAGGCTGTCCTTTCCTCCTTCGTGCTTACACACGCGGAAGTGGGGCCAGGCACAGCGCACCGCTAAAACAAGGAACCAGCGGCGCATTTCCCCCCCCCCACCCCATCCACCCCATCCACCCACTCCTTTAACCAATCTGTGTCCTTCTCATTTGCATTCAAGCAACAAGGCCCAGAATGAGTTGTTCAGGCAGAGAGATTATGACTCTGACTCTGCACATGTCTCTTTCTCATGCACTAAGTGTTGATTTTGAAGAAGGATTCATTTACAGTATTAGGGAACCATTAAGGCATTAAGGCACCATATAAAAGCATCAAGAAGTACCATGTCATGGGATCTTTAATCTTTTATTTATTTTTTTGTTGTTGTTTTATATACTAGCCAAGAGATATCTTTTGCAAGTCTCAAATAGCATAGAAGACGAGAATAGAGAAATAAAGTGCATGCATAAAAGTCTAGCTGTAATCAAAATGATGGACAGTCATCCAATGTCATATGTGCTATGGAAAAGAATATTTAAATAAACACTCTAAACTATGTGAGAGGATGTACTAGTGAAAACTACTGAGTCCACACTGCATCCTTTTATGCTGCATTATCAGTGCTAAACAAATACAAGTCCTTATCAAGCTGAGCAACCCAGACAGACAAACTGTGGTCAAATATTTGGTTTCAGATAAGAACCCTGTGATTGTGGCCTATGACATTATCTTATCACTACAACAGAGGCAGCTGACTTCAGACATATTCATAACTTTCACTGCTGTTTAAAATGGATGACAACTGAATCACTGCTGAAAGAAAGTAAAATAAACATGATCTAAGCATCATTTCACTCAAGTCAACACACACCTGGCTTCTGAGTCAGCGTCAGTCATGGTGCAATCAGATCTCAGCCTGTCCTTAAAAAGGGTAAGTTCATGCACAAATTCATAATGACTAAAATGTTACTGATGGAAACTGATGAAGACATTGTGGAGCTTTACAATTACAGGGAACTAGAAAATACTATTGCTGTATAAAATAACATTTATACAAATTTTAATCATGGTGTAACTTCTGGAATTTCCACCTCAGTGACACCCTCTGGGACAAATGTGTGATTCATTCATGCATGCAAGGTCAATGAGGTGCTGTTCAAAGGCAACAAGACGATCTGAGATGCCAGTAGCAGTAATCCAAATAATAGACTTTAGTTTACTGGTTGAACCACCTTTACTGATATCAAACCTATCTGACAATGCTTACTGGTAAGCCATTCTCTGCTATACAGAATTTCTCTGCTGTACAATGGTGTTTTGTATACTCAGACACACTCTTTATTCTTAATAATAGATCAACTTACTTTATTGCCTTTATAGAACTGAGAGGTCAAAAAATTAGAAGGGGCAAGCAGTCAGACATTAAATTAAATATTAATTAAGCTTAGACATTGCTATTGCTGAGGAGAGCTATACAGAAGGTGGGGAAGCCTAATCAATGACCGGTGGATTACTGTAAGATGGACTAGAGTGTAAGTCAAAAGGTTAATCCGTACATTAGCCTTTCTGTGACCTCCCAAACATGTCAAAGGGGCTTCAACAGTTTTCAAAAACTCAACTCCACTTCAAACTGCAGTGTGTCCTAGTTTCAGATTTGGCTCTGTGGGAAAAGTGATACACCCAAACAGCATTCAATATATGACAGAGAGAAACATCAAAGCATTTATGAAGACAGAATATGCCCTGCATTTTAAATCAGAAACTCAGCTCAGAGTTTCTGCAAAGAAGCAACAGCTTCTTTGCACGGTTTGAGGCAGGAAATGACACCCGGCCCCAAAAAACTCCACCACCTCCCCACGACCAGCCCCTGTGCGTGTCTGCAGCCAGCGTGAAGAGGACACTCTCCAGGATCAACACCCGCAAGGCTGCAGGCCCGGACAACATTCCTGGTCGTGTGTTGAAAGACTGTGCAGAGGAGCTCAAGGATGTCTTCACAGACATCTTTAATGCTTCTCTGAGCCAGGCTGTCATTCCCTCCTGCTTCAAAACCACTACCATCGTTCCCGTGCCAAAGAAGCCCACTCCGGCCACTTTTAATGACTATCGCCCTGTTGCACTGACCCCCATCATCATGAAGTGCTTTGAACGGCTAGTCATGGCACACATCAAATCCATCCTCCCCCCACCCTAGACCCATACCAGTTTGCATACCGGGCCAACCGCTCTACCGAGGATGCAATCTGTTCTGCACTTCACCCGGCTCTCACCCACCTAGACAATAAAGACTCATATGTGAGAATGCTGTTCATAGATTTCAGTTCAGCATTCAACACTATAATCCCACAGCAGCTCATTATCAAACTAGACCACCTGGGGCTTCAGACCTCACTGTGTAATTGGCTGCTGGACTTCCTCAGTGAGAGGCCACAGGCAGTGCGGGTCGGCAGAAACACCTCAAGCTGCATTAGACTGAGCACAGGAGCCCCCCAGGGCTGTGTGCTCAGTCCGATGCTCTTCACTCTGCTGACCCACGACTGCTCACCAGCGTTCAGCACCAATCACATAGTGAAGTTTGCGGACGATACGACTGTGGTGGGTCTCATCTCTAATAACGATGAGACAAACTACAGGAGTGAGGTGAGCCTTCTGACCCAGTGGTGCAGCAATAACAATCTCCTTCTTAATGTTGAAAAGACCAAGGAGATTGTTGTTGACTTCCGGAGAGGCCCCACCCAGCACCCCCCACTGTCCATCAATGGTGCTGCTGTAGAGAGGGTGAGCAGCACCAAATTCCTGGGGGTGCACATCAGTGAGGACCTCTCCTGGACAGTGAATACTGTATCACTGGCAAAGAGGGCTCAGAAGCGCCTCTATTTCCTCCGCAAACTGAGGAGAGCTGGAGCCCCTCCACCCATTATGACCACCTTCTACCGAGGCACCATTGAGAGCGTCCTGACCAGCTGCATCACTGTGTGGTACGGGAGCTGCACTGAACAGAACAGGAAAGCTCTGCAGCGCATAGTGAATGCAGCTGGGAGGATCGCTGGTGTCTCTCTCCCCTCCCTCCTAGACATTTTTAACACCCGGCTCACCCGCAGAGCGTCCAGCATTGTGGGTGACCCGAGCCACCCCGCACATAGCCTGTTCAGCCTCCTGCCCTCGGGGAGAAGGTACCGGAGTCTCCGGGCCCACTCCACCAGGCTTTCAAACAGCTTCATCCACCAGGCTGTCAGGAGGCTGAACTCACACCCGAACTCCCACCTTACCCATCTCCCACCCCCCACCCCCCATATTGGCATAACCTGTATTCCATAAAAAGACCTATCACTCTAGACACTTTAAAAAAAAAAAAAAAAAACTGCTGCTAAGGACTACTGTTGCACTGTTGCACATTTACATTTACTACTGGATTTTACTCCTGTTGCACTGTTGTTTACTACTGTTATTGCACACTTACATTTACTACTGGAATTTTTAGTACTGTTGTTTACTCCTGTTATTGAATTTTACCCCCGTTGCACTGTTGTTTACTACTGTTATTGCACATTGACTACTGGAATTTTAGTACTGTTGTTTACTCCTGTTACTGCACTAGAATTACTACTGTTGCACACTTATTTTTATTTTATCTTAACTCCTATGCACATTCTACTGCACATGACCAAGTCACTGCTGTATCTTCCATTGCACATTTTTGATGCACACTGCACACTTTGGAAATCTGTATATAGTATAGTTTGTTTATTTATTATGTTGCACTGTTTTAAGATTTTAGACCGTAGACTTTAGTTTTAACTTAGATCTCTGTCTTAGATAGTTTTTTGTTGTGTTTTGTCTTCATATTGTATTTTGTACACTGTCTTTTTGCACTACCTGGCCAGAGAGAAACAAAATTTCGATTCACTGTATGTTGAACACATATGGCAGAATTGACAATAAAGCTGACTTTGAACTTTGAACTTTGAGATCTTAAGTCTATATGCAAAAGGAAACGTAAGCACAATGTTATATTATCATTATTTTATAGAGAACAAAAGATTTGAGGATTATTCATGATTATGGTCAATGGTAAATGGTCACATCTTTATATAGCGCTTTTCCACCTTCAAGGCACCCAAAGCGCTTTACAACAAGGAACCAATCACCCATTCACACACACATTCACACACCAGTGTACGCAGACACTGGGGGCGAGGAGGGTTAAGTGTCTTGCCCAAGGACACAACGGCAGCATTCATCTGTGGGAGCTGGAATCGTACCAACCAACCTGTGGGTCAGTGGATCTGACCGCTCAACCACTGATGTTTCTTATGTCAAGAGCGGGATTTGAACCGCCAACTTTTGGATCAGTGGACAAACGCTCTACCAACTGAGCTACTGCCGCCCAGTAGACACTATGAACTGTGAAATCCTTAATTCACATTGTCTTAAAGTTTGCTTTTCCTGTAGTGTGTGACCATCTTTTTAATGCTTAAGTTAAAAGGCCGATATTACACTATTATGTTATAATGTTGTTTCCTCATCAAAAACATACAAGGAGTTGTGTTTTGTTTCATTCATGTATGTTAAAAACACAAATCCTGCATATTCTTCTCTCAAAAGAGTTCTTCTCTCAAACTGAAAACACTCTTACACTCTTACACCATGTTACATGCTGATATGGGAAGTGCTCCATTGTGTTTTTAAACACCACACATCTTCACTAGAATCATTTGGATCATTTAAGACCTGGGACTGCAAATCTCTACTGAATAAAAGGTAAAAAGTAGCTGTAGGTACACAATTCTAGGTATGTTTTTGATGAGGAAACAACATTCTAACATGGCTAAATGCTCACAAGAATGATTTTTGAGTTATATAGGACCTTTAATGTGATGTAAACAGCCAAACAAAAACTTTTAGATGTTACAATTTTATTCTGATTAAATCCAAATGATCGACTGACTGATTAATCTTGACATTCCTCTTCTCTATATTTCACAAACTAGGCCAACCGCAGCTTTTAGACATATCCATTAACAAATCTGCTTAGTTTGAAAGAGAATATTTAACTGCGCTAAATATGTGATGCTTCTTCGATAATTCATCCAGAGTTTTGCCACATCTTCCGGAAAACAGCAGGGGACTGTTGTATAATAGAATGCTCATATAAGCAACTCCATATTTATAAAGTCTAAACAGAATTCTTGTAATGACAGGGTGTCAATAAACAACATGGAGAGCTAGACACTTCAAAGCTATTAGTACACGACGTTCAGACATCCAAGTGTCTACAGGACTGCTATTTGTGGAGCACTCTAGTGATAGCAGCATTTCCAGTAACTGTGATAAAACACACTTAGGTTGGAGAGCTTACAAAGAGATGGCAAAGCATGTCTGACTGATAATGAATGGAAATGAGCATTTATTTGTTATGCAACTGGATAATAACTTTAGCAATAGTATGTTCACCATCTTGGGAAACAAATACCTTGCTCCTTCCTCCAGACATTCACTGATTCTCTTACAACTATTGAATTCATGAATCATACCAACAGTGTTTACTGTACCCAATATGAAAGATAGCCATTTGTTGTTATTATTATACTATAGTTGTTATATATCAACTATATCAGAAATATCATCTACTACTGCTACTGCTACTACTGCTACTACTGCTACTACTACTACTGCTGCTGCTGCTACTGCTACTGCTACTGCTACTACTACTACTACTACTACTACTACTACTACTACTACTACTACTACTACTACTACTACTACTACTACTACTAACTACTACTACTACTGCTACTACTACTTTTGGTCAGTAGGGCTACAACAATTAAATACTGCAACTATTTGAATAATCACTGATGGATTTCTGAAGTATAGACTCTAAAGCACTTATCAAAAGATATCTTATAACAAAAACAGTGGTATTATTAAATCAAAATAGGAAAAAGTAAAAAATAATTGTGTGATTTTTATCAATAATACAATTTATTTGTAAAAATGTTCTATGTAAAAGCATTCAATCATTATATTTTTTACAATTTAACATGTTCAAAAATTGTTAGCCTGCTACTAAAATAATTGTCTTTGTCCGCTCGTGACAAGTAGGTATGTGGCCATACCTGCTTGTCAAAGCCGTCAGATCGTCAGATCTCAGAAGCTAAGCAAGGCAGGGACTGGTTATTATTTGGATGGGAGACCACTGGGAATTCCAGGTGCCACAGGGGGGCGCCAGTCGCAAAAACTGTCATTGTGTCCTTAGGCAAGACACTTCACCCACATTGCCTAGTATGAATGTGGAGTGTGCGTGAGTGTTGGAGGTGGTCGGAGGGGCTGATGGCGCAGATTGGCAGCCTCGCTTCCGTCAGTCTGCCCCAGGGCAACTGTGGCTACAAAAAGTAGCTTACCACCACCAAGTGTGGAGTGAATGAACAATGAACTGTAAAGCGCTTTGGGTGTCATGGAAGGCGCTATATAAATGCCATGAATTATTAATTATTATTAAGGGGCTACTGAAAGTGCTTATTATAGCAAAATACATTTTAACATGTTCTTAAACCTACTTACTGTCATAATAAGTACTTTTCCAGTGAAACTGACAGGGTAATCAATTGTGAAAAATACAATTCTTCTATCTAAAATGCACAATTCATGTATCCCAACTGTAACAGAGAGTACTGCAAACTTTATGCAGACCATTTCAACTGCAAAACCCATTGTATTCTAATCACCTATATGCCATCAAAAGAGCAGCCCGTCTATTGAATCAGCTGCAGCCTGAACAAAACCACACTTTAGTCACTGGTTTCCCTTGGTCAGCACTCTCTGTGTTTTGCCCATGGCCTGGATGGATCAGTGCGCTGCTATGGTGCAGGCACAAAGCAGGGGAAGTGATGTAATCAGGCTTTTAAATGGCAAGCCCGATGTTTGTTATGTGCTGGGGGCTGTGCTGGTGAGGAAAAATGCACTTCTGAGGTTACTTGAATGCTTTTACCTTCCTTTAATAAATCTGCATGCAACATGGTGAACGTAGGCATGTCACAATAATTACTATACCGATTTGTGATAGAAAGTCTACCAATATTTTTTCAGGGTAAATAAATATCACATGTACATTTTCTTTGGAAAATAGGATTTCTTTCTTATCTTTTGCAGTATTAAGCCTATATGATATCATTTGAAGTTGGTTGAATAATAAACATCTATGAAACATTATTGATACAAAAACTAACTACCCCAGTACAGAAATATTGTATAAGTATGTGCTGTCTGCATTTAATTATAGTTATTATATTATTATATGATTATTATATTATACTATTATTAAGTATTTTATTGTTCAACAATCAGGAAGTTAACATGCTAATTGTTATTAGCTTTACTGTGGCAGCAAAACCATTTTTAAGTAAAAATCGGATGCGTCTTTAAGTATTTTTATTTCTGCTATTGATTAATTGCTATCGTATTTATTAACAATATGATTTACTTATAGAAAAGGGTTATCTGTTTTTATCCTTGGATCATTATTTGCGTCAGTGGTCTAGACTAAATACTATTGTTTTTATGACATTTTTCTACAGCAATATATCACAATTCCAAATGTGTGACAGCAGGCTAGGTGAGTAGCATTGCTTTACAACGTAACACAAAGGTTCTGTCTCCCATGTCAGGGCTGCTGCTCTTTGTCAGGGATATTTGCTCATGTCTTGTTGTATGATTCAGTGCTAAACAATAGGCCCACTCGTCTAAGCTTCTCCTGAATATTTCATTCTCCAACACACTAGGTTGTACAGTGAGGGGGCGGATCTAAGGAACCACTGCTCAGTCAGCGATACGCAAGTTTAGATACAAACTCAACCCTCTGTTTACCAGAACATCAATGTTTACAGATGCACTTCTTAGTTGTGCATGATCAATGAATAGATGATGAGTAATTAAAAATGACATTTGCTCCAACAGGCTTTTCTCTTAGTACAAAAAAGCATCAAGGTCTTAAAATATATCTACAATACATACTCTATTCAAAGAAGTTCTACCAAATGTTGGTGAAAAGCAGAACTAGTAAATTTGTAAATTAACATGCTAATAGTGCACAAGAGAGCTGCTTTTACATTATATCTGTACTGCGCAAAACTAAATCTTTAAATGTCAAAAGCAATTCCATAGTTATTTTAGTACAATGGAAGCTGAGTGCTGACCCTGTTACATACACTACAATATGTTGTACCAGAAAAATCGGATGTATTTTGTTTAATCCATGTTTGCTATACATTTATCATCCTTTATTTAATGCCATTCTGGTATCCACCCATATAAGTGCATTTATAAAAAGCCTTTTCATGTCGGTGTATGTTTATGTCCAGGGAAACCAATCTACAAAATGAGCGTGGAGGACTAATCCAGTGCAGCCTGGAGGTCTTTCATCACGTTCAATGGGATGTGCCATAGGAGCTTAGCCTCTGCTTAGCCTCACATGCTAAAGCCTTGTTAGCCCCCAAATATCTGTGTACATTTGTGCCAGATGGCCATATGCTGGTCCTGCTTTAATGCTCCGAATGGCTTCTAGGTTCAAGTTGTGATTTATTGAATTGAAAGATTGACCATTGCTTTAGACCTGATTGGGTTTACCTTTTCTCTATATGGTCAATGGGTAAAATAATGGTTCATTTTGATACTGATACTTTGTACCTGTGCCTAAACCATGAACCATGAACTCTTGTCTTGATCACAGGCTCCTGAAAATGATCATGCTAATGCGCACATGGTAACTCCTAAGCATTCCACCATTAGAGATGTATGTAGAACACCCCCAAAATAATGTCACTACGAATTATCAATACTAGACAATACCAGTTAGGGGTTTTGTAATGCTTAGTTGTAGTCCGTTTTGGCTTTGCCCTATTCTGGGTTAGTCTTGATTCAGTCCTGGTTTTGATGTATACTTCAAACATTTCACACCTGATTTAGTCCAGTTTTTTTTCTAGTTTAGTCCTCCTTTAGACTTTACTTTAGTCCTGTTTTAGTCTTAGTTTAGATCTATAGTTTAGACCTGCTTTAGATGCATTGGGCTGTATTAAGAAAAGCGGAGGTTTAGCCATAGTGATCTTTTGATGTTCACACACAGACATCGGCCCGAGTTGGAAAACAATTGTATCCTTTAATCTCTTGTACAGCCAGAGATTGTTCAGCCATTGATACGCCACACGCAAACGCCAGATGGGAAAGTCATTCAGAAAACAGGGCTTCTCTAATGAGATGGACCACTAATCCCAAGACACATCAAGAGCAAAAGTCAATGTAGTGCCAGAAGCAGGTCAGTAAGATGTTTGAGATGGATATTTCACTACTACAACATCTGCACAGCTAACCACAATAGAATTCCACAATACAATAGGACTAGGTGGTATTTCCACACACACTGATAATATTTTGAAATAATAGCTTTCATAATTAATTTGCTGAACATAAACACCACACACTTTTAATCAGTGCCAAAAATTCGTCAAATTTTGTTCTCCAAAGCTGTTCCAAACCACATGATTTTCCTGAAAGGGGATTGGCTGTAGACCTCTCGACAAAAATATTTAAGATGATCATTGATGATTAGAAATGACTGAATCTCCTTGAATAAAACTTTGCGCAGATGAAAGGAGTGCACCAAGTCACTGATAATATTTCGTAATGACAGATATGTATGGTGCCCAAATTTTGATTAACCTCTGAGATCTTTTCGTCCAGCTCTTACTATAGTGAGGCACAACAAGTGGTTAAGAATATTGTTTATTTTTTATCTCATTATGCAGAAAAAATATTATATTAATTAATAATAATTAATAATATTAATAATATTATTTTTAAGAATTGATTGTAAATGACTTCTGTGATTTGGTATTATTGTATTATTTGTATTCTGTAATTGTATTCTAGCATTAGTCATCCATTTTGAATTGACTTGATTTATGCTTTACTGTAATAGCATGTTTCTCATAGCTGTGTAGGAATTCTAGTGACTATTTGAGGATTATCAGCCTGTTTATGCAACATGACACAAGACAGAGCCACTAAAACCTCTCCGGCAGCAGATTTAGAGATGATTTAAGCTGATGTTTCCTAAAAATACAAGCATTAAAGTCTTTTGTGTCCTGTGAATCAGACGCTTGACCTGGGTTACCCTCAAGCGGGAGGCTTAATACTAGTACTTCTAATGGATGACCCAGGTTCTGTTATTCTTTCTGAACTGTATGATGACAATACTAAGACTTTGTTTAAGGAAAAGCAAGATAAATTGAGACTTGAAAAGAACTTTATCAAATCAAAGGTCTTGAAATGTTGAGTTTACTCTCCATTCTTCAACACTAAGTTAACACTGGTGACATTTACAGTTTTTTTTCCATTGCAGCACTTCCCGTCATTGAAATTTATCAGCTGCTTTTTGCCTATTTTAAACTTGTATTGATGTAAATGGCAGCACCCAAAACCCAGGGATTAGTCAGGCTGTGGAGCTGTTTTGCAGAGTTCAACTTGTCTTTTGTTCAGACCAGACCACAACGTGATGAGGTCAGCTGCATTAGTGTTTGTACTGACCACATGTGACAGGAGTGACGAGGAGAGTGTTTCTCAAACGGTGGTGTGTGGGACTTTTTCTAGTGGAACTGGTTTTGAAGTTCAAGCAACGATTTGGTAGAATTTGAGGTTTTACTTAAGATTTTGATGTTTTGTGTTTTTAGATATGGTTTAGTTTTTGGTTTGAGTATGAATTTTAAGTAATATCCTGGTATCTGATGTGGTTTCTTTGTAAAGAAAAAAATATTCATTAAAATAAATAGTGGAGGGTCTGCTACCCGCTTGTCTTCAGTGAGATGCTAATACTTTGCCTGGAATGTTCCACAGTATGGTATGAATCTTGTCTATTTCCATGAAGACAAGAAGGCAACACCACCAGGTGAAGTTACAGGTCAGATCTCTCAAGAGGAACCCATTACACAATAAGAATGCATTTTCCATTGTGCTTTTGAGCAATTAAAACACCTGTAATTTAACTGGTGTGAGCTAGATACATTTAATGCTACACTGTGAAACATTCCAGGCAAAGCAATAACATTTCCACAAAGACATGTAGCCAACCCCCGCCCAGAAACGTTACATAGTGCACCTTTAAAATACAATTACGGGTACAACATTGGTGCTTGTTAACTCATGTACCGCAAACTAGGGCTGGGCGGTACACTGCGTCATATCTTTTTTCATACCATTTTTTAATGATATGGATTTTTCATATATCCCAATACCAGTGAGTGTGTGCGTACAAAATGTCGGGAACATAGAGCGACGGGACATTGTTCGAGGGGGGGACTGTTTTGCAGTAGCACGAGAGCGGTTTGAGTGGTGAACAACATGGATGGAGAAAATGTTACAGACACAGAGGAACTTATACCAAAAAGAGTTGTGTGGAAGTTTGGCGCTGATGAAACAACCGTATTCTGTAAATGTTGTCGGGCTAAAGTTGTAGCCACAGGAGGCGACATGAGCGATCTGCTTCACCACCTCCGTCACAAACATGTCCTGGAATATGAAGAATGCATGAAACTAAGATCTGCATCCTCTTCCACGTCTGCAGGTTACGTTCAAGTTGGCGCTGCAACACAAAACGCGACTCAGACGTCATTCAAAGACGCGTTTGTTAAGGGGACTACCGATGACAAGAAAAGCGGAAAGGGTGGAATGATATTACCAACGTTGTTACTATCCACTTAGCCAAAGACATGGTACCACTTAGTACATGGAAAAAAAAATACTGTGACATCGATATAATTTTAAAAAATACCGTGATATAAATTTTCGGTCATACTGCCTCGCTCTACCTTAAATCCTTTGAGTCACCTGGACTTAACATTGAGCTTGTATTAGTAACTGTGAGTGATAAAGTCGTATGCCCACAGCCGCTGACAATTCAATGAGTGGACTTTGAAATCCTATTAAGGTGGACAGGGCCTGACGGAGCTCAGCTGAAGGTGTCTACACAGGGATCAAAAGCTCAGAGCCTTATTTAAAACATCCTCCCTGTCTCGCCCACTGACTGACAAAATGGCTCAACTCAAACCAAAACATTTCAAGACATGTTAACATATTACATGTAATTGTGAATATAACAGCACTATACACAAGAAGTGATAGAGCATGTATTATATGATTTTATATTTAGTTAGTGTTACCCACAGTTTGCAGTGAGACAGTACGGCACAAATGATCCATAGTTTAATAAAAATTTTTTCATATCATTTTCTTGTTGCATAAATGTCACCTATTGTCTCTACAGATCAAAAAACTCATATACAGACACAGTTTTGGCGTTGTCTATACCCAACCCTGTTACTATATATTTATGACAATACCAGCATAAGGTATCATTTGTATTAGCAATTTTTTTTTGCTTGTTTTTAGACTATAGGGGCAAAATTTTTACTATGGGGAAATCATAGTCTCCCGTTATTAGGAAACATCGTACATTTTAAAGTATATGTTTTACTGGGTGACCTTCTGCTGATGAGAATTGATCATCTAATTAAATCCGATTTAACCGCAAAAGCAATCCCCTGACATTTAATCAAATCAATTAATCAAAGATGGGGCCTTGCAAAACAATGGAGGAAATCCATCAATGCACTGATCAAGATATCAAGATCTAAAGGATACCAATAACAACGCAATTTCCTAGATTTAAGCACTGGAGTGATGAGATATGGTGATGAGATGATGACGCATGATATTTTTCGTTTAGAATAAAAGATTTTTTACCTGGCCAGCCAAATGATATCTCTCTGTATTTGCTATACAGCGAGATACCATTTGGACACCCTCGCTACCCCGGTTAACAACGGACTCCACGATTCTGATTTGTTCAAAGATGGTGACGTCAGTGCACCCGCCTTTGCCCGCAACGTCACTCTTAGGCAGCGGAAGTTCCTCCTCAGTTTTGAATCAAGATGGCGCATCGGAGAACTGAACGTCCCTTCCATTCAGCTGTAAAATTGGTCTTAAATGACCTAAAACACATCGATTCCTTAAAACCACAGCAGCTGACAGCTCTAGAGGCCTTTCTTTTCTTTCTTTTCTTTTGTTTGATTGGTTCACGTCGCTGTCCGTTAACTGTTCTCTGATTGGTTCACTTAGCTGTCTGTCTACGCGCAACGGCAGCGCATTCTGGACCAAGCATTACCAGACTCGCCGCTGGTACAGCGATGAGTCATGGATTCTTCCAGGCAAAAAGATTTCTGGTTTGTTAGGACATTATATGGAAAAACAATGGAGGAGATAAGATTGCAAATATGTGCTCAAACCAATGGAAGCATTACCTTATCTGAACATCTGCAGTTTTTGGCGTTGTCTATACCCAACCCTGTTCTGCTTCATGTAACCTCAACATCAATTCAAAATCATTCAACACCACAACATCAATATTACAATTTAAGGATATAGCCGGCCAAACTAAACAGCCTATCGCAAATGAACTAGTATGTGCGCTTCTCCAAACCAGGTGTTGCTGGTTTCAACACATCTGAAACTCACAAATCGTAAATGTCATCATCTTTACTTGTTTATCTGGAGTTGGATAACCTTTTAATACACAGTCACCACTTTCTCTTTCTATATCATGGGGTTTAAAAGTCATACCAGAATATTTGTTGTAGATCACAAAGAAATATCACTATTCATTGTCTACTATTTTAAAGAAGTAATTCACTAGTGATCTGCTTCTTTGGAAAATTCACACTTTTCTGTGATTGGTTTGATCCACCTGTCACTCAAAGGCTGATCAATAGGAGAAGTGGGTTGGGAAAAGTGTTTGAGCATATAGCCACATTACACAGAAAAGCACTGAATCACAATATAATGGTCTCCCCAAAATTATAACGATCATATCACAATTCGATTTTTATTGCCATATCTAGACTGATTGAAGAACCTGAATATTTCAATGACAATTCAATTTCTGTCTTTTAACATAACACACTTATTCTGTCTATGAAAAGCTGGTTCATTCAAAATGCTACAATATTGATTTTGATTCAAAGGCTGTAATTTTGTGCCCCATTAGACCTAATGGCATGGCTCTGAAAAAGTCTCAGCTCAAAGCACTTTAGTTATTTTCTGTAATTCATACAACAGTCGACAATGAGTAATGGCCAGGGACAATCAAATCAATAAATTTACCATTAGCAATCATGAGTGCTTCTAGCTACATAAACGCACTATTCAAAAGTTTTGTTTAACAGAATTTTAGACCTATAGATCCTATTTTGAGACCAGGTTTAGTTCTAGTTTAGTCCTGGTTTATAGTCCAGATTTTGATATAATTTCTTTTGATTTAGTTTAGTCCAGGTTAGAACTGCAAGATTAATCGTTATCGAAACAAAATCGCAATTTGGATGGACGCAAAGGCTGCAATTTTTTAAAGTCTTGTAATTCTTTCCACAAATAACAAAATATCCCCTCTAATCCTGAATAAAAATTGCTAACCTTGTACATGCTCTGAAATGTGATTCTTGTATGAGCTTGCCAGGTGATACATCAGGTTTTTTTTGCCAATTCTTATGGACGTGTTGAAAATGTGAACTTTGAACAGAATCCTATTATTAAAATAATAACTGCAAATCTAATCACACTGCAATGGTTGTCAGAAAAATCGCAATTAGAGATTTTTCCCAAATCGTTCGTCTAGTCCAGGTTGACTCATATGTAGTTTGATTAAGACATATTTTGGCACCAAAAAACATACTTAAAGAAGAGCAAGATGGTATAGTTTCTAAGATGGGAATTGATATACATTTCAAGATTTAAGACCCACTGGACAAGGAAATCAGAAAAATCTTTAACTGCATCAATCACCATCAATCACTGTATTGATATGGCTTTGACAGTCCAATACGTGTCTATAGCGTAGTAGTATGCTGTTCATGTATTTTCTCAGTCTCCTGTGACTCCTCCTAGTCTGTCCTTCCAGGCTTAATGTGTCCAAATGACTAATGTGTCTTAATCTAACACAGCTTCAGTCCTCTCTTTCTGTTCTCTGTCTACATCTCTTCTTCTTCCCTCTCTCCCTTCTTTCTCTCTCACATTTGGTAAATACACTTTGATTTCTACTGTTTCTAAGAACTGCCGCAATCACTGACACAACAAAGGGGGGGCCTAGAGGTGAATAATGACAAAAAGTATACAATATCATTTCGCATTTTAAAAGCATTTTTCTTTTGTCCTATAAAGACGAGTCAATGGAGAAATGATAGCATTCTTAGAATTTTATGTTTATGGATTTACATTTAGCCATTCCCTCAACACTAAATCGATAAAAAAGAGAGGCACAGTGTAGTATGTGTGGCCAAATGGAATCATAATTACTTTGGCAAAGACTGCACAAGATGCCCTTTTGATAGTTCATACTTTAATCAAAAGTCACCATGAAGTGCATTTCAATTTAACAAATGTAGCATTATATAGATTTTATTTTGAAATTTTAATATTCTTATATTAAACCATCTTACACTTTGTACATGCTCTTGTTTTTTATGAAAATGTGAAATCAGCAATGCAATACTGACATTTATCTTAATGCCATATGTCTGTCAACACTATAGCTAAATGTTATCTTAACTCAGATATTCGGGACTTTTGCATGTTTCTTCTTCATGATGTCATCCTGCTCCTCAGTGAGTGTTTGGCATGTAATAAGTGTTTCTTTGTGATTATTGACAGATGAAACTCAGGAAATGCCTGAATGGGAGAGGTGGGAAACAACCGGAGCAGAACCACGACAGAGGAGAGAGTCCCGATGTGCTTATTTTGACAGGATCCTCCCTGTGTCAAAGCCTGGTCTCTCTGTATATCCACCCACACAAGAATCTGGCCTGGATCCCATTTCGGAGGTCCGTGCAGGGGTAACCACCAGACTTTTCTTCCCTTTGTGAGGAATGCAGCGCTGGCCTGGACCGCGTGACGATCTGGAGCACCTCAACAGAACTTGTTAAAACCCTTCGCGGTGGCCTCCCTCTGAGAAATGGTTGACAAACACGGCTTTGCAAAAGGAGGTGATGAAAAGACAGAAATGGGCAAAATCTGTGTTGTAGCAGAACGTATTGGTGCATAGAAGAATGTGAAGGAAATTCCACCTCGTGAAGCAGAGGCAGAGGAAGGAAGCCAGTGTAATATTGGCACATTTAGACAAAAGAGAGAGAAATAAAAGGAGCTTTGTTTTCTAAATCACATCAGGACTATTTTACCTTTACACTAACTGATAAAACTATGGAATCAAATCTGGAGTATTAAGCATCAAGAGCTCTATAAGAAAGGGCATCTAGAATAAATCAATAATGCATATGACTCGCTAACTGTACAACTGGATAAGTGTTAGGATTGCGTAATATGGGAAAATGAGCATCACAATACCAGTCAAACTCATAATTAGTCAAACACGAGTTCCAGGTATCGCCTTGCTCAAGACTGAGACAATAAATAGATGAAATGAAAATGGGAGTCTTACAAAATGTGAACCATGAATAATTTTTGTAACTGTTGGTTGGATGGGATCAATACGATCTACTGCATAGACCTATGTTGAACAATTAGAAACATGCAATATAAAATAACTATGCATAAAAGGAAAGAGGAACTGAAGACTTGACATTGACATATAAAATGCAGAAGCAGCTATTACTTTCAAGGGTAAGAGGTACAGACCTGCGTGATTTTCTGATCAGAAAGCTTGTCACTAGCAGGGATGAAAGTGGCCAATCATGAAAAAAGCGGAAAGTCACGGAAAATTTTTAATTTCTGAAATTTGGATTTCTATATGCTATATGTTAGCAATAAAGTAAAATTGTACATAAAAGTACAAACCCTTTCCCCCCACATTTTATTAACAGGTAGGCCTGCTAGTAGTATATATTGGTTTTGTTTTTGCTTTGCACTTCGTCTAATCAGAGCGCATTGAGGAGGAGCTTATGCGCGCTAAAAGGCGCAGGTGAAAAAGCGAGGAGCGATGCGTTAATTGAGGCACGGGCAGGTAGGATGAGGTATATAGGGTGTTTTATAAAGTTTAACCTGTGTACACGCAATGGTACAGGCTGTTGCGAAAGAGCTGCGCTTGCTCGCTCGGTCCGCGGCTCCAGTTTAATACGAAGTTTAATACGAAATACACATACTTTTGTTCTGAATACGGGACGATTCTGTTTTTCAGGGGACGGTTGGCGACCCTAAACACAACTATATATATATATATATATACATATATACATATATGTGTGTGTGTGTGTGTGTGTGTGTGTGTGTGTGTGTGATATATATATATATATATATATATATATATATATACACACACACACACCCAAAATCTTTCTCAACGAATTTGCACAGATATAAAAAAAAAAAAATTACCCTGCGGCTGAAAAAAAGCGGAGATCCGCTAAAAAACGGAACTCTTTCATCCCTGCACTAGTAGGCAAGGGACGATACTGAAATTTGGGATCACAATTATCATAGCCAAAATAACTGCAATTTGATGTAATTTGATGATGTTTGTTTTCTCTACTATGTTTATTGCTTGTTCTTGGCAAACAATTATGGCATACAACTATTCAAAACTACATATTTGTGGGTGCTACAAATCCCATTATTTAACCGGAAAACAAAAGCTTTGGTGGTGGATTCTGGTGGTTGCACAAGCCAGGCCACAAATTCTTTTGTTCCAACGTTTTTTCAAATTAGTCTTGGGATTGCACATGAACAGTGCATCTTTTGCTTGACCTTCACTTAACCAACTTCCTCCATTGTAGTTTTAACATCAGTCTGCATTAAAGACCTGTGTATCTCTCATAGGGATAAGCATCTCTTGTACATCTTATGACTTACTTAAGAGTAGGCAGAGGCTTTTATGATAATGGATGTCTAATGCTCCGACAAAGTAATACAATTGTCCATTTAAAGGCTTACAACTTCAACAATGTTTCCATCTCAAGCAGAGTGGAATAATAGTGTAGTCTTAGGTTTTTTTTTATATGAAGTTTGTTATGGTCAGTAATTTTTTTCACTTGTATGGCTAGGCCCATCAAGACAAGTTTTGAAGTACAATATATCTCTGATCAAAACAATAGTAATGAAAGTCATTATCCCACTGACACGATAATCCTAAAGCAGAACCCCTCCCTCAAAAAATGAATCTATACGTACAATATTTGTAATGACCATGAGCAGCAATAAATAAATGAAACTTAATGAATCATAAAAGTCAACATTCTACAGCTCATAGTACAAAAAAATCACAAAAAGTCCCCCAGTAGTACATAGAAAAAGTACCCACAATACTGACTCCCCAAAATTATTGTTTTATCTGTCATCTATTGAACAATAAATTGATATTGGCATATGTATGGCATCACACAAATCAACATTTGTAACACTGGCTTTTGTATTAAAAGTCCTTTTGCAGTATACAATACAGTATAAGTTAAGAAAATTTGTTGCAAGGCTTTTTGTTTTTTCTTCTTGTTGATACCATATTCCACACATATTACTAATAACAGTACAGTAGAGGGGATTTGCTCAAGAAGGAATAGAATAACTTTCCTTGCACTAAAATAGATAGGCTTTTGAAACACTACTACAGAAATGTCTGTTCTTGCAAATGACGATATTCAGTATAATTAGGCCCGAGCGCTAAAGTGTAGGGCCTATTGTAACTGTTCTGCAGTGCTTCGCACTGAGCGAAGCGCTCTCCCCTTTTTAAGCACCTGGCACTCATGTCAACGACTGGTGCCCGCTGACATGGCACGGTGGCATCGCCCGTGGCCGCGATAGCCGCGATAGCCGCGATAGCCGCGATAGCCGCGATAGCCGCGATAGCCGCGATAGCCGCGATAGCCGCGATAGCCGCGATAGCCGCGATAGCCACAGGCGCAAGCGGCGATGATCGGCCCTCGCTTGCACTCGCACCTTTCAGTCTTTTAGAACGCTTTTAATAACTTTTAATGTCCCACTTGAATAGATGATACAGCACGATTCTGGTGAGTCTGGGTCAAAAACCCTAGGAGGAGTTCGTTAAAATACAAGGACAGGAAAATATGCCTTCGGCACCAGGTCACGTGCTCGGTCCAATATGGCTGACTTCCTGTTGCTCGCCTAGCAATGGTGTAATATACTTTTTTGTTCCTATTCCCATGATGCACCTGTGTACCAAATTTGGTTTGGCTACGACAAAGTTTTTGCTGGGCGTCCCATTGGCAAGGACAGATGTTTGGCCTGTTGCCATGGCAACACGGGTATAGCCATAGGCGCAATGTATTTTGATTTTCCAGGGGGCACTGTCGAGCCATTTTTAACTCATTCAGTGCCGGAGACGTCTATTGACGTCCCCTCGAATCCAACCGTTGAGTGCCGTGACGTCTATAGACGTCAATTGCTTTTTTCAGCGGGGGTTGCTAGGTTACGGCCTGGAGCAACTTTTGAGGTGTAATTCACACCTCTCAACCTGTAGATGGCGATTTTGTATCATTATTAGCCGATCAGAGCCGGGGAAGAAAGGAGGAGTGCAGCGTGTGTATGGTGTATTGGCCAGAGTAGTAAGATGGCGAGGCCAGAGAACCCGGAAAAGCAGATAACTGTTGATCAGCGCCTATGGAGCGATCAGATCGCTCTTGGGACCCAGGATCCTGGATCGCAGAGACAAGCCGGATCAAGCAGCGAGGTCTGAGCAGAGATCTGCTGTGCTCGAGGAGGGGGCGTGTCATGTGTGCGCTGCGCGGATCAGGGAGTCTCTTCAGAACTACGACAGCTCCAGAGAAGAAGTTTACTGACTTGGAGCAGTGATACTGCTGTGTGGTAATTGTAATGAATGAAGTTATATGTGTGTGTGTGTGTGTGTGCGTGCGTGTGTGCGTGCGTGTGCGCGCGTGTGCGTGTGTAGCTGTGTGTGTGTAAAGGTTTATGCATGGGCTTGTGTGTATGTACATATATATGTGTGTGTGTGTGTGTGTGTGTGTGTATTAGTTTTTATTATGGGTCTGTACTCTGGGCCTCAGACAAAGCCTCAACAAAGTTCTATTTTATAGGAAAAGATATTATATCCTGTAAACATCTCTTGGCACAATTGATTTGAAGGAATTTTCAATTCACAGAGCCTTATATTCTTATATTTGTAAATAAAAAATGTACTTTGTCATCAAAAATCTCTTTCTCTGTTATTTTAGATGTTTGAGGTGTCACTAAATCGATAAATATTGATGTCAAAGTCACTGATCTGCTCGAAATCCTTCTCTGAACTAAACGGTCGTTTTCTCCATTTCTTGCTCAAAAACCAGTGTTTTTGCTGAAACTTCCCTATGTTCTACTATCAGTTATTTGAGAACCGAAAAGGTTAGAAACATAATTTTTTTTCCAGGTGAAAGAAGAGAGTCGTCGCTTTATTTTGATGTGTGCCATGTTTATATAGTCAAAGAACTCAGTATTCTGTGAGTCTTGTAAAATCAGTGAAAATGCTCTAAATCTGTGGCACTCTAAGGGGTAAGATTTTGAAAACAGGCTGGCAGTGAATGAGTTAAAGATTTTTTTAATACAGATTATTTGTAAATTCCTTTTTTGATCCTTTTTTTTCAGATCTTCAGTATAATTTTATTTTAGTATTGTTTTTGCTCTTTACAGATTTACTTCACACATTTTAAGCAGGTTCAGTGGCATTACAATATGAGAGACAAGTTTTACTGAATGAGTTTAAGTTGAACTATTAACTACTAATTAAACTACAAGAATCCCATGGATTATAGCCAACACCTCACTACAATCGACATTATAATGTATTGCTGCCCTTACTTGCTAATTGCGTGCATTCAAATTGCAGTATTGTCAGTGATTAATCTCACAGGCCTACGTTTGCATAGACACTTTTCTCAGCCAACACTTTGTTCTTTTGTACATTGGACTCCTCTCCCTTTTCCAACATAACATAAACCGTGACACAGAGAAACATGCAGCATCTACATGTGCTGTGTCACCCTCTCAAAGTGCAACGCGTGAAGCCAGGAGCCATGTTTAAAATCCACATGGGATTAGACTCCGCATCAGATTACGCTCTCTTCTTCTGCCGTTATGAAATCAGATTACCCACGATCCCCTGCTGTGAGAAACAATATCTGGGACTTGACATGGAAGGGTTACGGAGCAGGTGGGAGGTCATGCGGAGCTCATATTTTCTCCTTGGACTTTATTTCATTAAAGATTTAAGGTTTCAGCTCAAGTTTTATTAAATGAACATGCAGTGAATGGGGAATTAAATAGATTAAGGATAAGGATCAGACTGGAGACTGCCTGTACTCTGCAACTCTGGCCACATGTATAAAAGTGTAGTGTAGTGTCGAAGAATAATGTGAATTATTGTCAGATAAACTAGAGTATGACAACATTATGCTTGTGGAGTGCAGTAAAGGATACTTTTGGTTTAAAAATGACCCATTTTCTGTTCATTCTAAATAGAAAGCCCAGATTGAAACTTTAATATCAACAAATCAACAATCGCTAGGGGGTGTGATGCAAACTGTAAGCACTGCTCTGTGTGTTTCTGTGTGTGTGTCTCTACTCAAATTAGGGCCTGTTTACACGAGAACGCTTACAGGTAAAAACAAATAAATATTTTATTGGAAGTGCCTTTTGTTTAGACGGTGACTGCATTTCGGGGGCTTAAAAACGCAAAAAACTCAAACTGCCCTCCAAAGTGGAAAACTTGAATATGCTCCGCCGTAGCGTTTTTGTCTACACTGCCCAAGAAGCAAAGCTCTGGTCAAATCTGCTGACATCGCGTATGTACTTACGTCCCATACATGCACACATATAGCATATGTTGTGCCTTCATTGCTTTGTAGCCTAACGTGGTCTGAAGCAATAGTTGAACTTCTTCGTCTGACCACACAAATTTGTTTTTGCTACCAGTAGCCATGTTTTGTTTTGCTTTTCGCGGCGCAGATGAGAAGATTCTTACGCTTGCGTGCGGACATAGTGATAATGTATCACAGCACCACCTAGCTGCCTGGCATGCATACCCAATCAAATTCCACACACTTTCCTCCCTAAAACGCTCGTCTAAACGCGGAATAAAAAGTGAAGACGCAACGCCACTTTTGCATCTTCTGTTCAGACCGTCATCATATAAACGTAGCCTTAGACTTTAATCTGATCTTTTTTATAAACACAAACTGACCATACACTGACTTGCCTCAAACTACAAGGTGAGATGATATGTTCTGTTAAACAAGTCTCTGTTAAATCTAGTGTCTGGGGACCGTATTGATGAACATATTAATCACAGCCTCCTGAAAATGTCTTATTTAAATCCATTTTGTATTTTTTATGTTTTCAGATTATCTTAAAACTTTTTTGGGAGTTTGCTAATGTGTGCATATGTGTCTATCATCCTCCAGCTTAGGGCCTGACCAAAGCATAAATAACAAAACAAAATCATGGGGATGGTCCCCGGGTCAAATATAGAAACAACTTCTCCTGTGCGAGATCAATAAAGGTCAATCTTCTAATCCTTGACCACTGTAAGGCGCTTTGTGCTACAATTTTGTATGAAAAGCGCCTTATAAATGTTTGATTGATTGATTGATTGATCAATACAGAATAATAGCTAAATGGTGCATAGATATAGCTGTAATGATTAGCCAAACTTGTGTGACGTTCAAAAAAACATTTTATATATTTGGCCAGCCCCGATCAAAACAAATAACACCCACTTTTGTAAGACATTATATATAATAGGAAGTTCCCTAATAAAATCTTACGCCAACATTGCAGTCAAGCTTCTATCACAACAAAAATGCAACAAGGCATTATTTACCATAATGATCTACCTTTATCGATTCATTCATTTAGACATTTCTATACATCACACAAACAGTGCAGCAGGACAAACATCTGATCGCTCTAAATACCACTGAGATAAGACTGTGCCCCCACATCAGACAAGGTCATCCTGATCTTCGTCAGAGGAGGAGGAGGAAGAGGAAGAGGAGGGGGTGAAGGAGGCTGTGGAGCGACAGATAAAACTAGGCGGAAAAAGATGTTCTTCTAAAGTAGGACCTCTAGACAGATTTACCCTAAATTCATGAAAGATAGGCTTTAAAAGAATTATTATGTTAAAGTAGCTTCACGAACATCAAAGTGCTACCAGTTTATTACATTCATTCACTGGGGAATTTTAGGACATTATTATCTGGAATCATTCAAACTTTTACTATTGGCACACAACAACTACATGAGTCAAAGGGTCTATTCCAAAACTATTCCAAAAAATTCATGTGACAATTTTCTTAGAGCCAGATCACGCTTTCAATTTGATCAATTTTTCAAATTGATGGTTTCGTAGTATCTTTTATATAGTATTTAAGAGGTAAAGTCATCTGAAGTCATTTGCTGTTTCAGAAAGTTCACTCTTGACTGTGATTGGTTAAATCCCTCCAGGCATGAGGGAGGCTGACCAATAGGAGGAATGGGTGGGGAAAGTGTCTGTGTTTGACCACTGAACACTGGATTTAACAAAACAAAAAAAAGCATGAGTCATGGTTTGGTGATTTGATCAAAACAGCATACCTTCACAGGGATGAGATCACATTAATTAAATTTTAAAATTTAAATACAAATGTGCTCATGGTGGACGTTATTATGCAGTGTTATAAATGTATAATTATTATACATTGTTATTGTTATTATACATTGTTATACAGTGTTATAAATTAGGGATGTCAACAATTAATCGACTTACAATTAATTGTCGTTCAAGACGTTGGCCGAACAAAATGCATTAATTGTAGCTAATCACTAGGGGACGCTACTCTGGAATGTGAACACGAGACGCAAACCCAATTGCGAGAAAAAGACCATAGCGTTACATCATGTAACCCTTTCCTCTCTGGATGTTACCATACAACTCACAGTAGAGCTGGACCTAGAACAATATATTTTTGAAATGATAAAAGCATGTAATTTACATGCTGCGCGGGTGCGTGTGGTCACGAAACAAGGAAAAGAGCCGCAATTCTGGTTTAGACCTGGTCTAGTCCTGGGCAGGGCGCACCGCGCTCATTCAACGGCACTGCCATGTCCCGGGACGCTACGCGCACTAACCCCTTGGAGAAGTGCGCCACGTGCACCACCGGCGCAAGGCCGTGCGTACACCGGGGCTGCGAGCACGAAATCGATCCACGGCGCCCGAACTGCGTACTCTCAGCCCGAGCCACAAACCAGCCGCACAAAACCAGCAAAGAGCGACACATGGTGGTTTACTCCCGGACCGGTTTAGTCCAGGTCTAGACCTGGTCCAGTCCTGGTTTAGTCCAGGTCCAGTCCAGGTTTAGACCTGGTTTAGACCTGGTCTAGACTCTGGTTTAGTTCTGGTCTAGACCTGGTTTAGTCCATGTTTAGTCCTGGTCTAGTCTCTTAGCCAATCAGGACGCAGAACACAATGTTACACTATAAAAAAAGTTACACTATAAAAAAAAAAAGGAAAAAAAATAAAATCCGCGAAACAGCGAGGCCGCGAGGCCGCGAAAGAGCGAGGGATTACTGTATTTTGTTATTCAGCATCAATACATTTGTCTGCTTTTTACTAAGGAATAATTAATTGAGGAATATACAATATAATAATACTATGATATATTTTTGACTCAGTGTTATGTATACTATAGCTTATATTCTTAAAGACCCTATTGAAACACAAAAATTCAGGTGAAAAACGCTGCTTATCAGTTAATCGTAAGTCGATCGATCAGGTCAATCAACTATAGATGAATGAATTAATCGATAATTTGTATCCCTATTATAAATGTATAATTAACTTTTGTTCTGTTGTCTATGGAAAAAAAGTGCTGTCTAAATTAATTAATCCTATTGAAATGCACGATCTGGCATCATGTTTAAGAGATTGAGGCAATTATTGCTCTGTAAACTTGCCGTAAACCAGAAAAACATTAAAATAACAGCTCATTATCAATAATTAACGTGAGAATAGCATTTTGTTGAAGCCCATTTGGTTCATTACACCGTCTTAGCATTGTAGTGCAGTCACATCCAGCCTCAAGGTTAATCATAGATCATATTTGTTATATTGCCCAACGCCAATCTCTTTAATTATTGATGTACCAAACTGTGTCCAACAGTCCAAACATGCAGAGCAGGTTTTAATGTGGCCAAAGGCGGCACGGTAGCAGAGTGCTTAGTGCTCTTGATTCACAGCAAGAAGGTTCCGGGTTCGATCCCCGGGTCGCCCAGACCTTTCCGTGTGTGTTCTGTGTGGAGTTTGCATGCATGGTCTGGGTTCGATCCCCGGGTCGCCCGAGCCTTTCTGTGTGGAGTTTGCATGTTCTCCCCGTGTCTGGGTGGGTTTCCTCCGGGCACTCCGGTTTCCCCCACCAACCCAAAACATGCACCATAGGTACTCCAGCTTAGGTCCTGACCAAGCCGAAGCAAGAAGATCATGGAGATGGTCCCCGGGCGCCCTAATGTGTGCTGCCCACTGCTCCTAATATATGTATATATATATAGGATGGGTTAAAATGCAGAGAAGAATTTCTCCAGTGTGAGATCAATAAAGTTCACTTCTTCTTCTTCTTCAAAGACAATATCTACAATGTCAGTTATAATGGTCCAATAGTGCCTCAGGCAGGGCCGGAGCAATATTAACAAAATTAAGGTCTTGATAGCTCTTGGATTATCCTGATATTAAGATGATTATGTCAGTTCAAAGTGTGTATTAAAACATGTTTTAAATATAAGTTGAGGTTTAAAAGGGCCCATATTATACTCAACAAAAATATAAACGCAACACTTTTTTTGCTCCCATTTTTCCTGAGATGGACCCAAAGATCCAAAATTCACTCCAGATACACAACACTACCATTTCTCTCAAACATTGTTCCAAATGTGTGACAGCGAGCACCTCTGCCCCGCAGAGACAATCCACCCCACCTCACAGGTGCGCCACATCAAGATGCCGATCCGACATCATGACCAGTGCACAGGTGCGCCCCAGACTGCCCACAATAAAAAGCCACCCCGAAATGTGCATTTTTTTTTTTTGCTTTATTGGGGGTCTGGGGACTCAGAACCAGTCAGTATCTGGTGTGAACACCATTTGCCTCATGCAGTGCAACACATCTTCTTCGCATAGAGTTTATCAGATTGTCAATTGTGGCCTGTGGAATGTTGGTCCACTCCTCTTCAAAGGCTGTTATGGACGAAGAACACAGGTGCATTTTATTGATGGCATTTTGAATGCACAGAGATACCGTGATGAGATCCTGAGGCCCATTGTTGTGCCATACATCCATGAACATCACCTCATGTTTCAGCAAGATAATGCACGGCCCCATGTTGCAAGGATCTGTACACAATTCTTGGAAGCTGAAAATGTCCCAGTTCTTGCATGGCCAGCATACTCACCGGACATGTCACCCATTGAGATGTGCTTGACCGGCGTATACGACAGCGTGTACCAGCTCCCACTAATATCCAGCAACTTCGCACAGCCATTGAAGAGGAGTGGACCAACATTCCACAGGCCACAATTGACAATCAGATAAACTCTATGCGAAGAAGATGTGTTGCACTGCATGAGGCAAATGGTGTTCACACCAGATACTGACTGGTTCTGAGTCCCCAGACCCCCAATAAAGCAAAAAAATGCACATTTCGGGGTGGCCTTTTATTGTGGGCAGTCTGGGGCGCACCTGTGCACTGGTCATGATGTCGGATCGGCATTTTGATGTGGCGCACCTGTGAGGTGGGGAGGATTGTCTCGGCGGGGCAGAGGTGCTCGCTGTGACACATTTGGACAGATTTGTGAACAATGTTTGAAAGAAATGGTAGTGTTGTGTATCTGGAGTGAATTTTGGATCTTTGGGTCCATCTCAGGAAAAATAAGAGCAAAAACAAAAGTGTTGCGTTTATATTTTTGTTGAGTGTATGTCATCTTCGAATCTATGTTATAATTTCCTCATCAAAAACATACCTGGAGTTCTATTTAGTTTCATTCACACGTTTAACACACAAATCCAGTATATTTAGAATTTTTTTTTCTTTTCTGAATCAGAAAACACTCTGTTCCACCTTGTGATGTCATGTGGTAATACAAGAAGGGCTACACCGTGTTTTTAAACTTCTTTTTACACTTCACCAGAATCATTTGGATAATTTCAGCCTTGGCATTTCCAATCTCTACTGAACTAAAGGTAAAAAGTAGCTGTTAACTTGACAACTACTGCTTCATCATGCTTCATCGCAAGGTGGAAGACAGCAAACTGAGCTTTGGAGATGTAGACAGCCTAATAATAATGAATGAAACAATACATAACTCCAGGTGTTTTTGAGGAGGTAACAGCATTCTAACATGGATTAATGCTCACAAGGGTCAGTTTTTCTAATATGCATCAAATTCTAATTTAAACAATATTCTCGATATTAAAATTTTCTTCAAAACAACATTCACAAGTTTTTTTAGAATCTTTCTGCCCACCTCATTTCACAAGTACATTGTGTTATTCAAATCCTGCTATAAATATACACAGCTAGTTTGACTTTGACTTGACACTTTGTATAATGCTGCTAATGTCCATTTTCCAGCTTCTATTTGTTTACAAATGCAGCCACAACAATTTTGTTTACATGTTTATCACATCTCCCTCCTTAGAACTTTTGAAAACCCAATCACTTTTCAACCTGACATTTTTATTTTGTCTTGGATTTAAACTGCAAACAGAACCACATCATAAAAATCTCAGTTTCACCCTTTTTAGAAAACCATTAGTGGCTGGATAGCAAACATGAGCCTAGAGCCTGGTTGCCATGTCGAGGAGGTGACAGGGTCAAAAGGTTGTGACATTTGACCCCACAGGCAGTAAAAGAGTCTTCTGAACTTGGTTATCTCTGTAGTGCTACACATTCTTTATAGTCATAATAGACAAACATAGCAGTGGCCGTCCTCAGAGCTAATGCCATTCTACAAATTCCACATCAACAAATGGAACCTGACCACAGATATTAAACACTTGGTCATGCAGTCTCTGACAATGTGATTCTTTGAGCTGTTCTATAGGGGGACTGGGTGCACCAACTTCAATCAAAGAGCGGCACTTAGAAAACAACAGGTGGGGCAGTGAGATATGGATAAAAAAATATTATGCTGTACTGATAATTTGGAATACAGCAATGGAAAAATGTATTCAATGTTTGTCCCAAAATGGAGCAAAACATCTCCAAATCAAGACAAAACAAAACAATAACTTAGGACAGTTATAGGTGGCTTTATTTCTCAAAAATACCTTCAAAACATGCATTCTTACTGAGTACTGGGGTTGCCTCTACACAGATCTGACCTGTAGCTTCATGGCTGGATATATACCTCCATGGATATATATGTATGTGAAACCTTAGGGCCTGTTTACACAAGAACGCTTATGGGTAAAAACGACAAAATATTTTATCGGAAGTGCCTTTCGTTTAGGCGGTGACGGCGTTTTGGGGGCTTAAAAATGCAAAAAACTTAAACCGACCTCCAAAGTGGAAAAGCTTTTTCGTCTACACTGCCCAAGACGCAAAACTGGTCAAATCTGCCGGCGTTGTGTACGCGTTTACGTCACATTGGTCCATATATCAGTGTACTTTGTTTGGCAGGACTCCCAGTCCACACCTTGTTGCGCCTTCGTTGCTTTGTAGTCTAACGTGGTCTGAAGCAATAGTTGAACTTCTTCGTCTGACCACACACATTTTTTTTGCTATCGGTAGCCATGTTTTGTTTTGCTTTTCGCGGTGCAGATGAGAAGAAGGAAGATTCTACACATGCGCACGGACATAGTGATAATGTACCACAGCACCACAGCATAATTATCCATAATAATACCATACACAGGCCTTCTTAGAATACCAAAGCACACTTCAACCTCAACGTGAACCTACACCTACATCAAGCCTATTAAATGTAGGAGGGCCACTGTCACTGCTATTGTTTTCTACTGCTATTTTGCCCTTAGCCATCTTCTGTTACTCAGCAACATCATCAAAGCTCAGTTAGGGAAAAAAACAGCCAGATAAAGTGGGATCCACCCCCAGCATCCTCCAGAGGTCTCACGTTACCTTGAAAAGTGCAAAAAACATAAATCTCAGCATATAATAGAAAACAGAGAGAGAGGGAGAGGAAGTTGGCAGAAAAGGAGAGTGAGAGAAACAGAGAAACAGTGGGGGAGAGAGGGTGGGTAGAAAGGGAGAGAGAGACAAAGAGAGCGAGGGGGAATGACAGAGAGAGAGAGAGAGAGAGGTGGCAGACAGCAGCTGGTTGGGAGTAGAATAAAATCTGGTGCAACTGTTTGGGCAGCGAAGGACAGTACATCTCCCTGTCCTGGTCATAAAGACAAAGGACAGGATGAGACAAAGTCATAAAATGCATTTGAACTCAAAGAGATTTAGTTCACTGCAGAGGACATTATATTACCTACACGACTGCAGTCTTTGTGATCTGCTATGTGCTAACTGCGATCATTCCATTTGAGTTTTTGATTTGATTCTGATTCATCGCTGAGTCCAAACTTACAGGCTTAATGGTATTGTGACTTTGAATGCAACCATACATTGTTCTTCATAATTAATTATAAATTCTGCCCATTCCGCAATATTCCCAAATATGCAATATTTGAATGTAGCAATAATATTAAATGATTTTCTTAAACAATGGTCCCACTTATTTCAACTATGCCAGAGTATCCTTTCCATTCTTCCTCAACCTTTAGTTTTAAAAGGTTTCCAGATTCACATGAGTTTATGGTTAGAAGTGGGAGCAGCTCCTACATTATTTACTAACACTGACTGAACTATCCCATTTCTGTCTCATTATGATAAGGCAGGTTTTGCATGGGGGTTCCTTATCTCCCTGCTGCACCAACACTATCATCCAGTGTATAGAACATCCTATGATATGGTATGTTTAAAGGGGCCTAACACAAAGTCAGCCATTGTTTATACTTATGCGCAAAGGAAGAATCTGTTTGTCAGATTCTGTCACAATGATCACTACTACATTGACTTATGATGCAATAACTAAGGGTGAATGATATTTAACTCAAATAATACATGTTTTTGCATACAAAAAAAATGGCTCTTTATAAACACAGCATGATATTTTACTACTGTGCTTCAAATTTTATTGCAGCAAATATGTTATTTTACGATATGGTTAAGTACAATAAAGTAATAAAGTCAGTATTATAAAACAGACATATTGTTTTATTTACTTTATTGTTTATCAAACTATTCCTGCAGCAGCGATTTATCACACTTTCAAATGTGTTACTGTGAATGTTTTTACAATAAATCATTTTCATGAAAACTATTTTCCACATACAGTATGAGTATTGCTCATGAGCAACATCTGTGTGTGCACTGTAGTGGCCCATAATAAGAATCAGGAGTGTAAACAGAGCAGTGTCCTGATTTGAAAGTGTGCCATTTGGCAGGACACTGTACACTGCTTTGGGCAACAGAGAAGCACAGCTGCAGAGAGAAGCAGCCACAGCCAAGCAAAGTATGTCCAATATTCCTCAAAACACATACAGACCCGCTATGGGGAGGACTTAGGGCTGTGACGGGACTCCACTGCACACACCAGCTATGAGACTAACTATGAGATGATTTTAAGTAATGTTTGGCACAAAATGATCCTATTATAGGTTTTAACTACTGTTACCAATATTTCTGATGGAACAGAGGAAAGAAAAATGCAGTTATTTGTCATTTTTGTTCCCCCCAAAAGTTATTTTTTAATTTATATTGGGTTGAGTTCAAATCTCAACACGAACCAGACCACTTTCTATCACTGAACAAGAGAAAATGCTCAACTGACAAATATTCCAAAGTGATTTATGCGATTACAAAATACTAATAGCCTAACCATTAAAATATTACACAAATATGTGATAAAACAGGTCTAATAAGTTTTAAGTTAACAACAATACATGGGGTAATCCATCACTGTCTATTTTAGAAGCATGCTCAGAATGCTAAATCCAGTGCTTGATAATCAGCAGCAGTAATCAATGAGAGTATACAGTGCCGTGAAAAAGTATTTGCCCCCTTCCTGATTTCTGTGTTTTTTGCATATTTATCACTCAAAACATTGTCAGATCATCAAACCAATTTTAATATCACACAGAAACAACCCAAGGAAAGACAAAATTCAGTTTTTGAATGATGATTCCATTTATTAGTGCACAAAAAAAATCTAAACCTATCTGGCCCTATGTGAAAAAGTAATTGCCCCCCCTTGTTAAATCACAAACTAACTGTGACTAACCACAGTTTTGAGAAAACTTAGTTCAGTTCTACATGCCACACCCACACCTGATTGTCACCACCTGTGTTGAATCAAGAAATCACTTAAATAGTTCCTGTCAAACAAAGTGAAGTTGGCTACAACATCTCAAGAACAAACACATCATGCCACGATCCAAAGAAATTCAAGAACAAATGAGAAAAAAAGTGATAGAAGTCTATAATTCAGGAAAAGGTTACAAAGCCATTCCCAAAGCTCTGGGGCTCCAGCGAACCACTGTCAGAGCCATTATTCAAAAATGGAGGAAACTGGGAACAGTTGCAACCCTTCCCAGGAGTGGTCGACCAACTAAGATTACTCCAAGAGTGCGACGACGGCTCATTCAGGAAGTCACAAAAGAACCTAGACGCACATCGAAAGAACTACAGGCCTCGTTGGCCTCAGTTAAGGTCAGTGTTCATGACTCCACCATTAGAAAAACACTGGCCAAAAATGGCATCCATGGAAGAGTTCCCAGGAGAAAACCACTGCTTTCACAAAAGAACACAAAGGCTCGTCTCACCTTTGCCAAAAAGCACCTTGATGACCCTCAAGACTTTTGGAGAAACATTTTGTGGACCGATGAGTCTAAAATTGAACTTTTTGGAAGGTCTGCAGCCCGTTTCATCTGGCGTAAAAATGGCACAGCATTTGATAAAAAGAACATGGTGCCCACAGTAAAGCATGGTGGTGGCAGTGTGATGGTCTGGGCCTGCTTTGCTGCCTCAGGACCAGGACAACTTGCTGTGATTGACGGAAAAATGAATTCTGCTGTTTACCAGAAGATCCTGAAGGAGAATGTCCGGCCATCAGTTCGTGCCCTCAAACTCAAGCGCTCTTGGATCATGCAACAGGACAATGATCCAAAACACACCAGCAAGTCCACCTCTGAATGGCTCAAAGAAAACAAAATTAAGGTTTTGGAGTGGCCAAGTCAAAGTCCGGATTTAAATCCGATTGAGATGCTGTGGTGTGACCTTAAACGGGCAGTTCATACAAGAAAACCCTCCAATATGGCAGAATTGAAACAATTCTGCATAGAAGAGTGGGCCAAAATCCCTCCCCAGCGGTGTGAAAGACTCATCACCAATTATCGCAAACGTTTGGTTACAGTTATTGCTGTCAAAGGAGGCTCAACTGGCTATTAGATTAAGGGGGCAATTACTTTTTCACATAGGGCCAGATAGGTTTAGATTTTTTTTGTGCACTAATAAATGGAATCATCATTCAAAAACTGAATTTTGTCTTTCCTTGGGTTGTTTCTGTGTGATATTAAAATTGGTTTGATGATCTGACAATGTTTTGAGTGATAAATATGCAAAAAACACAGAAATCAGGAAGGGGGCAAATACTTTTTCACGGCACTGTAGTAGCTAGCATCTTTAGTGTGAAAAGAACTAATGTATTCAAATGTGCCAACATTAGGTAACAAAACCTGTTCAGTTTGCAATGTGGCTGCTAAATATTCTCTCAATAATCAAACAGAAACAGGAGATGCACTTTCTCTCACTTATCTCTGCCACATCGGATTATGAAGGTGATAAAAGATGCTAATAAAAAATTGAATTCAATCTGCTCCTGAGCAAGTGCCTTTAAAATGACTTTAGTGGTTGATTCTCTAGAGGGATTTGCTCAAATCCATATGCAACCGGATATAATAACACGCTTTATCCTTGTTAAATTTATTCATCATTCTCTCGTCCTTGCCAACACTGATACGTGTGAATACAATATAGCCCACAAGAGGCATATATAGTCCACTTTAAGGAACATATTTGACTTGATGTAGAAGCCAGTGCATAACATCAAATAGATCAGTTATAAAGTTATTTTCTTATTTGTCTTATTTAATACATAATTTGACAAAGCGTTAAATTAATTTGTTAATAATCGCACACACATTGGTCAGACACTATCAAGCCATGGTAGTGTGTCTGGTCTAATGAATAAATATAATAATAATTTGGTCAGATTTGTATTAATTGGAAGTTTTATAATTAAAATGATCAAACTTAGGCTACATTAAATTTACCAACCCATCATAACAGTGTAACAACATGATCCTGTATTTTCAAAACTCAACTGAAAACACACAAAAAATGTTAAATTTGTGGCACAAAAATTACATTGTCATTATAAATTGCTTTGGTCTAACATAAACAAAATTACAGGGTACAGTGACTTAAGTGTGAATAGGAACCTTCAATCAAGACACACTAATAGGTGTATAATGAAAGCTGTATTTCATTCATTAACCTTGATGACTACCTAATACCTGGCAATGCGATATGCCTAGTTGAAAAAGCACTGTAGTACATCTATTGAGACTATATCTACCAACTGTATCCTTGTACCCAAACATGAACTGTCTTAGTAAACCTTTGCTCTATGGCAGAGCTCATCAATAAAGCATTATAATCCTCGGTCTATTCATCTTTAATGCTGCACTGTGTATGTCTGCCAGTACAAACACTGGGGGCTGATATAGAGGTGCCAAATCAATGTAACATGTATAGTTCTCACTGTAAATGCACTGACATGTCCCCTCTGCGCTCGCCGACCGCCTGAAAACTTAATGGACATGCTTAACATATACTCAATAAGCTCCGTACAGGAGAGGACAGCCGGGAGGAGAGGAATGTCTTGTACGCACTCACTGACATTTACGCGAATACAGTGCACACATAGAAGTGGATGTATGTAAATGTTTTTGACTAGAAGGGCCTGTTGTTGTAGACACTTTACTAGTGAAGTGAACTTATCAATTAATTGAAAGAATTAATTGATTAGCAAAGTAGCTGTTAGTTGTAGCACTACTTCAACCATGCACATTGCTGCATACTCTAGTTCAAATCATTTTGCAGGAAGGGCATCCGGCATTAAATTCTGTCAAGTCATTGCAAAGTTCTGATTCCTCTATTCGCTATATGTTACAAACCATTTGGTATTACATATTCTATCTTTAATAATAATAATATTAGATGTGCATTTTTATTCCATGAACATGTTACTGACATCCAAAAAACAATCTTGAACAAACTGATGTCCATGCTGCTTGCACTCTTGCACTTTACAAATTGCACCTTACATATTGCACATTTCATTCTACCACGAACTTTCCTTCTTGTTGTAGCGTATATGTTTACCTGTATGTCTTATGTCTATTTATTGTTGATGTCTGTATACACTTCATGTCCATGAGTGTAGCTGTGTGTTTGTGTGCATGTGTGTGTGTGTGTTTTTAGTTTAAATTGCACATTTGGTGTCTGGCGAAACGCAATTTCAGTCCTCTGTGTAATGTCTGTTACATAGTGAATTGACAATAAAGTACACTTTGACTTTGACTCCATTATTGTTGTTAGAATACCCAAATGTGTACATTACATTACATTAGTTACTGTTTAACTGCATAAATTATACAATAAATTACTAATAAGACATTTTTAAACAAGTAGTATTTCACTACTTCTACTTCTACCATTTCACTACTTGAGTACTATGATTTTGAAGTATCAGCTCTCTCACTTGAAACAAATTTTTGGGCACTCCACCCACCTCTGCAGCCGCCAGTCTGAAAGCGTAATGGACACAGTTAACACGGACATAAACTCAATAGACTCCCACACTGCGCAACAACAAGCTACAGAGCCACACACCAGAGCTACTATACAAAGCGTCCAAAAAACAAAGGAGATATTGTTTCCTTCTCCCTCAAAAGCACAGCCTCGCACAATCAAAACAAAACTAGTGAACTGTCAAATTAACACACAATACCATCATTTGAACATTCACTCCTAATGTGATTAGTTTGAAATAGGCAGAAGCCACCCTCAGATCCAAAACATTTACCACAGCAATGAAATAATGACAGTAAATTATAGATGCTTTCTAGGCCTGTCACGACACATTTTGAAACGATAATATTGAAACTACTTGCACTTGACACAAAAACCTTTAAAGCAGATGAGACCCAAATAAGCCTATTCTCAGTGTATAGTAGGCTAAAAACATGAGCTGGTGCCATCAATATGGCACAATGAAACACCTTAGTTAGTCAAGGTCGATAAGTTTTACAATGGACTGAGAAAGACTAGCTGATTGCTTTCAACTAATGAGATCCATAAACAAATAAACAAAGTTACCTATTTCACTCTATTTAGCTCAAATCTTAGAAGTTCAAATATACGTAGAACAATCAAGTCAATATTGTAATTACACTGGTCTACAAGCAAAATGCTTCCGGAACAAAAGCAGTGAATTTTTTCTTGGTTTAGGTCACTAATAAAGAAAAAGTAAGTTAGAAGTGCTGATTGGCTATAGTTTCCAAGATATATTGGGACAAAATAGGAAATTGATGCAAAATATGGGAAAAACAGTAGTTTATCAGAAGGTACAATGTGTCTACAAGCAACCAGTTCTATCTGAAAGCCTGTCTGCACATTCCAATACATTCATTTTAATATGTCTAGAGTTTTAACATTAAATATTTTTTGATTTCACATAAGAGAGATGCCTCGAAATTGTGTGCACCTGATGTCTTAAGATATTTCTTGTTTATTTCTTGAGGGATAAAGCAGTGCTAGTTAAAGTTCAAAATATAAATATTATTTTTAAGCAAAAATCCCTAAATCTATTGTATAAACAGATGATGTAAAACAATATCATTAAATATCTTGAATACATTAGCTAACCAGCACAGTTATCAATTGATTTTCAGTTCATCTTATCAATATAAATGAGATTTAGCCACTTTTATCTTGGAAGCAGTTCGAGTCCAAAAATTTGTAGACTAGTGTTATTATGGTGACAGGCCTAATACATTGATTTGATTCACTCTTGCAGACTGGTTAAAATAGCAAGCATTATAACGCTAATAATGAAATTACTTTAAGCAACTGACACAATATCCTTTAAAGCAGGGGAATCCTTGCCTGGTTTACACCTGACCATATCACAAGTGAGATATGGTCTGGAAGCCACCTTCGAAATATCTCGTACCGGAGGTGTGGTTTACGATCGCCAACGGCCGTTTATTGGGCGTTACGAATGTCTATCATTTGGCGTATACGTAGCCCATAGCCAATCATGTCAGTTGTCAGTTCAAACTACAAGCTTCCGTTTGTCACGTAGTACGCGTCACCGTCTTTCCACCCCTCCCCGCTCTCTGATTGGCTCCCAGAATCTGGAGAGCTCGCTTGCCATAGTTGCCAGGCTGTCTTTCAGATCGGAACGAACAAAAGCAGCCTGGGAATATCCCAGGTTAGGAAAATCCCATATATCTATTCATTTCCAATGTACACTACTATCAGGCTATTATTAACAAACATGGGCTGCAATTAATAAATAGTAAAATGAAACACCTTAGTAGTTACTTAGGGGTCGTAACAATATTTTTCTTACAATGGAGCCAGGAAAACTAGCTTTCAACTCAATCCAAATTCTATTAAGTCCAACTTCAAATCTTATCATAATGCAAAACAAAATTAGAAAAAGTTCCGTTTAAGTGCATAATATTGAGCCTGAAAAAATACAGTGTGGACAAAAAGTCAATATTGTAATTTAAATTGTGAAAGATCTAATGCTATCCACGTGCATTGATTTCATTCACTCTTTCAGACTGGTGAAGATAGCAAGCAAGCAAAGAGGCGGCATAGCGGGGCAGGCTATCACATATAATACAACACAGTACAGGAAACCCTCCCCTTTGCTAGCCCACTTCTCTCCCAATGAGTGGAGCAGATCTAGGTCAAAGCTGATTAATGTGCCCACAGTTCCCGGGAGATTTTTGGTCAGGTGGCAGCAGCGTTGCCTCTCCACGCCGTGCAAGAATACTAATGCACTTAAGCTATTCTTGACATTTAACTGTGCTATAAAACTGAAACACAACAGATTGAGTATGCAGAAGCAATGCACAAGGCAATGTATCCTTTTATGCAGGCAATACAAGTGACAGGAAATGAAAATTGGGACATACTAGTGAGCGGGTATTTGCATAGCCTATCTCTGTCATAAGTGTAATATTTGTGCATGTATGCAAGCACCATTCTTAAAACCCACTGGAGTTAAATCTGCCATGGGCATGCTTGGGTATAGGATGTAGTACAGATGACAGCAATACCACACAATGTGAAACTACAATACACATTTTAACTGATATACTTAGTCCTCATGCAGGTTTATTACAACTAGTAGACAGCTGATACACAAAGCACTTTGATATTAAAACTACACCCAATGTGCAGCCTGATTACCCGAATCTCAGAGTATTTACAGATATTTGTGTTGTCAGATGGGGTGGTTGCATTATGGAAAACATGAAAGCTTCAGGGGATAATAGACATTGCATTGCATGGGTGTATACAGCATTAATAACGAGGTTGTAAAACAGAAGATGGGGCGTGTGGTTTTTAAGTGTTCAAGTCCTAAGTTTGGTTTTCCACAACATTAAAAACCGGATAATAATCTTATTGCAATAAAGAGGTACTGATCTGCAATTTAGACATTTAAACGGAGCGCAAATAGTGCAGTTCTCCCAAAATAAGAAGAATTATGCATTATTTTACATGCTGCTGAACTATGGCGCTTTTTGCAGAAAAGAGGATCACAACTAATGCTGTTTGTCACTAGCTAGCATTAGCCACGTTGCTAGTTAGTTAGCGTGCTTTAGCAGCTCTGTTTTGAAATGTTTTAAAGACAAAATCTGAATTTATTTGACATTATCGTGGTTTGTAAACATTGTAGTTTGTGTGTCCGTGCTATGATTAGAGATTTACCTTGGGACACAGCTCGGGGATGATCGGTCTATCTCCCAGGTCGCGAAGAGGTTCATCGGGACGGGCATGGATCCGGAGCCCGAGCCCAGCACCACGGCTCCGGGGAAGGGTCCAGGAGGGAGACCGGTGGGCATGGGTCCTCCACCGGCACCACCACCGCTGCTGCCCGGGTGGAGGAAAGCGGCCCGAACGCCTCCTCTCTCCACAGCCGCCGCCATGATCACCTCCGTCCACTGGCTGAAGTGTGGGACTGACGGAGCCGTAGAAGTCGTCTCTTCTCCGGCTGCTCCTCTCCGCTCTGCCCGCTGACCGAGACTGGAGGAGGAGGGAGAGGGAGCCGCTGATCAGGCGGGAGAAGAGCGCTGATAGGGGGCAGAGCTGAGCACGCAACCCGGGGTGGGATATTTACCACGACACTAGCATTGGAAACATAACTCAAACAGATTCACATTTTTTGTAAACATAACTCAAATAGATTCATTTTTTGTAAACATAACTCAAAGATTAAAGATCAAAGATCAAAGTCAGCTTTATTGTCAATTCTGCCATATGTGTTCAAACAACGAAACAAACAAAAACTATCTAAGACAAAAAAAAAAAACTAAATCTAAAATCTGAAATCAGTGCAACAGAATAAATACATATTTACATAACTCAAATGCATTTACATTTTTGTAAACATAACTCAAATGTATTCACATTTTTTTGTAGACATAACTCAAATGCACTCACATTTATTGTAAACATAACACAAACAGATTCACATTTTTTGTAAACAGAACTCAAATAGATTCATATTTTTTGTAAACAGAACTCAAATGCATTTACATTTTTATAAAGATCAAAGTCAAAGATCAAAGTTAGCATTATTGTCAATTCTGCCATATGTGTTCAACATACAGTGAATCGAAATTTCGTTTCTCTCTGGCCAGGTAGTGCAAAAAGACAGTGTACAAAATACAATATAATACGAAACAAAACAAAAACTAAGACAAAAAAAACTACATCTAAAATCTGAAAGCAGTGCAACAGAATAAATAAATACCTATTTACATAACTCAAATGCATTTACATGTTTGTAAACATAACTCAAATGCATTCACATTTTTTTGTAAACATAACTGAAATAGATTCACATTTTTTGTAAACATAACTCATATGCATTCACATTTTTTAGATTCATGTCAGCACGTTTTTCGTTTGGGCTCATAGAAATGCCCGTAGCATACAATAAGTTAATTCGTAAAACATGAACAACATACTGAAGAAACTGTTTATTATTAGTAAATAAGCCCTAGTAGTTACTAGTAGTCATTAAGCCTGAATCATAATCTTATATATATATATATATATATATATATATATATATATATATACATTTATTTATTCACAGCCCTAAATTAACATACCAATGTGTTGTTTGTGTTGTTGCATTTTCATTGAATTTTATGTAATCTCAATTTTTCTTTCCCCTTCCTGTAAAGTTCATTTGTATGGTGCCTTGAAGAGCATAAAGCCTTCATTATTCCCGCTAAAGGGAGTAATTGTAGCCCTAATTGCTTGGCTATATTTGTCACAGATATCCAGTAGCTAAACACAAATTATATTCATTACAAGAAACAACAATTTACTTATAATAGAAACTCTGATTAGCATTTGGCTGTATAGAAAGGAAGTACAGAGGAGCTATTGAAAGTACAGCTAGATGTTTTGATAAATATGCCTTTGCTTAAAATTATTGAAGAAAAAAAACTGCTATGCTAGTATGGTTAGTATTAGTTAATGAAATAGGAAGTACAAAGAATTCATATGTTGTTTTCTTCTAATATGTACCATGGTGAATACATAACATGAAAAGCAGCCTACATCAGGGTTTGAACATTTGCTTATTACATTATCTTGGTCATGCTCTAGTGCACTGTGGATAGAAGCCGGAGGGGAGAAATCAGTTCAGGTTTAATGTGTATTCTTTATAGTGTCACATTTGAATTCCAAAACTTATATAACGCAATGAATGTTATATAATGATTGGAGAGAATCCTGCACAATTTGTTCCCATATAAAAATGCACAGCCCTTCTATAGGAGAGGGTCTGTTGTAATATTTGTGATCTTTCGTCTTATGTGCTCCCACTATGTTGTAATTATTATAGATTAAACCATCTACAATGCATCTTAAGGCTTTACAAACCAGTGATGTGAGCAACTGGCACAGTGTCATGAATGTGTGGTGGGAAAACACATGATATTTGATACCGTCATTGCTGATGGCAGGTGTTGTGAAATACTTTTACTGGAGCTGTGACTAAAGGCTGGTATAAAGTTGACTTGACCGGGCTTGCTCAGGGTTGGGTAACGAACGCAATCCAAGTGTATGTTTTTTTAGATTTCATCACCTTTATTGTATTATGATCTGCTTTTGTGTTTCTCACACTATGCTGGAAGTACAACAGGAGGTATTTCGATCTGTAGTTAAAGGAGATTTTCCAGTGGAGGGTCTGATTTTATTGCTACATGTTCCACACTATGGCATTTAATGTATTTGTCTTGCATTTAATTACAAGGAGTTTTTATTGCTCACAAAGTACCATGCAAACCTCAGCTTTACTAAATATTATTACTGTGAGCATGCGCCCTTATCCCCTGATCTAACCTGTATTTTGGCCAGACGGCATCACCTGCTTGTCTTCCTGAAGTCAGAGACATTTTAAGCCATAACATTTCCATGAAAACAAGCAGGTGATGGACCATCCACTTGAAAAGTTATACACCTAGACACATGAAGCACTTTTTTTGTTTTGTGTGAACTTAAAGGGAGCGCATAAATATAAAAAAGAATCTGAAGGTACTAATCCCTGTATGAAACCGACTCAAACTAAGTCACCAGGAGGAAACTGGACCCAAGATCAAACGGTACAAGAGTGCATGTGCCCTTAAAATGAGTCTATTCAGTTTTGATTTATTAACATTAGAACTGGTTTGCACTAGGCTAAAGGTAAAGGTTTGGTTATGTCCTACAGCTTTGGAAAACAATAAGAGACCACTGCATTTTTTTTCCTGAAATCAGCATCTCTACATGTATTACAGCCATTCCATTCCAGCGTCTGTTGAATTCCAACACAAACACAAAGCTGAGCTACTTCAGTTCTTGCACCAGGAGTGGAATAAAGTCACCCAAGAACAATGTGAAAGACTTGTGGAGAGCATGCCAAGACGCATGAAAGCTGTGATTAAAAATAAGGGTTATTGCACCAAATATTGATTTCTGAACTCTTCTTAAGTGTAAACATCAGTATTATGTTGTTTTAAAATGAATTTGATCTTGTTTCTTTGCATTGTTTGAGGTCTGAACATTTTTTATCTTTTTTGTTATTTTGACCATTTGTCATTTTCTGCAAATAAGTGCTCTAAAAGATAATATTTTTATTTGGAATTTGGGGGAAATGTTGTCAGTAGTTTATAGACTCAAACAAAAATATTCATTTTGCCCAAACACATACCTATAAGTAGCAAAATCAGAAAAACTGATAATTTTACAGTGGTCTCTTATTTTTTTCCAGAGCTGTATATTTGGGTCATAGGTCAATGGTTATGATTAGCATATTTTTTTGGGGTGTTGTTAAGGGTTGGGTTCACGTGACATTTCAACTTTCTACACTTCCTGTAACTTTAAGGAATTCTATTATGCAATATCTGATTGATGTTATAATGTTGTTTCCTCATCACAAACATACCTGGATTTGTGTTTTGTTTCATTCACATGTTTAACACACAAACCCTGCATATTTAGGCTGAGTTTGTCTCTCAAACGGAAAACACTTCCACCTTGTGATGTCATGTGGTAATACAGGAAACGCTCCATACACCTTCACTTTTATTTGGATAATTTCAGCCCTGAAATTGCCAATCTCTACTGAACAAAAGAAAAATGTAGCTGTTAACTTGAAAACTACCACTACATGAAATCACAAGGAGGAACAGGGCATTTTGAGCTTTGGAGATGTAGACAGACTAATAATAAAAAGCTACTCAAACATGTGGGAATGAAACAAAACAAAACTTCAGGTATGTTTTTGATAAGGTAAAAACATAATAACATGGATGAAAGCTCACAAGAGTGATATAAAACTGAGCTAGAGGAGAAATCAGAATGCTGTGGTGGAATTTGCTGTGTGAGATTGCAGATTTGTTGACCTGGTTTATGGTTAATCTCTCTGTAATTACTTGGCCCATGTTCATGAAACAAAAATACAGAAAGTCCAACTCCTTCTCTGTAAGCATAAATACAAAAGTTATTATTATTTTTTTTTTTTTTAGGTTTGCGAGCCTAATCCATAACCAACAATGATAAGGTTGTGGATCATAAATTTGGATATTTCTTCAAAAAACAGAAAAGTTCCCATAGAGGTTTATATCTCCCTGCCCTCCAAATTCTATAATCTATTGTTTGGGTTCTCAAATAGACGTGGTTTAGAATTAGTCATGGAGATCTGATTAAATTCTGGCTCTAGCCCATACAGCTCTGGAAAAATCAGGGACCACTGGATTTTTTTCTGAAATCAGCATCTTTACATGTATTACAGCCATTCCATTCCAGCGTCTGTTGAATTCCAACACAAACACAAAGCTGAGCTACTTCAGCTCTTGCACCAGGAGTGGAATAAAGTCACCCAAGAACAATGTGAAAGACTTGTGGAGAGCATGCCAAGACGCATGAAAGCTGTGATTAAAAATAAGGGTTATTGCACTAAATATTGATTTCTGAACTCTTCTTAAGTGTAAACATTAGTATTATGTTGTTTTAAAATGAATTTGATCTTGTTTCTTTGCATTGTTTGAAGTCTGAAAACATGTATATTTTTTGTTATTTTGACCATTTGTCATTTTCTGCAAATAAATGCTCTAAATGATCATATTTTTATTTGGAATTTGGGGGAAATGTTGTCAGTAGTTTATAGACTCAAACGAAAATGTTCCTTTTGCCCAAACACATACCTATAAGTAGTAAAATCAGAAAAACTGATAATTTTGCAGTGGTCTCTTATTTATTTATTTTTTTCAGAGCTGTATATCCTCATTGCTTTAGACATAGTTCAAATCCTTTTGTTTTTGTACATTATTTGGATTTTGAATTGTGTATTAAATGTAAAAATCAGAGCTCTCCACCTCTTTTGCTTTGTACTCTCCTCTACTTTGTACTATATCTGAACTATAGCTCACATAAGAGCATTTGAAAGTGCCGTAGCATGTTCAAAGTGCGTATATTTTCCTTTTTCCACTCTGTCTGCTCCACAATGAAAGATTTACTGTAACAAGATCAGAGCATGCTGTGAGAGAATAAAAAAAACACAAGAAGTCCTAATCCTTCAGTACTGGAGTATTCTGAAAGTGAAGCTGCATTAAACTGTAATAGTCCTGACACCACACAGGGCTGATATTATGACTAGTGCCAGTTTAAAGGAACCCCGATGAGTTTAATTCAAATTCTCTCATAACACCCAGCCCTATACTCTAAACAGATTACGCATAGAGAAACCTGTTCCCATATTTTAACACATGAATATCAGGTGAGAAAATCCAGCGAAAAGGGATTTATAAAAGTGATGCTATAATCTAAATACATTTAGATTAAAGTGTGTGGGTGTTATGGGTTATTCACATGTCATTGCATGGATTCATTGATATAGAAGATTGCAAAAGGAGTCATGAATGTGTTATGAAATAATTCAGTTTGATTTTCAGATTTTGTATGATATGCACAAAAGACCTTATGTAACCTGGAATTGCCCATCTCTACAGAAAAAAGTAAAAGGTCGGAGTTAAAATTGAAAACCACCACTTCCTGCCAGCACAAGGCGGAAAAGAGCATTTGAGCTTTGGAAATGTAGACAGATTAATAATAAAAGGTTACATGTTCGTGGGTTATAACAAATGCTTGGTCAGTGTAAAATGTAAAGGGTGTGTAAACATATTATAGATTATATTTTTAACACATTTTTCACATTGAGGTTAGCGTAGCAATATGATAATAAATTATTCTTTCCAGTAACGTGCATGTTTTTAACAGTTTCTTTCTAAAACTTAAAACGTAGACTTAGACTCAGACTTAGACAAACTATTGATCTACAAGGGAAATTGTTTTGGGTACGGTAGCTCACTCATCAAATATAATAATATATAACAGAGGGTAACAAAAAATAAATAGAATAGCAACCAAAGAGCAATAGACCAGTGTCAGATGAGACATAATTATAAAAATAAAAAATGATAATAAATGTATATGTACAAATCAGAATCAAATAGAAAAGTAAGTAATAAAATATAAAATACAATATCAAATATAGCTGCAAGCAGCAATGTGGGGCCAAGCACCAAAGGTCCAAGTAGGCCTCAGCATGTATTATCGTTTTGTCATGACAGCCAATCAAACGCTACGTTATAAGCAGAAATGTCCTTCAAATTTTGTCCTGTTGGTGGCGCTAGAGACCCGTCTAACAGGGTCTGACAGGGTCTAACAGAGTCTGACAGGGTCTAACAGAGTCTGACAGGGTCTAACAGAGTCTGACAGGGTCTAACAGAGTCTGACAGGGTCTAACAAGGTTTAACAGATCAAAGACACATCAATGACAGATCAAGGGTCTTCTACCGAGGCACCATTGAGAGCGTCCTGACCAGCTGCATCACTGTGTGGTACGGGAGCTGCACTGAACAGAACAGGAAAGCCCTGCAGCGCATAGTGAATGCAGCTGGGAGGATCGCTGGTGTCTCTCTCCCCTCCCTCCTAGACATTTTTAACACCCGGCTCACCCGCAGAGCGTCCAGCATTGTGGGTGACCCGAGCCACCCCGCACATAGCCTGTTCAGCCTCCTGCCCTCGGGGAGAAGGTACCGGAGTCTCCGGGCCCACTCCACCAGGCTTTCAAACAGCTTCATCCACCAGGCTGTCAGGAGGCTGAACTCACACCCGAACTCACACCCGAACTCCCACCTTACCCATCTCCCACCCCCCACCCCCCATATTGGCATAACCTGTATTCCATAAAAAGACCTATCACTCTAGACACTTTAAAAAAAAAAAAAAAAAAAAAAACTGCTGCTAAGGACTACTGTTGCACTGTTGCACATTTACATTTACTACTGGATTTTACTCCTGTTGCACTGTTGTTTACTACTGTTATTGCACACTTACATTTACTACTGGAATTTTTAGTACTGTTGTTTACTCCTGTTATTGAATTTTACCCCCGTTGCACTGTTGTTTACTACTGTTATTGCACATTGACTACTGGAATTTTAGTACTGTTGTTTACTCCTGTTACTGCACTAGAATTACTACTGTTGCACATTTATTTTTATTTTATCTTAACTCCTATGCACATTCTACTGCACATGACCAAGTCACTGCTGTATCTTCCATTGCACATTTTTGATGCACACTGCACACTTTGGAAATCTGTATATAGTATAGTTTATTTATTATGTTGCACTGTTTTAAGATTTTAGATCGTAGACTTTAGTTTTAACTTAGATCTCTGTCTTAGATAGTTTTTTGTTGTGTTTTGTCTTCATATTGTATTTTGTACACTGTCTTTTTGCACTACCTGGCCAGAGAGAAACAAAATTTCGATTCACTGTATGTTGAACACATATGGCAGAATTGACAATAAAGCTGACTTTGAACTTTGAACTTTTGAAGGGTACATTTCTGCATTGCCTAGCAACGCAGAAATGCATGTAGGCCGCATGCAGGGTCTGACAGGGTCTAACAGAGTCTGACAGGGTCTAACAGAGTCTGACAGGGTCTAACAGAGTCTGACAGGGTCTGACCGGGTCTAACAAGGCTTAACAGATCAAAGACACATCAAAGACAGATCAAAGGATACTAGGTACGTTGCCTAGCAACGCAGAAAATTCCTGAAAATTTTTGCAACTTTGACCTGCTGGTGGCACTAGACGGTTGGGGGTGGGGGCCTATAAATTGCTGTGGGTAATGAGGAGACTGGCTGGAATGTGCAGGCAAAATTTCACAACTTTTTACCAGACGATTCTAGGGGTTGCCATAGACTCCCATGATGAGTAAGATAATGTATAATAATAATAATAAGAATCAGTAGAAACACTATGGTGCGTAGCACCTTCGGTGCTTGGCCCCAAATAAGATGTACAATCCCAGCTATATACAGTATACAGTGTACAGTACAAAATAGATCTTGTCTTTCTCTTATATTTTTGGATCTCTTACTGTGATGCATTCAGGTGTCTATAGGTTATATTTATACCCCAATCATTGATTAATGTGCGGTATATTCTTCATGCTTTAGAGGTAAGAAGGGTGTTTCCTATATTTATAAGAATAATAACATAATAATAACTGAACACAGCAGAACCAGGGGGGCATCGAGAGGGGACTGTATCATACCCCTCAGAAAAAGTCTCTTTGGCCAAACCACCTTCTCTGTGCAAGCTTCTCATGACTGGAACACCACCCCCACCACAATTAGAAGCCTCCCCACTTACATCTCATTTAAATTCCAGTTAAAGAAATTATTAATTGAGAATCAGTCCTGTCCTTACTAACATCCACCTCCCGATGCCCCTGTCGCCATCCTGCCTCTTGTGTGTTACTGTTGTTTGACTTATGTTGTATGAGTTTGTATGTGTCTGTGTGTGACTGCACACAACAGTATGTGGGTTTGTGGCTGAAAATGAATGTATGTGCCTGAATGTGGCTTTATGACTGTATATAATTGCATGGAGCTGTGTGAGATAAGATAAGATAAGACTTTATTGATCTCACATAGGAGAAATTCACTTGTCACATTAACTCCAGACAGTTTAGTGCAAAGGAAAGTCTGAACAAGAAAGTGCATGCAGACAAGATAAGTAATAATAATAAAATAAGTAAATAAGAGAGTACAGAAAAATATTGCACATTTGGACTATATAGTCTGATAGCAGTCGGGATGAAGGATCTGCGGTAGAGCTCCTTCTTGCACTGAGGGTGCCTCAGTCGGCTGCTGAAGGAGCTGCTCAGCTCCTCTACAGTCCGGAGCAGATGGTGGGAGGTGTTGTCCATGATGGACGTAAGTTTGTGTAGTAGGCCGATGTGTAAGTATGCGACTGTATGTAAGAATAATTTTAGAGTGTAAATATTAACCTTGTTTTTATTCTATTGTATTTTACTTCCTGCAGGTTGACACTTAACACCTGTCCAGGGACTACAGATGTAAAATAGCCCTTGGGCTAATTCTGGCATATTAACATGTAGATGTTTATTAATGTGCATTGTCCCTGAAAAAAAATAAAAAAATAAAATAAAATAAAATAAATAAATAAATAAATAAATAAATAAAATAAATAAAATAAATAAAATAAATAAAATAAATAAAATAAATAAATAAAAAAATAAAATAAAATAAAATAAATAAATAAATAAATAAATAAATAAAATAACATGACCTACAACAAGGGCACTTTGTGTTCTGATGCAGGGACTTTTCATTTTCCCCCCTATAGTTACCAAATATTTATACCAAATAGCCCTTAAATTGACTTAAGTTGGCAAATGTTTGGCAAATACACCATCATATTCTGTTGCAAGCATTGTTAGATTAAACTTTATTGTCATTACACATGTATAAATACAGGTAACGAAATGAGGTTTAGATGAGGTAATCAGAAGTGCAACGAGCAGCAAGTGCGATACAGTACAGTATATACGTGAAGAGTCCCTCAGTCGTCCAGGTAGAATCCATGATAAAAGGAGAAATTCAATTTGTCAACTGGACAAAGTTTGTTTGGTCGAAATCGTTTCGCCGCTCATCCGAGAGGCTTCGTCAGTTCTGGTTCTAGTGCTGGTTAGACCCTGTTTATATCTAGCTGCAGGGAGGAGCTCACTACACTGAAATAGTTCTGAAACTATCTCAACTAATTTGTTTCTTTTGTTTTTCGAATTTCTCTGGCGTCTAGTTTAGCATCCCTATTCAACCTAACGACCGTCTCCACCCCTCTGACCCTGGCTTGTCTGCCCTATTGTTTCTTTGTCTGTTATATACAATATAGACAGTATGGTTGTAGTGAATTATGGACAAATAAATAGGGCAATATGAAGATGTGGGAGTATTTTGTTGTTAATCTGTGTAGGAGATATAAACAGATGTATTAAACAAGTATACACGTTCCCGGCGTTCCTGCTCATAATCAACTAATTCATGGACAACGCTGCCATCTCGTGTTCGTAAACTGTGAGACAAATGATCTCTTGACATTTTCCTGCTGCAGTTCACAGGTTTTTCCATAGATGGCAGGCTTTACACGCGTTTTGCTCGCTTATTAGGCATCGTGGAAAGATTTGAGAAGCGTGAGTGAGTGGGTGGAGAGATAGTGATACCTCTCCATACGCGCAGGCTGACACGTTATAACCAAGATGGTGCTCCTTTATTGAATCCTGAACAGACTAATGTGTTTCTAATGTCAGATGTCCTCCCACAAGCAAATATGTGACCTCTGTTATTAAGTTAGGCTGGGTTAAGATACGAAAGAGGCGGAGATGTTTTTTAGAATGGCATTTCCTCTCCTCTCAGTGTAAATACGCACGATCTTCTTCAATGTCACAGCATCTGGAGTACATTTAGAACCAGGCCTGGACTGGCCATCGGGCATACCGGGCATTTTCCCGGTGGGCCGACAGTCCTCGGGGCCGGGGCCGATGCTGTTTTTTTTTTTTTTTTTTTTTTTTGAACCTAGAGCCCGGTCACCGGCCCACAATTTAAAGGAGGCGGCCCATTGGTCCATCGTCAATATAGACAGTGGACTAAACCAATCAGGATATAGAAGCTTACGAGAGCGGTCCCACCCCTTTCCCTGCGCTGATCCGCGCCAGTTTCATAATCGGAAAAGCGAAAGAAAGGAGGTGCAGAGAATTAGCGGGCGAAAACATTAAAAAGCCTCACTCTGGAAGGGCTGGAGCCTCCATGTCCTCTGCAGCCCAGGCTGAAGAGGGACAGGGAGAGGAGCCGCAGCAGTCACTGTTAAGTTTACTTGCGTTATTGAAAAAAAAAAAAAGTACTGCAGCTTACAGCACAACATTCGCCAGATTCTTTTAAACCCGCCTGCTCCATCTCCGCGCTCCCCCCAAACCGTCCGGACCATGGCCACAGACGAGCTCTCCTCCTGAACCGGCGCCTGTTCATCGGGGACGGGGCCGCGGAGCCGGTGGCCGTGGACCTGGCGTCCCACAAACCCAGCACCGAGAGCGCGGGCTCGGAGCTGGGGGCGAAGCTGCAGCGGCGTGGGGAGCTGAATGAGGGCCGCGGAGAAGTGCACATGAGCAAAGTGTTCAACCGCCTACACCGAATTCAAGGAGTTCTCCCGAAAACCGGTCAAAGACATGGAGAAGATGTTCAAAACGTGAGTGTGCCGTGCCGGGTCTGTGCGTAACGACGTGTGTGGGCAAACTGTGCGTAAGGCCGTGGAGATAACAGACTGACACCCACCCAGACCTCAGTTAGTTATTACCTGGTTTAGATTCGATTTAGATCTGGTTTATAAATGGTTTACGCATAATGGAGAGAGAACTTTTGGATGATAATAATTATGACTCACTGACTGCAGTGTTTTCTGATAATTCGCATATCGTGTGTTTCGGAGCTAAATCGCACTCTGTACACGAGCTCCGGAGAAAGGGACGTGTCCGGCACAGCCGGCGCCACGAGGGGGCGTTTGGTGGCGATGCCCCCTCACGTAGTCAGTCCCGCTCCCTCAGATGTGAGAGTTGCGCTGTGTTGCGCATTGCCCAATTGCGCTGTGTTTGCGCTTGTGGTGGAGGGCTATGTGGCGTTAATGTCTCTTAGCGTTGCTCAGATCATTTGTTGGCTTGGTTTTGTGGTGTGCAGGAGATCACTTGACCGAGGGTCTACGTTCAAATAATAATAATAATAAACAAAACTCTCATCACTTTTTACTCTTACTCAGTCAGTCTCTTACAAAGGTGTAGTCTAAATACACGAGCTCTCGAGGAGCGCGCCTGACCCATTACACACGCAAGGAGTGGGATATGTGTGTGTGGGGGACGCGACCCCGCCCCCTGTGATAAACTCATCGCCCCCTTAATATTTTATGTCTGGCGCCGGGCCTGGTGTCCGGAACCTGTCCCGAAGGTCTCACGGACGTGTCATGTGTCCAAGTAGAAGTTAAAAGTCCATTTTCATATCCTTTAGTGTCCTGCAGTGCCATTGCCATGTGTATGTGATATTTTACTGATCCGTTCCCAGTGTGGACGTGGTATTTTTTTTACCCAGTAAGAAAAATATCCTGCGTTGCGTTGCCGTGTGGATATAGCCTTAAGCGACCTTAAGTGAGAGCATCGTTACTTCCGCTCAGCCATCTTGCCTTGTCACATGCTGCCTTAGTATGAGATTTATCTGATCATTATCAAAAATAAAAATGTTACCTAAAGATACTAAATGTTTTGATGGTTTAGATAGTTCCACAGTTTTTCCAGGTACTTCCCAATATTTTTATTTTTAATTTAGGTTTTCTATTTATCACTTAATAAACTGTAATAATCTGTCCCTCTTCCTGTCTAGTCGAGCCAAGCTGTTGAGTCCAGAGCCTGTTAGAATGCAAGAATTTTTAAATCACCTCCCAAAGCAAGATGCTACAAACCCTGTAGTGAAGAAGGTGTTTCCCCTCAGCCAAGACATGACAATAGTAAAATACATTACTTTCGGGAACACAATCATAAATTAGGCTGTTGTGCTCCGCTAATTATGAGGGGCCGTTCTGAGCCAAAAATGCCAGGGCCGTTTTTTTGTCCCAGTCCAGCCCTGTTTAGAACAATGGCTGTTTGATAACCACAGATTTGACTTTTTTTTTTATCAGTGAAAATGCAGGCCTTCCTGTCTGTACATTTATTTTACAGGTGTAATTTGAGACGTTGTTACAAAACCACCTCCACATGGATCAAGATTTGGCGTTTTAGTGTAAAAATAACGGGGGCCCTGTCTGTTATGTTGAAATGTGTATTGCCTTCAAGGACACTAGGCTTTTGGGAAACTGAAGAATGTTGATTACATCCAATGTACAGCTCTGGAAAAAATAAGAGACCACTACATTTTTTTCTGAAACCAACATCTCTACATGGATTACAGCCATTCCATTCCAGCGTCTGTTGAATTCCAACACAAACACAAAGCTGAGCTACTTCAGTTCTTGCACCAGGAGTGGAATAAAGTCACCCAAGAACAATGTGAAAGACTTGTGGAGAGCATGCCAAGACGCATGAAAGCTGTGATTAAAAATAAGGGTTAATGCACCAAATATTGATTTCTGAACTCTTCTTAAGTGTAAACATTAGTATTATGTTGTTTTAAAATGAATTTGATCTTGTTTCTTTGCATTGTTTGAGGTCTGAAAACGTGTATCTTTTTTGTTATTTTGACCATTTGTCATTTTCTGCAAATAAATGCTCTAAACGATAATATTTTTATTTGGAATTGGGGGGAAATATTGTCAGTAGTTTATAGACTCAAACAAACATGTTCCTTTTGCCCAAACACATAGCCTACCTCTAAGTAGTAAAATCAGAAAAACTGATAATTTTGCAGTGGTCTCTTATTCCCCCCCCCCCCCCTGTACATTCTAATGAAGCAAATTTCTACACTCTACACATTATTTAGAAGTATAAACTACTTTAAATGTCCTGTATTATGTAAAATGTATTCTTGTGATCTTTAAGCCATGTTATAATGTTGTTTCCTCATCAAAAACATACATGGAGTTGTGTTTTGTTTCATTAGCATATATTTGAGTAATCCTGCATTATCAGGCTGTCTACATGTCCAAAACCCTGTTCCAACTTGTGATATTATGAAGTAGTAGTGTTAACTGTTAACTGCATTTTTTTTTTTTTTTTAACCTTTTAACCTATACAGTGGAGCACTTCATGTTTTACCACATGACATCACAAGGTGTTTTCTGTTTGAGAGATAAGCATGTGTGAATGAAACAAAACACAATTCCATGTTTTTGATGAGGAAATTATAACAACATACATTATAACATAGATAAAATAATAATAATAATAGCATCATTTGGGCCCTGGGAGGTGCAATAGAACAGCTGAGATTGGAACATTTGGTTTTCAAAGTTAATTATGACTAGAAAATGTACACAGTGCAGCTTTAATGTGTTAGAGCTCAGCGGTTGGTATTCATGGTTTCATGAAGAGCAGTTGATTTCAGACTTATGCATCTCTGGAATGATTAGTTTACAAGTTTTTTTGTGTGTGTGTATACTGAGGAAGGTTAAACTAAACTTTATTGTCCACGTAGGAATATTCATTGTGCATTTGACCCATCTTTCAAGGCTGTATGTAGCAACCATCAGCGGGTAACACAGTGTAGCACCTGGGGACCTACTGTACAGCTCTGGGAAAAAAAGAGACCACTGCAAAATTCAGAAAAAACCTGATCAAAATCAGTTTTTCTGATTTTACTACTTATAGGTATGTGTTTGGGGAAAAGTAACATTTTTGTTTGAGTCTATAAACTACTGACAACATTTTCCCCAAATTCCAAATAAAAATATTACCATTTAGAGCATTTATTTGCAGAAAATGACAAATGGTCAAAATAACAAAAAAGATACATGTTTTCAGACCTCAAACAATGCAAAGAAACAAGATCAAATTCATTTTAAAACAACATAATACTAATGTTTACACTTAAGAAGAGTTCAGAAATCAATATTTGGTGCAATAACCCTTATTTTTAATCACAGCTTTCATGCGTCTTGACATGCTCTCCACAAGTCTTTCACATTGTTCTTGGGTGACTTTATTCCACTCCTGGTGCAAGAACTGAAGTAGCTCAGCTTTGTGTTTGTGTTGGAATTCAACAGACACTGGAATGGAATGGCTGTAATACATGTATAGATGCTGATTTCAGAAAAAAAATGCAGTGGTCTCTTATTTTTTTCCAGAGCTGTATCTCCAGATTAATATAAGTCAGTTTGTTCTTGTGCTTGAATTGTATTTTGATTTTTCAGGCTGCTGCACATACTGAAACCAATGAATTTGTCATTAGACACATACATTTAAATACAATGGATGGAACCATGCCAGTCCACTGCCCAGTGTTCAAACCTCTCATTATATACACCCATACACATCTCACACCATACATGCAGCACCTTTCTACTACGACTCCTATAGGATTCACTGCACTAGTCTGTTTTATCATGAACTGTCTTCCTCCTTTCACAGCTCTGCTCTCACCTGCAGAAATCCTCCAGTCATCATCTGTCTCTCCTGCCTCAAACTTAGCTGTGTGAGAGAGGAAAGGACTGAGACCTCCCTTCATACATAAATGAATCAAAAGATACAGACACTGAAAATGTACTTGCATTTTTATACTTAAATAGCTTAACTGTATCGCTTGTTCGTATGTTTGCCACAGGAAATATTTAAAAGTACACACAGTGGTTTATTGACTTCAGTAGTAACCCTAGAGCACTATCACCGGGTGATTTTCACCCGAGCAAAAATATTTACATGATTTTCAATATGTTGCATTTTTCTGAGTGTCATGGGTCCCTGGGGAGCTTCACCATTGTTTTTGACATCTTTGAAGGTGTAGGTGTTTGTTTCCCTATTCCAAAGCCCACTTTTTCCTACAGGCTTTCGGGTCATTTTCACCCAGCAATAGTGAAAGAGGAATGTAAGAATGTAATGAATTTAATGTAAGAGGATGTAAGGAATAGGTAAGAGTGGTCCTGGAATGTGTATCTATCCTTATTTAGTGCAGTGGTTATGAATAAATATCACTAAGTGGTGATTTCAAAGGGAATTCTTATGGTGAAAACAACATTTTAGTCAACTGGTCATTTTTACCCACTGAAAAAATAAAACTGTTCGTATGTTGAGAAGTTTGTGCTTCACCAGGGAAATCTCACATGTCCCAGGAATGGATGGTCCAAAGACCAAGTTTCCAGTATTATTATTATTATTTATATATATATATATATATATATATATATATATATATATATATATATAGGAATTTTTTGTTCTCAAATTCCTAATTTTTCAGTAATTTTGAAGCATGTTTTTAGGGTCTTCGTATGTTTTTGTTTTCCATTTTGTTACACATCACAGTTGAAGATAAAAGAAAACCGCTCTAATTTAACATGTGTTGTCATATTTTGATATGATGACTTTGATGATGATATGAAGTACTTTTTGTTGGGTATATTATATCGGGTAAAAATTACCCGGCAAAAGTGATGGTATTACTTTTTTATAGCGAAAGTGTTCTCGGGTTAAGTATTCAGGGAGAATCCAGTGAAGTACTATCCAGAGGCAACCAATGTTATTATTATTAAGCAAGCAGCCCTATTTCAGCCCTTATTATTCTGAAGGGCTGAAATAGGGCTGCTTGCTTCAATGGGGATATTATTGTCTAGACTGAAATGTTCCACAGTATGGCATTAAACTTATCTCGTACCATAGAAACAAGCAGGCGATGCCACCAGGCTAAGTTACAGGTCAGATCTAATACAAGCCTGCTCACATTAACAATTTGGGATGCACTGATCCAATACTGATATCTGGTATCTGATATTGTCGCCCATACTGAATAATTGTTCTGGATCGAATATCGGCCTCCAGCTATCGCTACAGTCAATATCTTGGCTGGACATATAAATTGATGTAAAACGACTATTTACTGGTCAGAGCTGGCCCTGAATTTGGATAAGATTTGTCTTATTTTAAATGTTTTACTTTTTAAAGTTTTGTTGTTTAAATGTTTAACTGTTTGGATTTTAACTTTTGCTTTTAACTGTCTATAATGTATATTTTACTTGTTGTAAGGCGACCTTGAGTGTCCAGAAAGGCGCCTAATAAATAAAATGTATTATTATTATTATTATTATTTTATTTTTGTTTTAAGGAAATACACTCAACAAAAATATAAACACTTTTGTTTTTGCTCCCATTTTCATGAGATGGACTTAAAGATCTAAAATTCATTCCAGATACACAATATTACCATTTCTCTCAAACATTGTTCACAAATCTGTCTAAATGTGTGATAGTGAGCACTTCTGCTTTGCTAAGACAATCCATCCCACCTCACAGGTGTGCCACATCAAGATGCTGATCTGACATCATGATTAGTGCATAGGTGTACCTTAGACTGCCCACAATAAAAGGCCACCCTGAAATGTGCAGTTTTGTCTCACAGCAAAATGCCACAGATGTCACAAGCATTGAGGGAGCGTGCAATTGGCATGCTGACAGCAGGAATGTCAACCAGATCTGTTGCTCGTGCATTGAATGTTTATTTCTCCACCATAAGCCGTCTCCAAAGGCGTTTCAGAGAATATGGCAGTACATCCAACCGGCCTTACAACCGCAGACCACGTGTAACCACACCAGCCCAGGACCTCCACATCCAGCAGGTTCACTTCCAAGATCGTCTGAGACCAGCCACTCGGACAGCTGCTGAAACAATTGGTTTGCATAACCAAACTATTTCTGCACAAACTGTCAGAAACTGTCTCAGGGAAGCTCAACTGCATTCTCATCGTCCTCATCGGGGTCTTAACCTGACTCCAGATCGTCGCCGTAACAGACTTCAGTGGGCAAATGCTCACATTTGATGGCGTCTGGCACGTTGGAGAGGTGTTCTCTTCACGGATGAATCTCAGTTTACATTGTTCAGGGCAGATGGCAGACAGCGTGTGTGGCGTCGTGTGGGTGAGCGCTTTGCTGATGTCAATGTTGTGGATTGAGTGGCCCATGGTGGTGGTGGGATTATGGCATGGGCAGGCATCTGTTATGGACGAAGAACACAGGTGCATTTTATTGATGGCATTTTGAATGCACAGAGATACCGTGATGAGATCCTGAGGCCCATTGTTGTGCCATACATCCATGAACATCACCTCATGTTTCAGCAAGATAATGCAGGGCCCCATGTTGCAAGGATCTGTACACAATTCTTGGAAGCTGAAAATGTCCCAGTTCTTGCATGGCCAGCATACTCACCGGACATGTCACCCATTGAGCATGTTTGGGATGTGCTTTACCGGCGTATACGACAGCGTGTACCAGTTCCACTAATATCCAGCAACTTCACACAGCCATTGAAGAGGAGTGGACCAACGTTCCACAGGCCACAATTGACAATCTGATAAACTCTATGCGAAGAAGATGTGTTGCACTGCATGAGGCAAATGGTGGTCACACCAGATACTGACCCAGACCCCAGACCCCCAATAAAGCAAAAAAAAAAAAAAAAAAGAAGCACATTTCAGGGTGGCCTTTTATTGTGGGCAGTCTAAGGCACACCTGTGCACTAATCATGATGTCAGATCAGCATCTTGATGTGGCGCACCTGTGAGGTGGGATGGATTATCTCAGCAAAGCAGAAGTGCTCACTATCACACATTTAGACAGATTTGTGAACAATGTTTGAGAGAAATGGTGATATTATGTATCTGGAATGAATTTTAGATCTTTAAGTCCATCTCATGAAAAATGGGAGGAAAAACAAAAGTGTTGCGTTTATATTTTTGTTGAGTGTAAATGCTGTCTTCAGTCTCTGCACTAGTACTGGTTGATGTCAGTTATCGGAAGGTACAGGGCCAGCTATGACTAAGTTGTTGCGCAAAAAAATGAAGCTTTCTGTTTACAATTGATTAATAATTGTGATTGGAATGTATTGATGACGTTTTATTGTCACTATTGCTGTTAATGCACTGTCTGGAAAAGGGAAGAGGTGAGCCGATAAAATAAGACTCTTCTTTCTGCTCCCTTTCATTCAATATATTTTATTGTTATCACACTGTTGATGTCTTTTTATACTTTATGAATGAAACAAACAAACAAATAAAAAATAATATAGTATAGAAATGGGTATCAGAACTGAAAAATCTGGACTAGTGTATTCCTAATAAGAATGCAAGTTTTACAAGGTAGTGTATAATTCTGTAATAAAACCCTTGTCAGAGAAAAGTGATTTTAGTTTTACTGCTTTTTCTGTCTCCAAATGTGAACAGATTTTTATTTTAATATAGAGCATATTTTTGATTCCCTACATTTACTAGAGCATAGACCATCATACAGCTGTAAAGTTAAAGTTAAAGGTAGCTGCGCATCCACAAACTGTTCAGTAAGATAAAAGTTGTTCAGTCCTGTTGTTCAGTTTTAGCTTTGGGAAAACACGCACAGCTGCTTTTAAATGGCCTATTTGGGATTAAAAGTTAAATTGCTTGAATGAGTGATAATTTTTCTGTTTATTTAACACAAAAATCAAATACTGCAAACCATAGGGAAATTTATTTTTCTTTTTCATGACACACAAACACAGTAAACAGTGGAGAATTGCTGTTTGAAGTCAGTTCCAGCTGTTGCATAAGACTTGCATTGGCTATTACTCTTGTTACATGATTAAAATTACATGAATTCAATATGTGCCGTTTTCTTTCCCTGTGGACATTTTGCAAAAGTTAAAATGTTTAATAAAAATACCAAAAAAGGAAAAGAAAGAAGTTAGTTTTCAGTCACATTTATTATAAACTTGTCGGTATAGTTTCGTGTATTTCCTCTATCCTTGTTGACTTTCTTCAGACATTATTTGAAATTGTATTATTATAAATAGCAAACATCTCCATTTTGTGTTCCTTGTCACAATACTAAAATATGCATGTCGCTAGAAGGCAAAGAGTAGCTTATTGGCACTGTACTGAAATCAGGTAGACTTCAGGTTTATTTAATCCGTATTGTGTCATCTTCTTGATAACATAATTACATGGCTTTCCACAGTCTGATTTACTGTTTGCCTTTCATTTGCATATTAATAAAACAATGTGTTGACAAAGACAGGGCTGAGAAAGAATTATGCGAGATCTGAAATATGAAGGAAAGAGGGCGAGAATGTTTTTGCTGTAATAAACCAGGAGGATATACAAAATGCACAAGGATATCGGGTCACAGTGTCACATGTCTGTAAAGAGTTGCGACTGTGACAGGAGGGTTGCTGGCTCGTATTACAGTGAACCCTCGCTGTATCGCGGTTCACTCTTCGCGGCCTCGCTGTTTCGCGGATTTTTTTTTCCAATTTTTTTTTTTTTTTTTCCAATTTTTTTTATAGTGTAACTTTTTTTTACAGTATAACATTCTGTCCTGCGCCCTGATTAGCTAAGAGACTAGACCAGGACTAAACCAGGTCTAAAGCAGGTCTAAACCAGGACTAAACCAGGTCTAAACCAGGACTAAACCAGGTCTAGACCAGGGATGGTAGGGACAGAGTCTCTGATTTTCTTCACGAGAGCGCCTGGGTGACAGGAGGTGTGGCCTTTGTTTACTTGCACGAGCCATGGAAGAGAGTGCGAGCCGGACCATGGAAGAGCCAAGAACATGGACGGGCCTGGCCCGGACGCCGCGCGGCGTCCGGGGGAGCCGCAGCGGGGGGAGGACACTCGCGCGCACAGAGGAGACAGTGGGTCTTTTCCCCTCACGAACCCGACCCCGTCCTAGAGAGCTGTGGAGTGGAGTATTGGCGACGCATTGATAGCGGTCTGATTTTGGAGCCGGGGTGAAATGCAACCAACACTTGTGAGCGCAGGTTAGTCTTACCTGGTCTTGTGGTGAGGACTGGTGCTCAGAGGCGTCTGTTAGCGGTTTGGCACTGTTAGCATTGGCTTGAGTCTTGCCCAAAATGATATCCAGGTCGCTTTCCACTCGACTTTCGCACATGGCATGGATATGTGGTACCAAAACAAACACACGTGTCCGCGCGCACGTGTCAGCGCGCACACGTGTCCGCGCGCACGTGTCCGCGTGTCACGTGCCCCCCCCCCACTATTAATATATTTTAATGAAAATCTACAAAAGTTTGAGTGTTTAAACAAGAGAAAAATGTTAATACCAGTCTCAGAAAGTTGTATAATGTGTCTGGTGAAGCGTTTTCAGCCTTAAAACATGTAGAATAATTGTAAAATATAAAATTGTCCTACTTCGCGGATTTCACTTATTGCGGGCTATTTCTGGAACCTAACCCCCGCGATAAACGAGGGTTCACTGTATTACACATATATTATCTGGCCCCTTGGTTAGACATTACGCCCTGATTCTACTTTTCATTTAATAAGGCAGAAGATGTAGCTGCTTAAAGGCCCAGTATTACACAAATTGGACTCTTACAGCTCTGGAAAAAAAGAGACCACTGCATTTTTTTCTGAAATCAGCATCTCTACATGTATTACAGCCATTCCATTCCGGCATCTGTTGAATTCCAACACAAACACAAAGCTGAGCTACTTCAGTTCTTGCACCAGGAGTGGAATAAAGTCACCCAAGAACAATGTGAAAGACTTGTGGAGAGCATGTCAAGACGCATGAAAGCTGTGATTAAAAATAAGGGTTAATGCACCAAATATTGATTTCTGAACTCTTCTTAAGTGTAAACATTAGTATTATGTTGTTTTAAAATTAATTTGATCTTGTTTCTTTGCATTGTTTGAGGTCTGAAAACATGTATCTTTTTTGTTATTTTGACCATTTGTCATTTTCTGCAAATAAATGCTCTAAACGGTAATATTTTATTTGGAATTTGGGGAAAATGTTGTCAGTAGTTTATAGACTCAAACAAAAATGTTCCTTTTGCCCAAACACATACCTATAAGTAGTAAAATCAGAAAAACAGATAATTTTGCAGTGGTCTCTTATTTTTTTCCAGAACTGTATGTACTTTAAGCCATGTTAGAATGTTGTTACCTCCTAAAAACATACCCGGAGTTATGTTTTATATCATTTACACATGTTTGCGCAACCCTTTATTATTAGTCTGTCTGCATCTCCAAAGCTCAAAATGCTTTGTTCCACCTTATGATTTCATTTAATTGTAGTTTTCAACATAACCGTTTTTACTTTTAGTAGAGTAGATTGGCAATCCCAGGACTGAAATGATCTAAATGATTCTAGTGAAGGTGTATGGTGTTTAAAAACACAGTGGAGCACTTCCTGCATGACATCATTTTCTGTTTGAGAGAAGAACACAGCCTAAATATGCAGGTTTGTGTGTTAAACGTGTGAATGAAACAAAACACAACTCCAGGTCTGTTTGTGATGAGGAACATTATAACAGAGATCAGAAAATAGTGTAATATGAGCCCTTTAATACTTCTGTTGAGATTTTTGGAGTATTAAATAAATACATTTCATAAGCAGCATGATTTACTGAATGTCTCTTCCAACTCTTCTCCCCATTTCGCACTGACTAAAAATAAAGCAGTTTCAATGCAATTGAAACCCAAAAATGTACGCCTAAATGTTAAGTGTTTTATGTGGCTGCTGTTTGTTTTGAATATTTTTTTCCACAATCATTTTAGCATGAAAATATGGCATTGTGACATCTCTACTTTTCAATAAACGGAAAAGTTATGTCTCAATAAAAGCTTAGCAGTGTTGTGGCAGGTTCAGCCATTGTTTGGATGTCTCCTGTGGGATCTCATGTCTGCTCCTTATCTCTGCACCTGTCGCTCCTGTCGCTCCTGTCGCTCCTGTCGCTCCTCTGTCCCAAACTGTCAGCTTTGTCCTTGAGTGTATGGGGGTGGCCTGAGGTTTTTGTTAAAAGTACAATGTTTGAAAGTATTTTCTCAATATGTGTGGTGTTAAAACTGTATTGAGAATGATTACCTTATGTTAGACAAAGAGCCTGCATAATGAAGTTTGGCGTCACCAGATGTCAAATAAAAGAATACATCTTAATTTTGAAAAAGGCAGGTGCAGGCTTATAGAGGGATCTGGCGGGGTTAAGTAAATTGGATTTTTAGCTTGTGTGATCTTTGATGGAAAACCTTTCCTAACATGTACCTAACACTGAGTAATATATGAAGGTCCATTCATCCATCCATGTTCTTCTGCTTATCCAGGGCCGGGTCGTGGGGGCAACAGTCTAAGCAAGGACTCCCAGACTTCCTTCACCCTGGACACTTCCTCCCGCTCCTCCGGGGGAACCTCAAGGGGTTCCCAGACCAGCCAAGAGACATCGTCCCTCCAGCGTGTCCTGGGTCTTCCCCGGGGCCTCCTCCCAGTGGGACATGCCCAGAGCACCTCCCGAGGGAGGCGTCCAGGAGGCTGTTAGCTTCTCTTGACCTGGAGAACCAGCGGCTCTACTCTGAGCTCCTCCCGTGTGACTGAGTTCCTCACTCTCTACGGGAGCGCCCAGCTACTCTGTGGAGGAAACTCATTTCGGCTACCTGTATTCGCAATCTTGTCCTTTCGGTCATTACCCAGAGCTCATGACCATAGGTGAGGATAGGAATGTACTGTAGACTGACCGGTAAATTGAGAGCTTTGGCTCAGCTCCCTCTTCACCACAACGGTCCGGTACAGCGACCACATCACTGCCGTCACTGCATCGATCCGCCTGTCAATCTCACGCTCCATCCTCCCCTCACTCGTGAACAAGACCCCGAGATACTTGAACTCCTCCACTTGAGGCAAGGACGCTCCACCCATCCGGTGAGGGCAAGCCACCTTTTTCTGGTCGAGAACCATGGCCTCGGATTTGGAGGATCAGCTCCTCCAATATATGAAGGCGCTTTCTCAAAACAAAGACAAGCTAAGAAAGCGAAATATGCTACTAAACACACATGTAACAATGCAGTCTTTAGTTAAAGACAAGGGTCTTTTCTCCTGTTTTTTTAATTCTTTATTTCTTTATTTATGAGTTTGGGCATATTACATTTATGTGCATAATAGATATGTACAATCATATACACAACATTTCCACTATATTGGTATAGATTTCCATTGGCACTGCAGTTCTTTGGAGACCCCAAACTTCTTCTTCAAGTCCTTCTTCAAACTCTCAATTTTTGTCATTGCACGCAGTCGCAACTTTTATTGGATGCACATGTCTCTATCTACCAGTATAGTTTCCCATCAGCCCAAAAGAAATTAAAATTTTAAAGATTTAGCAGCCAGCAGTTTAAAAACATTTTTTTTCAGAGCTGTATATGAATAAGATACCACTGCACTCAGCATCTCTACGTGTATTACAGCCATTCCATTCCAGCGTCTGTTGAATTCCAACACAAAAACAAAGCTGAGCTACTTCAGTTCTTGTGAATAAAGTCACCCAAGGACAATGTGAAAGACTTGTGGAGAGCATGCCAAGACGCATGAAAGCTGTGATTAACAATAAGGGTTATTGCACCAAATATTGATTTCTGAACTCTTCTTAAGTGTAAACATTAGTTATGTTGTTTTAAAATGAATTTGATCTTGTTTCTTTGCATTGTTTGAGGTCATGTATCCTTTTTTGTTATTTTGCCATTTTCTGCAAATAAATGCTCTAAACCAGGGGTGTCCAAACTTTTTTCCATCAAGGGCCACATATCTAAACACAGACAAAGCAGAGGGCCGATCGAGGGCCATAGACTGGTGCTCATTACAGTCAATAATTGAAATATGCATGTTTAACACATTAGAATGAGCTATCAGTCCTTTATTTGTGCTAAGATCCTCAAAACCACACAATAAATATTAAATATTGTCTTATTAGGGTAGATTTTCAAAAAACTTGCAGTCAAAAGTTCTGCTCAAGGTAATTTGGGCCAATTAACCTGGAAGCCTGAGGGCCAAGAAAAATTTGTTTGAGGGCCACATTTGGCCCACGGGCCATAGTTTGGACATGCCTGCTCTAAACGATAATATTTTATTTGGAATTTGGGGGAAATGTTGTCAGTAGTTTATAGACTCAAACAAAAATGTTCCTTTTGCCCAAACACATACCTATGAGTTGTAAAATCAGAAAAACTGATCATTTTGCAGTGGTCACTTATTTTTTTCCAAAGCTGTAAGAACATCACATAAGCAAGAAACATAAATAAATAAAAGTACAACAATTTAGAGTTAAACAAGTGCATAATAAAATAAAATAAAGTGCAGGTAAAAGGCAAGGTGCAAAAGTGAGTCCTCTGGGAGTTTTTAAATTTTGAGTTACATTTCCAAAATAAAATTGTGCTTCTTTATATTCATATATTTAGAAGAAGAAGTGAAGTGAACTTTATTGATCTCACACTGGAGAAATTCTTCTCTGCATTTTAACCCATCCTATATATATATATACATATATTAGGAGCAGTGGGCAGCACACACATTAGGGCGCCCGGGGACCATCTCCATGATCTTCTTGCTTCGGTTTGGTCAGGACCTAAGCTGGAGGTACTTATGGTGCATGTTTTGGGTTGGTGGGGGAAACCGGAGTGCCCGGAGGAAACCCACCCAGACACGGGGAGAACATGCAAACTCCACACAGAAAGGCTCGGGCGACCCGGGGATCGAACCCAGACCATGCATGCAAACTCCACACAGAACACACACGGAAAGGTCTGGTCTCTTGCTGTGAAGCAAGAGCGATAACCACTCTGCTACCGTGCCGCCATTTAATCCACTTTTCCTAACATGACACAAACCAGCCTCGTTTTTTCATTGTATAAAACTTCCATTTTATAAAGATGCCAGCAGGATATATCAGAAAAATAAGGAAAAAAAATGAGAAAGTTTTGCTGAAATTAACTACAACAAGCGAAAACATACCATTTGGTTTGGTTAATTAGTGCTGTTATCCACATTAAGCCGTGTTTCTGTCTTTGATCATCTGTTGAAAACCACATTTTTAGATTTGCTGTCATAGTGACCAGGGACTAATTTCTGTCCATTGTGTCCATTGTATAACACATCTTCACCTCAAATGCCTTAACATTATGAAAGGCAGCCAATATAAAAAAAGAGGTTAACTACACGAATCCTCCAATTAACCAGCCTTCCTTATCTCTCAGTCCAATAATACAGCTCCACGCTTTCACACCATTTTTTGTACCCTCTCGACCTGGAGAGATTGCTCTCTGGAGAACCCTCAGACGCAGTTTAAAACGTGCTGTCTTTTTGTAAAGCTTTGAGAAATGACAGTCGAGTATGGTCCGATACTATAAAGAGCCAATCAAACCACAGAGTATCTCTTTATCCCTTCTCTCCTTTCAGCTAATCACACTTCAAAACACGTGAGATGGTAGATAAGGACCCATCTAATTAAGACTAGTGCAAGCCAGGCAAATTAAAGATATCACATCTCAAAGATGATATCTGGGGTAACAGCACAATCGATGAACTATTTCCTCCATTTTTATTAATCTCAAGGTATAATTATCCCTATCTTTGGCCCCTTAAGGCAGTCATACATTGATACTGATATAGCTATGAGAAATAACAAAGCCCAGAGAAGGGATTTTCAGTTGGAGTAAAATGAATTCAGTTTGGGTTAGAGAGATAATTAAGGTATTTGAATAGGCAGCATATTTTAATCAGTGGTTTCATTTGAAAGAGCAAAATGTCATTGTGTCAAATGGTGATTGGGTGTAAAATTATAGGGCACTGTTAATTTGCTATTCAAGCTTGTGTAAGGTAATAGTTGCCGTGACAACTAATTGGAATATTTATCTGAAATATAATTATGGTCAAATTGCTCAATGACTCTTGCTTTTTTTCCCTTCGTTTAACACCTCTGCGTAGCAACAGAGATTTACCATTGAATTAATATGTATCATCATTTTAATTAATTAAAGTTAGAATCTAGTGAAATTTAGCCAAGTTTATTTTTTAATCTATTACACATAACAATCTTAAAAAAGATCACCATATAATTAGACAAACGCCTAAGACAAACTTTATTGATCCACAAGGGTAATTGTTTTGGGTATGGTAGCTCACTCATCAAATATTATATATAATATATAACAGAGGGTAAAGAAATATATATATGGAAATAGCAATCAAAGCGCAATAATCCAGTGTCAGATGAGACATAATTATACAAATAAAAATATAAGTGTATATGTGCAAATCAGATTTAAAAAGAAAAGCAGTAATAAAATATAAAATACAATATCAAATAAGATGTACAATCCCAGCTATATACAGCAGAGGTGGGACAAAGTCATTGCTGGGCAAGTCCCAAGTAAGTCTAAGTCTTTTGCACTCAAGTCCGAGTGAAGTCCCGAGTCAAGAGTATCCAAGGGCCGAGTCAAGTCCGAAGTCAAAGCTCACAAGTCTCAAGTCGAGTCCAAAGTCCTAGCATTTTAGTTTCGAGTCATTTCGAGTCCCCTTTACAAAGAAATAAAATTTCTACGAATCATATAATGTCTGCAAGATCTGTATTCATGATTGGATTGTTGTGCAAGCCGCGCGCACATGCTCTTTGCATACATTTTCGCAGATTCACAAGTACAACGAATGCGGTCCTTATCAACATACTTTTAGAGTTTTTTTTTTTCATTGGACGTAGCAAGTCATCACAAGTCAAAAGGCCTAAGTCCAAGTGAAGTCACAAGTTATTGATATTGAAGTCCAAGTCGAGTTGCAAGTGTTTGTACATTTTGTCGAGTCGAGTCTAAAGTTATCAAATTCGTGACTCGAGTCTGACTCGAGTCGAAGTCACATAACTCGAGTCCACACCTCTGATATACAGTTGTAGGGAGTATTATCTGTTACACAAGGGTGAGTTGTTGTACAGTTGTATGGAGTATGGTATGAATGTAGTCCTGTATCTCTCACTGTTTGAGCGGAGCTGTAGGAGCCTGTTGAAGAAAGAGCTCCTCTGTCTGTTTTGCCTTAAGACATTAAAAACGTGTTCTGTATAATTGATTTTGCAGTAGATTGCATTTAGCTCCTTCACAGTTTTATTTTGAAGGTCTGATTAGAGACAGAAAGTTGTGACAAGTCAGCCATTTTGATTTTGTTCTCAGTACCACAGGTTCATCCTCTGCCATCTGCCGTTTGTTCATGCCTTTAACCTCACCGTCTGTAAGTTTTACTTTGTATGTGTGGGAGGTTTAGTGTCCATGACCTATTTGAGAAGGATGATTGTTAGAGGGGTGATTTTGTTTATGATTGCATGTTTGTATGGTAGTGGATTAATTGTTTGCCTCGTTGATGATTCCTGTGTAGTTTGGCTATCATTGGATATGTTTTGCACTGTGCTAAGTACAGTTTTCATTCCTGTTTTACAGTTTTACTCTGTTTTGGAAGCATCTTTTGGAGCAATAAATTGGAGCTATGGACGCTACATCCTGACTCTGCGCATGTTTTCCAAAAGGAGTTAGGCTTACTGCTAAATTGTGTTGGACACACACAAGGAGAGCAGGACAGTAAAAAGACGGTACACAACTGGCACGGTAGCAGAGTGGTTAGCGCTCTTGCTTCACAGCAAGAAGGTTCCGGGTTCGATCCCCGGGTCGCCCAGACCTTTCCGTGTGTGTTCTGTGTGGCGTTTGCATGCATGGTCTGGGTTCGATCCCCGGGTCGCCCGAGCCTTTCTGTGTGGAGTTTGCATGTTTCTCCCCGTGTCTGGGTGGGTTTCCTCCGGGCACTCCGGTTTCCCCCACCAACCCAAAACATGCACCATAGGTACTCCAGCTTAGGTCCTGACCAAGCCGAAGCAAGAAGATCATGGAGATGGTCCCCGGGCGCCCTAATGTGTGTGCTGCCCACTGCTCCTAATATATGTATATATATATAGGATGGGTTAAAATGCAGAGAAGAATTTCTCCAGTGTGAGATCAATAAAGTTCACTTCTTAACTGGCTAACAGCAAACGGCAACAAGGTACTGTACATAATCAAACATGGATGAAACACATCACAACGCTAACATAGAGCCCACCCAAGATACTAGACCCAAAGACTTTAACCGAAAACCTTTCCAAGATGAAGCATCAGTTAAAAGCTATAAAAGCTCCAGTACAAATAGATCATCAGATCAGCAGCAAAAGCAAGAGCCATTGCAGAGGCAGCCCGTGCACGTGTAGCATTTGCGGAGAGAGAAAAATCTATTATAGTTGAAAAAGCCAAACTCCAAGCCAATCTTGAAGCTCTAAAGTATGAAAGAGAGGCTGCAGCTGCTAACGCCCAAGCAGAAGTATTGGAAGCTGCAGCAGGGCTAGAGGACGAGGATGTCCGTAGCAGAAGAAGTCCCCCTGTTACAGTCCAAAACACACAGGAACGTGTAAGCGACTACATCAGAGACCAAAATGCTCACCTTGTCAAACACCCTGAACATTTCTATCTTCCAGACCCATCAAAGAATTCTATTGAGCCTCACTGTAACGTTCCAATGCCGTATGTTGTGAAAGACCCCTGGCCTGTTCCACTGCAAGCTCAACAGAGACCACTGTCCCCTCATGCTCACCAGATGCCTTTCACCTCTCGCTCATATGTCCAGTCAAACACTCAAGGTCCCTTCCACACCAGGGAAGAATCAGAGCACAGCAGTTGTAAATCCAAATTTAGCATCCCAAAGTATGCTGTCACTCCTCACACAAGTTTCCCAGAGTCTTCAATCATGATGGATATGGCAAAGTATCTAGCACGAAAAGAACTCATCAGCACTAGCCTATCACACTTTGATGACCGCCCAGAAACATACAGGGCATGGAAGTCCTCCTCCAACACAATCAGGTACTTGGATCTGTCAGTGAATGAAGAATTGGATTTGCTCTCAAAATGGCTTGGAAGAGAATCGGCCGAACACGTCAGACGTCTGAGGGCAGTGAATATAGCTAACCCGGAGGCCGCTTTAAAAACAGCATGGGAAAGACTAGACAATTGTTATGGCGCTCCAGAGGTCATAGAAAGTGCTCTTTTCACAAAGCTTGACAACTTTCCTAAGATTACAAATAAGGACAATCACAAATTGAGAGAATTGGGAGATCTTTTAAATGAGCTACTTTCGGCAACGGAAGATGGCTATTTGTCAGGCCTGGCATATTTGGACACTGCCCGCGGCATAAAACCCATTGTGGAGAAGTTGCCATACAATCTGCAGGAAAAGTGGCTTGCTCAGGGATCAAGGTACAAAGAGACGTACCAGGTCAGTTATCCCCCATTCTCCTACTTTACCTCTTTTATCTGTTACCAAGCTAAAACAAGGAATGATCCCAGCTTCACACATTCAGGAAACAACCTCCAGGCAGAACGCACAATCCCAAAGCGCACAAATCCGAGACCAACAATCTCAGTTCACAAGACCAAGGTCGCTACTGACGCAACTTCAAATGAAGCAGCAATCAACGAGGATGTAACCAAGCAGTGCCCTATTCATAAAAAGCCCCACCCCTTAAAGAAGTGCCGTGGCTTCAGATTAAAGACTCTTGAAGAAAGGAAAGCTTATTTAAAGGAACAAGGAATCTGTTTCAAATGTTGTTCATCCTCTCCTCACCTTGCCCGTGATTGCAAAATTACTCTAAAATGTGACGAGTGCAACAGCAAAAGTCATGTAACAGCTCTTCACCCCGGTCCACCTAAATGGGCAACCAAAGACTCAAATCCCCCACAAGACGATGGCGGGGAACGAGAAAAGGAGGATACTGACACAACTCCAGTTATCAGCCCTTTGTGCACTGATGTTTGTGGTGGTCAGCTAAAGTCCTGCTCAAAGATTTGTCTCATCAAAGTCTACTCAAAAGAGGACCCAGGGAACGCTGTGAAGATGTATGCAATGCTCGACGATCAGATTGAAGCAGTTAATGGTGGTATTAGCCTACCACTCCCAGAGCTAATTGAGTGTGACGACTTACCAGAAAATCGTGAGGAAATACCAGCACCAGAGGCTGCGCTCCACCACCCTCATCTCAAGGATCTCGCAAAAGAAATCCCTGCTCTGGACAAAGAAGCCCAGATTCTCATTCTCCTTGGCCGAGACATTCTCCGTGCACACAAGGTGAGACAGCAAGTCAATGGTCCTGGTGATACACCCTTCGCACAAAGACTTGACCTTGGATAGGTCTTAGTGGGTGATGTGTGTTTGGGAAAGGTCCATAAGCCCACAGTCCATAATTACAAAACAAACATACTAGAAGATGGCAGACCCACTCTTTTTCGGCCATGCATGAGCCAGGTCCGTCTCAAACAATCAATAGATACACTCATGCTTGCGGTAGCACAGACACAGACTATCTCGGTCTCACAGTTTTCGCAAGAACTGATAATGATGACAAACGCGCCCTCCATGGAAGATGAACATTTCCTCAAGGTAATGGATGAAGAAGTTTTTCAGGACGAGTCCAACAGTTGGGTCGCTCCTCTTCCTTTCAAGTCTCCCAGACCCCTTCTGCCAAACAATCGAGACCAAGCCATGACACGCTTCACTTCGCTACAACACACACTGGAGCGCAACCTAAGATGAAAAAAACAGTTTGTTGCCTACATGCAAAAGGTTTTTGACAACAACCATGCAGAGCCAGCCCCACCACTGCAAGAAGGAGGCGAGTGTTGGTACTTGCCATCGTTTGGCGTCTATCACCCTCGGAAACCAGAACAAATCAGAGTCATGTTTGACTCCAGGGCACAATGCAACGGCATCTCCCTTAACAACGTTTTGCTCACGGGACCAGACTTGAATAACAGCCTCTTGGGAGTCCTCATCCGTTTCAGAAGAGAAAGAGTAGCTGTTATGGCGGATATTGGACAGATGTTTCATTGCTTAGTTGTAAGAGAAGACCACAGAGACTACTTGCGACTCCTCTGGTTTCGAGGTAACGACCCCAGCAAGGATGTGGTCGAATACAGGATGAGGGTCCATGTATTTGGCAATAGCCCTTCTGCAGCCGTGACCACATATTGCCTTAGAAGAGCTGCAAAGAGTGGAGAACAGCAGTACGGGTCGGACACAAGGCACTTTGTGGAGCGCGAGTTCTACGTTGATGACGGACTTGTCTCTACACCCACCGAGCAAGAAGCCATCATTCTGTTGCAAAAGACTCGAGCTTCCCTCTCAGAGTCAAACTTGAGACTCCACTAGATCACGTCCAACAGCATCGGAGTTTTGCAAGCCTTTCCATCAGGAGATCATGCTAAGGACATTAAAGACCTCTACCCTAGTGCAGAAACGGCACCTACACAGAGAAGTCTTGGTTTGAGCTGGGAAGTCAAAACAGACACGTTTACTTTCCAAATATCACTCAGCAACAAGCCATTCACACGTCGAGGGGTCCTCTCCACAATAAACAGTCTCTTAGACCCACTTGGGTTTGTCGCCCCGGTTACCATTCAAGGAAAATCTCTGTTAAGAGAACTGACGCTGGAAGGAACTGAATGGGATGCCCCACTTTCCCAAGACAAGCTCAATGTGTGGCAGGCATGGAGAGATTCACTACAAGAGCTGCAAGACCTTCATATTCCTCGTGCTTACACAACCACCTCTCCCTCCAAAGCTAAGCGAAAAGAAATATGCATCTTCTCCGACACCTCCACAAAAGCTATTGGCGCAGTCGCGTACCTCAAAACCACCGATGAAGATGGTCAAGTCCACGTGGGTTTCATCTTAGGGAAAGCCAAACTCGCCCTAGCAAATGAGACCACAATACCCAGACTGGAACTTTGCGCAGCAGTGCTGGCCATGGAAATGGCGGAGCTCATTGCTCAAGAGATTGACTTCCCTCTGGATGCAGTCACCTTTTATTGTGACAGTAAAGTGGTGCTGGGATATATACACAACCAGTCTAAACGGTTCTATGTGTATGTCCACAACAGGGTTCAAAGGATTCGGCAGTCCACGGAGCCAAAGCAATGGCAGTACGTGTCTACAGAGCATAACCCAGCGGACCATGCATCCAGATCTGTTCAAGCCTCCCTCTTCACCAAAACTAACTGGTTCACAGGTCCACCATTCTTATACAAACCACAAACATTTAGTGACCACCACCAAACCTTCGAACTTGTCAATCCAGACTCTGACATGGACATCAGACCACAAGTAACAAGTTGCATAACTAGTCACGCAGATAAGCCACTTGATCCTGAGAGATTTGAAAGATTCTCTTCATGGAAGTCCCTGCAAAGAGCAGTTGCAACCCTTATTCATGTGGTCCACTCTTAAGCCACTTGATCCTGAGAGATTTGAAAGATTCTCTTCATGGAAGTCCCTGCAAAGAGCAGTTGCAACCCTTATTCATGTGGTCCACTCTTTCAAGTCAACAAGCAAAGACAGCACTAGATGCAATGGATGGCACCAATGTCAAAACACGCACACTGCCTACGAGTTGTCCAAGGCAACCACAGTGATCTTTCACACTGTACAAAGAGCCTGCTTTCCTGAAGAATTGAACGTTCTGTCCAAGGGAGCTGAAGCAAACCAGAAAGGCTCACTTTCAAAACTAAATCCCGTCATTGGCCCAGATGGCTTGTTGAGGATTGGAGGCAGGCTGAAGCAAGCAGATCTCACTGATCAAGAAAAGCATCCAGTTATTTTGCCAAGCAAATGCCACGTGTCTACGTTGCTCATAAGACACTACCATGAGCAGGTTGAGCATCAAGGCCGAACCTTTACAGAGGGCGCCATACGAGCTGCTGGAATTTGGCTGGTTGGCTGTAAGAGAAGGATAAGCAGCATTCTACATGCATGTGTGACCTGTCGTAAGCCAAAAAAATGTCAGACCTCCCTAAAGAGCAGTTTAGCACTTCACCTTCTTTCACATACACAGGTTTGGACGTCTTTGGTCCCTGGTTCGTCACTGTCAGGCACACAAGAGGTGGTGTAACACAAAACAAACGCTGGGCTGTCCTCTTCACATGCTTGAGTACCCATGCAGTCCACATAGAAGTTATAGAGTCTATGGAGAAGATTCTTTGCTATCCAAGCCCCCTCTTAACAACTATATTCAGACTCTGGAAACAACTTTGTTGGTGCTTCAGTTGGAGTTCCATAAAGTGCTGAAGGACTCAGAAGTACAAAAATACACCAAAGGTCAAGGATGTTTTTGGCACTTCAACCCACCTCACTCCTCACACATGGGTGGCACGTGGGAACGCATGATCAGAGTTGCAAAGAGGATTTTGGATTTGATGTTAGCGCGTACCCACTCTTCCAATTTGCCCCATGAAGTCCTATGCACCCTCATGGCTGAGGTGACATCAATAATCAACTCCAGACCCCTTGTTTCTGTCTCTTCTGATCCAGAAGTCCCTCAGATTCTCACCCCAGCCATGCTTCTCACACGAAAGCAGAGCATTCAACCTCCACCTGGGAAGTTCACTGACAGAGACTTGTACAAACAACAGTGGCGCCAAGTGCAAAGATTAGCAGACCAGTTCAGGGGTTGTTGGAAACGTGAATATCTGCACACTTTGCAAGTTCAACGCAAATGGCAAGAGTCATAATATCGAAGAAGGTGATGTCGTTCTGCTAAAAAACACTCAGACATGCCGCAATGATTGGCCCATGGCTCTTGTGACAAAAACCTTTCCTGGACGTGATGGAAAAGTACGGAAGATCGAGATCAAGACATCCAAGGATGTATCTGCAAAAAAGTTCCTCCGGTCCATAACGGAGATTATTCTTCTCAAAGCAAAGGACTGAATAATAAAAGGAGAAGTTCAATTCATGGATTCTACCTGGACGACTGAGGGACTTTTCACAAAGGACTGAATGTTTAGTTTCCTGGTGGTTCAGTTTATTATATGGCATCTTTACAGATACCAGGCGGGGAGTGTTTTGCCCTGAGTACCACATGACTCACAGGTTCATCCTCTGCCATCTGCCTTTTTGTTCATGCCTTTGACCTCACCGTCTGTAAGTTTTACTTTATATGTGTGGGAGGTTTAGTGTCCATGACCTATTTGAGAAGGATGATTGTTAGAGGGGTGATTTTGTTTATGATTGCATGTTTGTATGGTAGTGGATTCATTGTTTGCCTCGTTGATGATTCCTGTGTAGTTTGGCTATCATTGGATATGTTTTGCACTGTGCTAAGTACAGTTTTCATTCCTGTTTTACAGTTTTACTCTGTTTTGGAAGCATCTTTTGGAGCAATAAATTGGAGCTATGGACTCTACATCCTGACTCTGCGCATGTTTTCCAAAAGGAGTTAGGCTTACTGCTAAGAGAGCAGTTTGTCCACTGTCCTCTTGTCTCTCACTGTGACAAATGTCTCCAGCTCACAGCCGAACACGTGACCAGCTTTATGGATCAGTTTGTCAATCCGTCCAATGTCCCAACAGACCACAGTGAAGTACAGGGCGCTGGCAACCACAGACTGGTAGAAGATCTCCAGTAACTTGCTGCACACATTGAAAGACCTGAGCTTCTTCAGGAAGTAGAGTCTGCTCATGCCCCTAATTACAGTTGTCCCTCCAGTCCAGCCTGATGTTCACATGAACGCCAAGGTACTTGTAGCAGTTCACAATCTCCACCTCATGACCCTGGATGGTAATGGGCTCCACTGGTGTCCTCTTTCTCCTGAAGTCAATCACCAGTTCCTTGGGCTTGTCCACGTTCAGGAGCAGATGGTTTGTCTTAGTGGCAGCTGGTGAAAAAAAATCTTGGTGGGGCTGATGTGCCAATAGATTTCCCTGCCTATTATTGTGTTTGTTATGTAAGAGAGACTAACCTGAGTTCTTATTACACATTTATACTAGTGTGGTTACACCTTTTAGTACAGTATTATGGCTATTAAAATGCACGGTACACATGAAATGATTCTTATTAGTATAATGTGAGTAAACTCTTAAATGTCTAACTCCCCCATTTCTGTTTATATGTCTTGTGTTTAAACCTCAAACAAACATAACACTCAATGACCACCACAAAGTTATAAGTAAATATGAACTATATTACATCTAATGAAAAAAAGTGCTTTCAAGCATTTAGATGAACATCTCAACTGTAAACCTCAACACACAAAATGTTTAACAGTCACAATATTCTAATGGGCCCAAATAAACAATTTATCCTATAGCAGGCAAAACACTCAAATATAGTCAATTCTCCAACCCCCAGTTCTACAGTTGCAGGCCTGGTTTGTAGCTTGGGTACGGTGTAGCCTTAAATGAACTGGCTCCTTCACCGCAATGGCAAACAAACAGGAAAAAGGTACTGTACCTCCGCTACTCGCGAGTTGAGAAATCGTATAGGCAGCGGCAGTGAAATCCAGTTAGCGTCGTTCCGCTCTCCCTCGGGCAATGTTACTAAATGCGGTGGGTGTCCTTCGTGCTCTCGTCAAGGTCTCTTGAATGGTCGTCTCCGGTGTAGCTGGCAGGTCGCTAGCTTATTTGCAAAGTCCATTAAAGATCCCATGACAGGGTACTTCTTGATGCTTTTATATGGCTCCTTAATGGTTCCCTAATACTGTAAATGAATCCTTCTTCAAAATCAAGATTCAGTGCATGAGAAACAGATAAGATGAGAAAGAGTAATTTTTCTCTCTCTGAACAGGCCATTATGGGCGTTGTTGCTTGAATGCAAATGAGGAGAAAAGAGATGGCCTAGTAGAGGGTGGGGGCGTGGCCAAACTCTCCGCTCTCAGCTCTCAGCTGTGCGCTCTCTGATCCATTTCCACGTTTTTGCGGGGAGAAGATATGAGAAGCGTTCCATTGAAAAATAAACACATTTCCACAGAAAATAAAATTAAACCACTGCTGTTCAAAGGTCCAGAGGCTCAGATAAAGGGCTTCCGAGCCTAGAAACACCCGGACGTGCCTCCAGGCAAATTAAAAAACGCATTTCGCATTGCCTAGCGCATTCGCAGTCCAAACTCTCTGGGCGTGATTTACAGAGACGCTGAGTACAGACAAACGGTGGTGGAACTGCATTTGCATTTCTTTTTTCGATCTGACGTCAATGAGGTGCCTTGTTCAAAATCGCCCGTTTGAGCTCTGATTTTTTGTAACGCAAATGGATCGCAAATGCTCAGTTTAGACATTTCGCAACTTTTAACCATGGGGGAGGGGAGGGGGGGCTAAACAAGATAGGGGAACTCACATTAACGTTCAAAAACCTCAGAAAGTGAAAATTTCATGCCATGGGACCTTTAACAAGCCACTGGATTGACGACTCGGCTACACGGTCCACTCCACCTCGTGTTGAATTGTCCACTCAACAGGCAGCTAAACATCACCATTTAAGTTACACCAAGTCTTCAGACCAAAAACTTAATTTATCTGGCAATAAAGCAACAAATTCACCTTCCGTGATTCAGTTTAATTACTAAGACTTGGGACAAGCTGAAAACGCGACTTCTTCCAAAAGTGCATCTCCCGAATAAGACCCGCGCTCATCCCCTGCATTACTTCCTGACCTTTCAACTTGCTCGTGATTATCTTATCACAGATGGCACAGAAAATAAATAAATTAAAAACAATAATTCAGACGTCCTTTCACAATAATTCATCCGCGTATTCCCTGCGGATTAATACGTGACTAATCAGTCTGGGACATGGCTAATAGCAATCCAAACTTCCTGTAGCAGGTGCGCAATTTATGGCGCCCCAAAACCATTTTAGTCGGTGATGCTGATAGACTTATAGGCACCATATTTTTTAATTTTCCCCTAGCAACCACACACGATTGGCTATTTTGCTACACTTCAAGGGCGCTTTGGCAAAGCCCCAAGAAGAGAAACAATACATTTAGGCTTAGGCTTAAGCCTTTATTGGTCTCACACACAATGACACACAGTGACACACGGGAGAAATTTGACTTCTGCATTTGACCCATCCTTTTTTTTTTTCAGGAGCAGTGAGCAGCCATCTTTTTCGGCGCCCATACGACTATGTTGGTGGAAATTCACTGTTGAATAAGAGTCATTTGGTGGAAATGTTGTTTGAATAATTCAGATTACATGTAGAGAGACACAAATAATTAAAACTGACACTGAATTAAAAACAAACAAACATATTTTTAGTATTATACATTTTATATTTTTCCTCTCCTCTTTGGGAAGGGCGGCGCCCAAGCGCCCCCTATGGGCCAGCCGCCACTGGTTTGTCTGGGACACAAAATATGCAATCAGTGTACTGTACTCCATCTCCTGTCCATCCCTGATACACCCAACTACCACAGAGTCATCAGAGGACTTCTGCAGATGGCAGGACCCGGAGCCATACTGAAAATCAGAGGTGTACAGAGTGAACAGGAACGGAGACAGGACTGTACCCTGGGGAGCTCCTGCATTACTGACCACAGTATCAGACAGGGTGCTTTCCAGTCGCACATACTGAGGCCTGCCTGACAGGCAGAGACAATGGAGGAGCTGACACCCATCCTGAGCAGCTTCCCACTCATCAGAGAGAGCTGGATAGATAAGCTGGATTGTGATATAATGTAACGTAAAGTGCAGTATGCTTTGTTTTATCATGCAAGTATTGACCCATCCCACGTGACGTCACAAAATTTGGATTTTGGACATGAAGTGGGATACCAGAGCCAACAACAGAGCAGAGATCAACGGAACGTTAAAGGACACAGATATCGAATATAGCCATTGCGTTAAGTTACTTCTTATTTCGCAATCATGCCGTTGTATTGTTGCGCACCCGGGTGTAGTAATCACCAGCACAGTAGGCAGGATATGTCGTTTTATCGTATCCCAAAGGATCCGGACAGAAAGAGAAGATGCGGCTAATCGCCTACATACACAACACAGACACTGAGCCTAATAACACAGTTCTTGTTCATTGCCTGGTAGCAGCAAATTTATAACGGCCATGAACAACAGACTAAAAAGTTATGTCAGTGACATTTAATGACATTTAGTTTGTCCAGAGGACCGATATTAAATTAAAAATGTGAACAAACCTTGGCGGTAATGAGATGACGACCACCAGCTCCAGGGACGACCCACTGATAGAGACATGTAACCCAGCCAGATACAAAATATTTGTAGGCATCCAAACTCGTATGCCGTCAGGTCACATCCTGTGTATGGCGATGGGTTACTTGTGACATACATGTACAAATCATGAGGACCGAAGTCTGGTAACGACGAGGTCTTGGTGTACTTTCTCATGTCTGTAAACTGTGAGTGCGGCGAACCGCCTCACTAGCCTCGGCCTTGGTGTTTCTTGAAGTTTCTTTCCGACGCGTCACGTAACGTAAATAAAGATCAAAGAGTTTGTCTTTTCTATCTTTACTAAAGTGAAGGTCATACAGAGTGGATACAAATAAGGTGAATAAAGAGGGAAATGGAAAGATGAATTTCTGAGGCTTGTGGTTTTCCTATGCGTGTTGTGTTAGGCTCTGTATGTGTTGTGATGTCCTTCTTGACGTCTTTGCGTGTCGTATAGTGGTGAGCTCCTGCCTGTCACTGGGAGACCGGGCTTCCTTGTACTTCGTGGCTCCCGACAGGACTCACCCTATGTTGCGTTGTTGACGATGCTATTCGACGTCCTTCCTTGCTGTCCGTATGTGCCTTGTACCGGTGCGTATCCCGTCTGTCACACGGGAGACGTCCGATGTTACACTCTTACGTGACTATTACGCGGCGTTACATGACGACCTCATGACGTCCTCATGCGCTACCTAACGTCGTTCTTGATTTCCCTACGTGACGTCCTCACGTGACGTTTATGTGACGTTTACGTGATGGTCAAAAGACTGTGTAGCTTCTGTGGTCCAGGACGTCCTAATACCTCGCCATCTCTCGGCTCGAGGTAACCTCCTGGCCACCAGACCGCGGCTTCTTATCCACACTACCTACGTAGCGTGATCGCTTTCTTCTTGTGTGTGTGTGTGTTATGTATCTTGGTGTGGTGTGTCTTCTGTCTTCTGGTGTGTCTTCTGTGGTGTCTGTGTCCTCTATGAGTCAGTGTGGTTCCTACGTCTGTATTTATAGAAGGTAAGATCAAGGATAAAAGAACAAGGAATAAAGATCAAAGTGGACCAATCAAAATGCATTTCCTGAACCTGAAGGTGGGACAGGAAGTGCTGTTATAAAACAGAATATTCCAGAACACAGAATGTACGAAATGGCTCTTACAGTAAACAATCCGGGTGGAAGAAGGTAGACATCACTATCTAAATCAGCTATTTTCAGCTTTTCAAAATATCTCTCCCTCTGCTCACCCTGTAAATGTGCTGTCTCGCTGGATAGTGGAGGTGTCATCTCGTTCACTTCGTTTAATCCAAATCTCGAGTGTCCGACTCGTCTTCATCGCATTCAAACACGTTCATACCGCGGTGATGTTCATGTCCAAAATGGCGCTTGCTTTTACGAAGGTCACGTGTTTGGGAAGAGTCAATAGGCTGTATCTTATCTTTTTATATTGGACAAATTGTTTTCATTATAGGTCAATAGGGTCACTATTTTCTGATCTATGTTATGTTGTTTCCTCATCACAAACATACCTGGAGTTGTGTTTTGATTCATCCACACATGTTTAATACAAAAATCCTACATATTGTAGGCTGACTTCTTCTCTCAAATGGAAAACTCTCCTCGTTCCACCTTGTGATGTAATGTACTAATACAGGAAGTGCGTCACTGTGTTTTTAAACTCCATACACCTTCACTAGAATCATTTGAATAAATCCCTGGAAAGGACTACCTCTACTGAATTAAAAGTAAAAGGAGCTGTTCACTTGAAAACTACTACTTCATGACATCACAATGTGGAACAGAGCATTTTGAGCTTTGGCGATGTGGACAGACTAATGATAAATGCTTATTCAAACAAAACACAACACGTGCATGTTTTTAATGAATCAACAACATTATAACATGGCTTAAAACTCACAAGAATCCATTTTGTGTAATATAGGACCTTTAATTGCTATTGAACTTAGAAGTTTAGGAGTCATTTATCATTTTCACATTGTAGACTAAGTAATTATGATATCACCTACTTGGTTTTGAACAAAGTCTCACCCAGAATCCTTTAAGCCACCTTCCTCTAACATTATATTGAAATCCCATTTGCAGGTCTTAACTCATTACTGGACTCCTGGGGCTTCTATAAATTCTGAATTATATTATAAAAGTTTCATATAAAATAGCTTCAGCTCGATGATGTCTGATCCTGAACCAGCCACATGTCCAGAAGTTCAGTCTGACCTGGGATCATCTGCTTCCAATTCAGGGCTAGCAATAAGAGGGTTGAAAATATTGTCATGTCGCTCTGCATTTTCTTCTTAAATACCCAGAAAATGTAACTGCTTCAGAAAAATCCTTTATTTAGTCTTACCTATTATCTCTTACAGGAATGTGTGTATACGCTGATAACATTTTTGTCATGTTTTGTTCATTTTAGTTTGTGGTTTATTGTTAGAGAAACCTGATATCATATGGCATGTTAATTTGATTTAAACAATAGGGAAATAAATTAGCACAAAGCATTGTGAAAGGATCTCTTGCAAACACTGATAGTGTCTTGTAAAAGAAAGTGATTCACAATTCTTTTGTTCATTACCACAGTAAACATGGCTACCAACATAAAATAGTAGTTTACCACATTATCATTATCACTTCAATGGAAACACAAATCTCACTTTTGCTGTTATTTTATGAAAATACATTTGGGAGCATTTTCATTTACTAGCTTCAAAAAATATAGCTCTGGAAAAAAATAAGAGACCACTGAATTTTTTTTCTGAAATCAGCATCTCTACATGTATTACAGCCATTCCATTCCAGCGTCTGTTGAATTCCAACACAAACACAAAGCTGAGCTACTTCAGTTCTTGCACCAGGAGTGGAATAAAGTCACCCAAGAACAATGTGAAAGACTTGTGGAGAGCATGCCAAGACACATGAAAGCTGTGATTAAAAATAAGGGTTATTGCACCAAATATTAATTTCTGAACTCTTCTTAAGTGTAAACATTAGTATTATGTTGTTTTAAAATGAATTTGATTTCTGAAAACATGTATTTTTTTTGTTATTTTGACCATTTGTCATTTTCTGCAAATAAATGCTCTAAACGATAATATTTTTATTTGAAATTTGAAGGAAATGTTGTCAGTAGTTTATAGACTTAAACAAAAAATGTTCCTTTTGCCCAAACACATACCTATAACTAGTAAAAAAAAAAAAAGATAATTTTGCAGTGGTCTCTTATTTCTTTTTTTTCCAGAGCTGTATTTCTCTAATGCACCTAATGGGGAAAATGGACATTCAAATATCTCTCATATTATCCAAAAGATAAAAACACAACGCTGTTACCACATTTAAATGGCCAATTAGCCAATTAGGCCAACAGGTGGTGCTGAGGGAACCAAAAACTCTCTTTATTCTGGGAAATAAAAATTCATCCAAATAATCAACCTTTTAGCATTTTGCACTAACAAAGCTGCGATAATAAGCACTTTGGCCAACACTTTAATTTCACATTTTCGCAACACCCTTGAGCCTTTTGTTAGCCCTGAACAGAGTTTAGAAATATTTTCAAAAAGTAAACACTGTTTTGAATACACTAGCTCAAGTGGAAAAGGTTTGATGATAAGTTAAGGACAAAGTAATTTCTTTGTCACACACGAAAACAGGATACTGAACCACTCAAAGTCAGTATTAAAATCAATACCCTACAGACTGCAGGCCATGCACATACAAAACAAATATCTTGGTACGACCTTCACGTCTCCATCTCCATGTTTATGTAAATTTCTGTTTAGTCCAAATACATTTCCGTTTGGAGTGTAATATTTGGCCCTAATGTGTGGTAATGGCTGTGTACCGGAGGCTGGGAGATAACACGAGGGGCGAGGGCAGGATGAAAGAACAGACTCAAGGGTAATGAAACTGAGATGATGTCAACTGATGAATTTATATCACGCCCAATGAACAATATGCAAATCACGCAGGACTTACTGTAAGCTGTTTGGTCTCGATAGTGCGAAACATGGGCTCCAAACTCGAACTGCATTCATATACTGACCTATTCATTGTACAACTGTGGCTATAGATCTCTAAAGGACCTACACAAGGATTCCCCTGACTACCATTGTGCTATCATTGTAAACAATACAGCCTCAGAGACATTCTGCAGAGAAAACCATCTGTTCTGAATGTCAACTTCTGTAGACAATAGGAAGGAATGGAAAGACTGAGCCACAGAAGAATTGTACAGAGCAGCAGAGGACAACACTGGACATTAGCCAGAAGACAGGAGAATGGTCAGTGCCCCAACACACCTCGCAGCCTGTTTTATTAGATATATTACAACCTAAATGTTTTCTGTTCCATTTGTTCATTTTATTTTAAGAGACTTGAGAGACCAAATGAGCCAGGTCATTTTTTTTTTTTAAATTAGTGTTTACGTCCAACATTTAAAAGGACAAAAAGTATGCAAAAAAACAAACCCCCCCCTCCCCAAAAAAACAACAGTGCAGGAAAGGTCATAAAACCCAAAAGGCTTGTGAGTGACCCTCTTAAAACAATTGAAATTAATAGACAATTGGTAGTTCAAGATCAGTAAAATTGCTCTTTTGATTTGCTATACTCAGCCCTTTTCTGTCCACTGCACGATATAAAACTTCTCCAGCTAAGGTAGTCCTGACTACTGACCAAACCGAGTCTCACCGAGAACCGATCTCTCAAGATCATGGAGATGGGTCCCCAAACGTTCCTGACAGATTATCCCAGCGACACTGGTTGAAGTAGTGGGTCAAATGGAGAGAACTAATTCCTTGCCATAAAGCATACCTTAATCTTATTTGTGCTGAATGAGATGTAGTATTTCATTTAATAATGCTATAGTCTGTGGTCAGTCTGTGGTCAGAGGAGTTATGAGGGTGCTAAGTTCTTCAATGGGGGGAGGGGGCACCCTTTGCTTTGTTTTTGACAAGTTTAAAAGTACAGTAGTTCACCCCTGTAGGGATTTATTATAAAAACTGATATGGATTTATTGTTTTATTGTAAACTCAATTTGAAAAGTTTAGCATTAGCATTTGAACATTTTTAGCCAAGACACCATAACACTGAAGCAAGTTTCTAGTTTGCTAATTTTTATTCACTGACATTGGCAGTAAAACTTTTCCTGAGTTTGGTGTTGTTCACAAATCTAAACAAGCTGTGAATGTTAAGATCTGGGTAACACAACAACATGTATGACAATCTCCAATATTTACTCTAATAAAGCAACAGAACTGTATTCATACAGGGCATTATTTCATTTTACAGCAATTATTTTTAAATGTGCACTATGTAACGATGTCTGGAGTTGGATACGCCATTGATTTAGGTCCATGGAGATTAGAATGTTCCACAGTACAGTGGTACCTCACCTTACGCTTACGAAAGACCCTACATACGAAAAATCCAAGTTACGAAATGCCTTCATGTTAAATTTTGGTCTCTAGATACGAAAGAAAATTCAAGTTACGAAACGCGAAATCTCAAAAATTCGAATAATGCGCGCTCAGATGCACGCCCTGCTGTTATTGTTATCCTCGCTCAAAAGCACCTTTCTCGGCCTCTTAGCTCTAGCGCCGAACACGCAAGATTTTCAACAAAATATATTAAATAGTGAAGCGTGGGGGGAGACACGAATCCGGAAGCAGCGCGGAGACATGAACGCACCGCGCGAGGAGCACGGCACCGCGCGAGGAGCACCCCTAGTCCTGGTCTGCACGACCGGCACCGGGGATGCGAGCACGAGATAGAACCGCGGTGCCCGGACCGCGTCCTCTGGAGCCCGAGCCACAAACCAGCCGCACGAAACCAGCAAAGAGCGGGACGTGGTAGTTTAATCCTGGTTTAGTCCAGGTCCAGTCCAGGTTTAGACCTGGTCTAGACCTGGTTTAGTTCTGGTCTAGACCTGGTTTAGTCCACGTTTAGTCCTGGTCTAGTCTCTTAGCCAATCAGGACGCAGAACCAATGTTACACTATAAAAAAAAAAAAAGTTACACTATAAAAAAAACCCTTGGAATGAATCAGACCTTTTCCAGGTCTTTTTTTTTTTAAATAGCTACTCAACTTACGAAAAATTCACATTACGAAACCACTTCTGGAACGAATTAATTTCGTAAGGTGAGGTACCACTGTATTGCAGTAAACCAAATCTCTATAGAGAAAAGTTTCAAGTCTGTTGTGTGGACAGGCGTTAGTACACTATTTGTTTTTCTGTTTTTTTGAGTACTTAAAACATCCATCCAACTTATAATATGTTACACAGAGTTAAAGGAATCTCCATAATGTCCCTTTAAGTCAATTATATTAAAAATATTAATTTTGTATAATTCTAAAAAAATTCCAAATCAACCTTCCATTAATTGACAAATTTCTGGACATACTTTGGGTTGTTTCTTGTCAACTTCAGCTCTTGCTCTTCATCCTCTGGAGACACAGTTCTTCTCAGTAGTCGAGTTGTAAAATGAAACCAGGGGGGATGGTGAAATTTTTCACCAATGGGGGGAGGGGGCCTTAAGCTAAGCCCTCCCCCATCACTGACATCACTGTGGTGTTTCAGGGCAGGGCAGAATTAGAAGGTACTTTGTTAAAATGGAAATGCTTTTATAACAAAAAGTCCATATACAGGGAGTCCTCGGGTTACGACGTAGATCCGTTCTTAAGACGCGTCGTAACCCGAATTTCGTCGTAAACCGGATTTTGCCTTTGATCTTCCAACCAAAGCACCAATAACCTTTCCATCTCAATAATTAGACCACTACGCTGCTTGGTTATCACTGCCGCTTTCATAGGAGCAGATCAGAGCCCACATCAGGTACTTCCGCCCACATTGGACACGCACACGAGGCCGTCTTCTTCTCCCTACAACCACAACAGAGCGTATTCTTGCGCCGTGCGCCGCGCGCCGTTCGTGTTTGTTTACATCTCTTACCACGCTAAACCGCGTAAGACGGAATGACGCGTAATATATACATATTTTTTTTAATGGGGGCGCGTTCGTAACCACGAAACGTCGTAACCCGAGACCGTCGTAACCCGAGGACCCCCTGTAATCATTCAATAATTCAATAATACACAGGATATATGTTATCACACACGTACACACACACACACACACACACTCACACACCTTAGTCCTGGTTTAGTCTTGGTTTAGTCCTGGTTTAGTCCCAGTTTAGTCCTGGTTTAGACCTGGTTTAGACCTGGTTTAGACCTGGTTTAGACCTGGTTTAGACCTGGTTTAGACCTGGTTTAGTCCTGGCTTACTCTTGGTTTGGACCTGGTTTAGTTTTGGTTTAGTCCCGGTTTAGTCCTGGTTTAGACCTGGTTTAGATCTGGTTTGGTCTTGGCTTAGTCCTGGTTTGGACCTGGTTTAGTCCTGGTTTAGACCTGGTTTAGTCTTGGTTTAGTCCTGGTTTAAACCGGGTTTAGTCTTGGTTTAGTCCTGGTTTAGTGCCGAAATAGATGCAGAAATAATCTGATAATATGACTCACCCATAAGAATGCGGTCAGCTCCATTCTAACAGTTTGCCGTGTTGTCTTTAATAATCCGGAGCTCTGGAGAAAAGGACATAATCCCGAACGTATCCCGTGTCCCGAGGCGAGAGTTCTTTCTTACGTAGCATTAACGTAGCAAGTTAATGATTCTTCTTCTCTTGGAAATGCCCCGTAAATATCAGGCTCACAGCTGATCGGCGAACAGGCGCAAACACAACAGCGGCAATCGTCATGATTGGCGGGAGCGCGTATCGGTGCGTAATTATGCTGCAACATGATTGGAAGCTGGAGCGCACTGGCCATTTTGACTTAAAAACGGCGAAATTCGCCAAAAGTTTAGGGATTTTCATGCCTGATTGATAAAATGCCATAAGGGATGGAAGAAGGGATGCCCGTTTTAGAAGAGGGATGATTTTGACTATTTTTTCCCACAGGGGGGATGCCACCCCCCCCATCCCCCCTCAACTCGAGTACTGGTTCTTCTCATCTTCATCCGATCACAGGACCACAGGGCTCAGCTGGTCCCTCCAAACCAGTCACAAGAGAAACAGAAACAGATTTAAGGCATTAAGTGCACATTCAAAAGGAGCTGCTACGGCATTATTTTTTTCTTACCTTATATTTATTATTATTAGTCAAGTTCATCACATCACTTCTGATCAGCTCTTGTTCTTCATTGGAGACAGGGTTCTTCTCGTCAGCTTCATCAGATCACAGGACCACGGGGCTCAGATGGCGCCTCCAAACCAGTCATCACGGAAACATAAGTCAAGACAGTCTGAAGGTGTTAGTATATAAATTAAACTATAAAGATTTATTATAGACAATTAATTCATTAATTAACACAACACTGCCAGCAGAGTAAAGCTATAAGGCTACAAAACTCAGCACATCAAGTGGCTCTGACTGTGGTTAGCATATAATGTACTGTAGCATATGGACTGATGAGGGGTTAATAAGAGATGAATATCAAAGTTACGTACACAAGTGTCCACTGAGCGTTCACAAAGTGTTCTCATGAGAGAAATGAGCAACTGAGAGTGCAGCCACTGCTTATAGTGTGGCCGGGACATTCTGCTGCTATGGCACCGATGCACTGACGGACTGTGGGTCTGTACACATTTTGTCTCTTACCTGAAAAATGAATCAAAGCTTTTACAAATGCAAGGATAGGCAATTAGCTCTGACAATTTAACTGGAGTAGTTTAATGAGCAGTTAATTTTAAGAGGATAATCGTTAGACAAGGGTCCGTATACGTATAGCCTAAATTAGACAACGCCAGGGGTGATTCTAGGCTTCCAAGTTTCCAAGTACTCCCCTGTCATCTGCCAGGGGTTTTACATCATGTGATGTGTTTCTTACCTAGATTCTCACTTTTCCCTTTATCACTAGGTTTGGAGGTTATGTCATTTTCTTTTCTTTTAAAAAGAGATGTGTTGGCAGAGAGAGAAACAGAGAGAAACGGAGCGATCTCAAATCAACTCATGTTTATGATGCTGATACTGCTGCAAAACACATGAGAGTTCAGAGCAGATACTGAAGTTTGAGCCTTTCAGACTGAAACTAACTAAAACAGTCAGCTCAGTAAAATAACAAAGACCTCTTAATTTTAGGAGTGAACTATGAGAGTGCATTGACCATTCTAGGGGAAGCTAGTGCACCCTTCATTGTATAGACCCCTTTACTGTTAGTAAACAAACGTGACGTCACTGGCATGCATGCGCATGCCTGACTCAGAAGCAACCAAGGCGGACCATAGCGGAGTATCTGAATGATAGGGAAAGCTACATACAAGAGCTCACATTGAGCAACAGGGTTCGACTACCAGATCCTTATGCGATCACGGAGTGGCAGGACGACCGCAGGAAGTGGCCAGATATCCACTGTTATTTATTCGAGAAGCCCAGCATGTATACAAGAGAGAAAGTGCGTGCATACAAATCCATGGATGCCTACCAGTTTGCCGTGTGTGGCCATGTACAGGAGGTAAAATACCACGATATCGATGGGGAGTTTTGCGTATTGGCATCTGATGTTCTCCCCAGTCAAAGACAAGGCCACAAGACGACCATGTACAATGCTTGGGCTATCATCAACAAGCGCGAGAACTGCGTTCTGACCGCCAACTGCACTTGCGTTGCGGGGTAAGTAAAATACTAATTCACGAGTCACAGATGTGATCTCAGTCATGTCAAATGCCATTTATGATGGTCATGCGAAAACTTATCATGCATTTTAACAAAGTTATTTGTGTTCGTTTACATGTGTCTGTCGTAGAGGTTACCCGGGTAATATGTCTGTGAGCTTTGCGGTGTCCTGTGCTTGCTAGTTAATCAGCATGATTAAACACCATTGAACACCTGGGCAAATTACCCTAAACAAGCAGCAGGTGTTCACTTGTGTGTTTGTCAGTTGAATGATATGAATTATCATTTATTCCATCTGTTTCTCTTTATTTGAGTTCTTCTCTTCCATATCTTCGCTGGGGGTTTTATGGCAGCAGTGGCTTTGTTTTGAGTCAGCACTGGTCTATTTGATAAAGTTTAGTTGAAAAATGTGTTATTAATTTTTATATTTAATCTATGAAGACAAGTACTTACAAAACAGTGTATAGGCTATTGAACTGAAATAAATTATGTTTTTTTTTTTGCAAACATAATAGACATAAAGAGGGTTATTTAAAGCAGCAGTCATTGGGCATTGTGATTTCCCCGTGTACACAGTGGGGACAATTCCATACACAGAAACTCTTTCTAATGAGTCCTGTTTAAGTCTGGTTCATTATGAGTCCCTGCTTTGTTGAGTTGTGCTTGTGTTACTATTGGTGTGTGTTTTTCCTTTTGTCATTAGCCCAGATTTCCAAAATGGCTGCTGGAGGGAGCGTTTGATTGGTCTTCCTCCATCCTTTTAACTCAGCCAGCAATCAGGCAACCCCAAACGCCCCTCTCCTCCTCCTCTTCCTCCCCTCTCCATAAAATTATAAAGGTATCGCTCCATCACAGCACACCGAGGAACAAGGAGCTGCCCTCACCCGCAAGATTACACTATATGCAACCAGTCATGTAGGCAAAAATGTGTTTAAGGTCCAATTGAGATTCAATGAGCAAAATAATTTCATTAACACTGCCTTTCTTGTTGCTATTATCCTTGTGTTTATTTCAGCGCTCAGGCTGCTGTTTCAAGCATGCATTTAATTAAGTTGTTAAGTTTCATTCACAGTACAATAAAGTCAGTGGTACTTCGTTATAGCTAATGGCCCTCGCAAAGCTTCCATATTGTTCGTGCATGATATAGAAGTTCAATGAATATGTGAATATTTTTTTTAGATAAACCATGCAGGAATGAGAACTTCGCACTTCAATTTCTTCAAACGGGTGTGTTGGAGGAGAGGGAGCTGCCCCAGAACATACGAGAAGAAAATAATCCCGCACTCCGTCTTACTTGCAAAATGTAAGATTTATTAGAACATGCAATGTTTCGGCACTAGGCCTTCATCAGGCAAAATATTCTTGTAGATAAACCATGCAGGAATTACAGTTACAACTGACAACTGAAGTAGGTTTAAAAAAAACAAAACAAAAAAACTTATAGGATATCTTAGACAGGAAAAATTTCATTCCAATGATTTTAGTGATGTGATTCTTTTAAATTCTGACACTGTTGTATATTGCGTGTTCTTATCAAGAGATGACCAAGATTCAAAAAGGTTTCCCTAACAATATTTCTAATACAGAGCTCTGAGTCCAAATTTCTGCCCTGGTGCGTAGGCCTGCATACGACGAAAGAAGTGACTGCTCTACTCTCTCAGACCCAGATCAATATCCAATACGATCATTAATATTCACATATGCAAAACGACAATTGAATCGGATTTCACTTGCTCCTTCTCGCTTTCTCCCGCTCTGCCGCCAGACACGCCCACTCTTTCTCTCAGTTTGGAGATATCCCTTCCTGGCATCTCAGCAGCACGCAAAGACATCTGCACACAACACATTCCAAAAAACAAACCCCCTTGTGCAGAAAACATTCATCTGCTCCAGTGTTCATTCAAATAATACACAAATAAATGTTTATATGTTGTATGATATAGAAATATGATATGAAATATGATATGATATAAGTATATGCATGGACCTAAAATTTATTAATTCAATATTTCTTCAACATGTTCAAACATACATCTTTATTCACTGCCTGTCCAAACAAGATGACGTGAATATGTAAGACAAATAGTCTGGAAGTTGTGTGATTGAATGAGACAGAAACTCAAGGTCACTTCTTGTTTGGACAGTGCTTTTCAATGAACATACATGAGATACATGTTGTGAACTCCCCAGGTTGAATCTATGAGTTAATTTTCATTAATTTCCGACCATTCTCTAACATCTTCCAACTCTCACAAACACTCTCATTCATGCACCAGTCTACTTTGGACTATGGTGGAAGCAAGGGGGGTGAAGTGTCATGCATAAGGACTCAATCACTGCGTGCACATGGAAAAGTCCAAACCGATTGCAAACGGATTGGGATCGTATCGGTTGCATGTGCACAGGCAACGGATTGGATTGGGATTGGTTTCCCCAATCCGAGTGGAACTTAGGCCGATAGGAATCCGCTTGGCGTCGCCATGTGCACGATTTCGGATCGGATTGGCGTACTGCGCATGTGTGTGCCAGGAATTTCAGGAATTTCAGGAATTTCACCCGGAAGTTGTAAGAGTGGTAGGAGGTGCCGATGGCGTCATAAGTAGCGATTGTTGTTGCCGGACTTTCAGACGAAAACATGGCAGCGAAGAAAGCAACAAGCTCGCACTACTGGACAGATGAAGAAACGGAGTTCATGCTGCACCAGGTGCGCGAGCTAAACATTTTAAAATTTATGGACAGACGGCGGACAAGAAACGCTAGTCTTTATCAGAAGATAGCGTTGAAGATGGAGCAGGCAGGGTTTGTTTGGACGCTTGAGCAAATCAAAATCAAATGGAAAAACGCCAGGGCGGCATATGCCACAGCCAAGAAGAACAACGGGAAGAGCGGTCAAGACCGTACAACTTGCCCGCACTGCGAAATACTGAAAGAGCTCTTCCCGCATCCGACAGCTGTCCTCCACCCCACAACCAGATGGCTCAGGACAGCATTCCTTCACGGCACCAACAAACCCCATCACGCACAGGGCACTTTTACAAACGTTTTGAGTTATCTATTGTGACCTTATAGTATCAGAAGAGAGTGTGTTTTTAAAAACTGTTGTATAACTTGTAAATATTAAAAATCAGTGTGGAAATTTGCTTAAAGGTACACTGTGTAAGATTTTTTACCCGATAATTGCCGAAACTGAAGATACCCATTCAAAAATACAGTGTTTTCCAAGCCTTTTCACTTCCATCATGAAATCAAAGTATTCTGTTGGACTTGGATATAGTCGATTTCACCTGCATAAAAGGGGGATCTTCCCCATGTAGGGGCATCCATTTTAATTACGAGAGCCGCAGAAGGACATACAGGGGGTCCTCGGGTTACGACGGTCTCGGGTTACGACGTTTCGTGGTTACGAACGCGCCCCCATTAAAAAAAATATGTATATATTACGCGTCATTCCGTCTTACGCGGTTTAGCGTGGTAAGAGATGTAAACAAACACGAACGGCGCACGGCGCACGGCGGAAGAATACGCTCTGTTGTGGTTGTAGGGAGAAGAAGACGGCCTCGTGTGTGTGTCCAATGTGGGCGGAAGTACCTGATGTGGGCTCTGATCTGCTCCTATGAAAGCGACAGTGATAACCAAGCAGCGTAGTGGTCTAATTATTGAGATGGAAAGGTTATTGATGCTTTGGTTGGAAGATCAAAGGCAAAATCCGGTTTACGACGAAATTCGGGTTACGACGCGTCTTAAGAACGGATCTACGTCGTAACCCGAGGACTCCCTGTACTGTATTTTCGGCTCCGCCTTCACCGTTTTCTTTATAGCTGTTGGCAGTGGCCCGTGGATTTCACACACTTTCACTTTCGGGTTAATGGCGGGTTACGCGTTGCTTGCACATACCGCCACCTACTGGTTTCTGGGAGATTCTGCTACTTATTATTGTTTATGACCCTTGAAGTCTGCCGTAGCTAGAACCGGAATTGCAATACCCACCATCCACCAATGCGCCACCATCCTACACAGTGTACCTTTAAGTTGTTCACTCAGACAGGACCAAAGAGTCCACCCACACAGAGAGTGGAAGAGACTACAGAATTTAAGCTAAGCATTACAAAGACATACAAAATGAAAGTGTGGTTGTGTAATTTCACTACCCCAGACCTTACATAAATGAACGATAAACCCATAGCTACAAATTTAATGCCTTTATTTATGGCACAAAAGATACAAGCAACAAAAACAAAAAGGCAGAACATGATTAAAACAATGGTGTTCGGTATAGGCGCCCGAAAGGTCCCAATCCTCGTAATTTTCATTGTCCTCGATTGCTTGTAATATCAAACGCCGACGGCACAGTTCGTGTCGCATTAACGAAACCAAAAACGCTGTTTTTTCGTTCATACGAACAACCAAATTCTGCAGAATGCACAACACGTACACCAATGCTGCTCTGTCAAACTCCTCGAACATAAGATAGTTGTGTTGTGTTTTTATATTGAGTAGTTATCACCCGGAAGTAGTTGGACTACAGTGCCACATAGCGTTGCGGAGCCGGCCAGGTCGCTGACCTGAATCCGATTGCGTGAGCTTCATGTGCACACGGATTGGACAACAGACCACCCGCCGAGTAATGGGAGAAATCCAATCCAATCCTAATCTGATCCTACCATGTGCACGCACTCATTAACCGCTTTCAGACTGTCGGGCCAAAGCCGAGCCAACAGGGGTGTAACGGGGCTAATTGCTTTCACACGTCCAGGGCCATGTGCTAACAGGGGCTGGGGGCTAGGGGCCAGGATCTTGGGGCTAATGGACTGCGATTTCTGGTCTGAGCAAAACGATGAGCCAAGAGGGGCCAGAGGCGGTGTCAAGGTCAGGGCGGAGGTCGGGGCGGGGCCAACATTTGGAAGCAAAATAAGGCGAAGGTGGCAGAGTATTACCTGTACCTTCATTAAAAAATCAAGAAGATGTATCGCCAGTTCTGGTCACCTGATGTCCGTGCTCTCCTCACGGTCTGAGCAGAAGACTCTGTGCAGCAAAAAATCGACAGGTTTTGCAGAAACGAGGATGTAATGAAGCATATTGCGGCATACTTCCATAGCATTCATTATGAGTGTTGTAGTGTTCGTTGTCAGAGGTATCAGCAGTAGTTGTTGGTCTGATACTTGGTCATATACTGTACAAATTATCTTCTGTCATCGTGCTACTGACTCGTCCGCCTATCCTGTTTCAAAATGGGCTGTATTAGTGACGTTTCCGCAAATGGGGGCGTAACACAGAGAGGCTAGTAGCCCAACAGTGTGAACACAACCAGTCTCAGGGCATGGGGCTAGTGTACTGGGGCTATTAGCACCGAGGTGGCCCCCCTAATGGCTCGGCCCGGCCCGACAGTCTGAAAGCAGCTAATGACAGAATGAACCAGCGCCACTACTACCCCATTGTGGCACCTGATTTACTGCGTGTCTGATGCATAACTAACCTGAGCAGGGGACAGTTTACATGTTTAAAAATACTTATCTAACCCCCCTTTCTTTTTATTATAGACTTCATTAGTTCAGCGACCATCTGTCAACTGAATCACATTCTCTTAAATCTCAGAAATCTCAAATGCAGTTTTCCTTTTTGTGGTGCCCTCCATTTTAAGGCGTCTTTTCAGGCAGCTGCCAAACAAAACCTCAGTTCTGGCCTGAAATCATTTGACATTTATTGCAGTCCGTTTTCCATTTCTCTGAGTGCACAACCACTTCACCATTTCTGTGACAACTCAGAGACTTCAGCTGACAGGCAGGTAGGGCAAATTGGTCACTGTCTTTCTCATATTTGTAGAACATTTTTGTTTTGTGTCCTCAACGGGGCTGTGTTTGTGTCTGCTCTGGCATTTCCAACAAAAACATGCTATTGGGCAATGATATTATTAAAACTACCATAAAGTTCTGCTCTGCTGGCCAAAATATAGTGAATTGGATTTATCATCAAATCAAACTTTATTTATGAAGAACTTTGCATACAAAAATGTAATACAAAGTACATTAATTAAAAACAACCCTACCCCTATAACATCCCGACCCCACATAATTGTACAACACACGTGCACGCACACACTATTTAAATTATTTAGATTTTAGATCTATTTATTTAAAACATAGTATATAAAAGTATATAAAAGTATATATAAAAGTATATAAAAACCATCAGACTGTTTAAAGAAGTGGACTGAGGCCGTGCGACGTCACCCATAGTGTTCGACGCCAGTCAAATGAAGCTCATGAGGGTAGCAGTTATAGGGGCAAATATGGAGCCAGTTTCATATTAGGAATAGGAATTTATTTATGAATAAAATATCAAAATAAAAACACCAGGATCAGAAACAGTTGGCTAGTCTATGGCTCCTACAGAGGAAACACTGGCGAGAGAGAGAAAGAGAGAGAGAAATACTTTAATAAATAAATAATAATAATAGTAATAATAATATTTTCTCTTATTTTGTTTTTGTTTAGGGCAGGGGAGTCAAACTCATTTTGGTCCAGTGGCCGTATCCAACCTACTTTGATCGCAAAAGGGCTGGATCAGAAAACTCATGGCATATATACTCCAAAAATAGCAATAAGTCCAAATATTTGTGCAGAGAAACGTAAATCTATTACAGAAGTATTTTTTATTTGATGAACTCTTTCTTTTACAAAATATTATAATATTATGAACAACCTGAAACTTTAAGAAAAATGCAATTTCAACACAAGCATACAGATTTCCCATTCACCTCCATGAACAAATAGGAATTAGTCAGTTTTTCTTGGAAAATTCTGCACTCGGCGTCCACTTTTCTTATTTTTGACATTTTGCTCATGAGGGTGTCACAGTCAACAGTCAAAACGATGGTCCTTTAAGAGCGTTTGGAAGATGTCTTCATTTGTGCTGCTCTGGTGGGAGGCGCCACGCACAGAGGCGCTGAAGATGCTGCTATGCTAAACTGCGCAGAAAAGAGGCGCAGAAAATTACCAATATTTTAATAGAAAATTAAAATATAATTAAAATATTTTAATAGAAAATCAGCCGAGAGCTAAATGTCTTGGAGGGCTGGATCTGGCCCCCGGGCCGCATGTTTGACACCCCTGGTTTAGGGGTTGGTCTGAGCTCTCCAAATATTCAAAGTGTCAAAATATCAAAATCATATCCCCAGCAACGACAATTAGAGTTTTCAAAGGCATATTTTTCTTTATTTTAAAACAAATAATAAAAACATCTGCTCTTGTCGTGGCTAAGAGTCTGTTGACACTTGGAGAGATTGTTATCCAATTCTTGTCACCAATCTGCAGCATTAGTCATAACAAAGCCCTGTGTTTTTTGCACTTCACAACACAACGACTCATATCTATTTAGTAAAAAGCACAATCCACACACCAAAACCAGCCCCAAGTTTTAAATACATTTGATGTGTCAATTTATCTGGTCCGTCCACAGCTGTCGGCCCATGTTAAAAGGATGGACGCCGCAAAGAAAAAGGACAGTTTTGATGGGTAGTGACAGGAGATGAGATGTAGTTTTCTAATATTGTCCACACATTTAATCCCAGCTGTCTGTTAGAAAAGCACCACTATTTCCTCTGAGTAAATAGATGGAGACCTTGGCAGAGAAGTGCCCTCCTCCTCAGAGACTTTCGTGTTGATATATAATATGACGGTGCTGTAAACAATAAGGTTAAAGGGGCTATATTGTTTCTGATCTCTCTTGTTATGTTGTTTCCTCATCAAAAAATACCTGGGGGTTTATTTTGTTTCATTCGCGTATGCTTAACACACCTGCATATTGAAGCTGTTCTTCTCCCAAACTGAAAACACTGTTCCAAATTGTGATGTCATGTGGATATACAGGAAGTGCTTCAGGGTATTTTTAAACTCCATACACCTTCACTAGAATCAACTGGAGGATTTCAGCCCAGGAATGGATAATCATTACTAAACAATAGGTAAAAAGTAGCTGTTAACTTAAAAACTACCGCTTCATGACATCATAAAGTGGAACAGAGCATTTTAAGCTTTAGTGATGTAGACAGACAAATAAACCAGGATTATTCAAATGAGTGTGAATAAAGCAAAACACAACTCCAGGTATATTTCTGATGAGATAACAACATTATAACATGGCTAAAATCTGGAGTAAATTTTGTGCAATATAGGACAATAAAATATTATATTATATTATATTATATTAAAATAATATAATATAAATAATTTTCAATGGCAGAATTACAACATGGATTCAGAAATATTACTATTTTTCAAGCCTAGTTGGCCAAAGGTTGGTTAAAGGAGCTGCAATTTGAACTATGAACTAGTTCATTTTTAGCACCGCAGAGTGGCTGGGCGCACCCTTAGAGATAGGGTGAGGAGCTCAGTCACACGGGAGGGGCTCGGAGTAGAGCCGCTGCTTCTCCACGTGGAGAGGAGCCAGCTGAGGTGGCTCGGGCATCTGTTCCGGATGCCTCCTGGTCGCCTCCCTCGGGAGGTGTTCCGGACATGTCCCACTGGGAGGAGGTCCCGGGGAAGACCCAGGACCCGCTGGAGGGACTATGTCTCCCGGCTGGCCTGGGAACGCCTTGGGGTCCCCCCAGAGGAGCTGGAGGAAGTGTCCGGGGTGAAGGAAGTCTGGGAGTCCCTGCTTAGACTGTTGCCCCCGCGACCCGGCCCCGGATAAGCGGAAGAAAATTGATGGATGGACTAGTTCATTTTTCATACAACTAGTTCATTTTAGTTCATTTTCAAGGGTTTGCAGTGGTCCAAAGTGGTTCCTTACTTACCTCCTTCATTCTTAACATCCTAATTATTCAAAGTTTATAAGCGCTTTTTACAAATTTTGGAGGCCAGAGCAGAGTTTATTAACAACTACAACAATGGTAATGCTTACCACAACTATACATACAGCAAATTTCAACCCTAAGAGCTGCTTTTACAATATGCCTGTATTTTTACCATACATGGAAAAACACTGGGTACAGCCATTTTAGCCACTTTAGTTTTTTAAAGCTAGACTAGATGGCGTATTTTTCAACACTGTAAAAAAACAACCCAACAAAAAAGTCTAAACCTATTTTGTAAACTATTTTGGCAATGATACGCTAAGGACAAATCTTAAATTTGATACTTTTGTTCAGAAATACTGCTGTTGGCTACTTCTAACTGTGCTTTTTCCATCTTTCCTGATGTCTTAATGCGCTAAAACTCACAGAATGGCAGTCATGGCTCTCTCTATGTGCCCCAGGGCAGCTAATTGAAGAGTGAATAAATAATTAACTTCAATATTATTCTAATAAATATTTTAATTATTATTTTCTTTCTTTTCTTTTTTTTAGCAGGTGGTACAACAGGTACATTTCCTCCTGCGTGTTGGAGCGTGAACCATAGTTATTTGTCTTATTCTTTTTACAACAGTAAAGATACGTTTTGTTTTTTATGAAAAAATGTGAACCTCAAGAGAGCTGACATAATAATGTAGCACACACTTGAGCAAAAAGCATTGACCTTGAGCGGGCCTATGGGATATGTACCCACTAAGTGAGGTGTTGCTGGTCTATCCCTTCCCGTTAAACTACTGTGAGTGCTGTGGGACCAGGTGCTTGTGCAACTGTGGGACTCGAGCCGCTCTTGAGGCCTTGATGCCCACAGGCTCGGGATGGTGCGGCCATTAAAGGGATAGTTCGGGTTTTTTGATGTGAATCTGTATGGCATCCCCTTCAGCAGTGTCGTGCATTAACACTGACTTATCACACTTGTCCTGTGAGCCGAGTTCTACCCGGTTCTGGAGCTGACGAAAGTAGGTCCGACAAGTTAACCAGGACAGTTAATAAAGCTTGTTTTTCTTCTAAAAACAATATTTGTCCAAAAAGTGATATATTTGCATCACAAAACATTTGTCCATGAAAAAGTCAGAAGTCTAAATCGCTTGGTGCTTGTAAAGTATGGGGTGGATCTTTGCTGGGTGGGAACACTACAGACAGACTCCGGTAAGAGAATCTTTAATCAGCTTTATTCGGGTTTCAATTGAGCGTCTTACAGGTGATCATTCAGATGTTGTGTGTGAAGATCAAAGATCAAAGATCAAAGTACAAATATTATAAAATGTACTTTGATCTTTGATCTTTGATCATTGATCTAGCCGAATCAATTAAGAGCAGAGCGTTGCCTAGCAACGCGCATGAAATTTATATATTTCAATTATTCACTGTACTGAGCACCAATCTATGGCCCTCGATCGGCCCTCTGCTTTGTCTTTAGATATGTGGCCCTTGATGACAAAAGTTTGGACACCCCTGATATACAACAATCACCCAATTTGCATATATTCAAATATGATCGCCATGGCAATGGGGATTCTTTGAAAGTTTATAAGTAAACAACTGGACACTTTCTAGCCATTTCTTACTGAGACACACTCTCTTGCAAGCTCAAAGCAATTTTTGTTGGAAATCTGTTTTTGGACCCAAGTTTGATTATAGTAGTAGCTATGTCATCTTGGGACAAATATGAGACCTCTGGTGCAGCTGGTAAGTACTGAAAAAACACATAGGACTCACTCAAGACACATCTCAAAAACAACAGTTTCTGGTGACCCTCAATCACCTTTTTTGTGGAAATATTTAGGTTTTAAAGTAAGAACCAACCACCCACTTCTGCACATGTACACTTAACACGTTATGAAAGTCAATTAGATATGAAAACCAAGTTAGTTAGCGGAAACCCAGAGTAGACCGTAACTCAGCATGTTTTACTTTCACTTGACTAACTGTGAAACAGTGATCGTAGTTATTGGAGATTTCTAGGAGGATTGTATACATGTACTGGGACACTTCATCCAGAACAATACTCCGATAAGAGAGTAGAAATAGACACAGGAACGTATTTTGGAGATTTAATGTCTGTCTTAAGTTTAATTCTTTTAGCTGGTATCTATAACAACAAATTGAATCATATTACTAACTACATTACACAATATATAATCAGTCTGCTAATAACAGTTAAAACAGTTTATCCCAACAATCACCCAAAATATGCAAATCAGTCAAGTTAATTAAGTTAATTATTATCAGAAACACGTCCAAAGGTCAAGCAATTAAAGAACAATCAAATAAACATTCCCAACCCACCTCTGTCATGGATGCAGACACAAACAGGACAAACCGAAGCCACAAGCAAGGCCAGAAGCACCGTGGCAACAGTGTTACCATGGTGCTAAGGACCTCAGAGCTGCCTGCAAGTGCCTGACCAAATAAACACTTCCCTTAGGGAATTTACAACAGTAGTATTAGTAGTAGTAATAGTTGTGGCAGTAGCAGAGCGTACTAAGTTATTTTAAAGGTAACAGTGGTAGTTTGCAATTGGACAACAACAATGCAAGTACCAGTGAAGAAAATGCTGTATAACTCTCCAGTGCATTTGACCCTGATGAAGTCTTGTCTTGTCTTTCTTGTGTAGCACCTCAGCACACTACCGATGATGACACCCTGACCGATCATCACACCCTGCAGGGCCTGACCGACACCTACTCTGTCCTGGAGTGGCTTGGTGAGGGTGCCTTTGCCTGTGTAGCCAAGTGCCACGCCATGGACCGTGACCAGACTGTGGCGGTTAAGCTCCTCAAAGACCAAGAGTTCAAGGAAATGGAGCACGAGGTAAGTACATTTGTTTGTATATATAACTGGCTGGTCAAAGTACATTTGTTTGTATGTATAACTGGCTGGTCAGAGTCACACATACTTCTGTCCTGATTCAAATACATTTTTTGCAAAAGATTTAATTTTGTATCAGCAGAAGAGTAGCCAAAAACATATTTAATTTAGAGGACAGAAGAGAACATGATTTAGACCCTACCAGTAAGAAGCTTTGTTAAATCCACAGTGTCACTTTGACCAGTATTATTTCATGTGTTTCATATAATGCTATTTGACTTCACAGATTTAGCTCAAATGTATGTCTCCTTAGGTATCCATTTTGGAGGAGCTCCGTGTCCTCGACCCCAGTCGCACAAACATGGTGCTCTTTCTGGAGCAGTTTGAGGACATGGGCCTTCATTGTCTGGCCTTCGAAATGCTGGAAGTAGACCTGTATTCCTTCATGTCAAACAGGAACTATGTACCACTCCATCTTAATGAGATCCGGCCTATTGCCCACCAGGTACTAAAGGATTTACTACAAATATTATGTTGCAACATGAGGGCCCTGCGCCAGGTTGATGGTTTCAAACAGATCTAGTTCATATTAACAGTTAGTTTAATTTCCTCACTTTTTAGTGCATTTCTTACATCACAATTCTTAACAATATTAAGTTCAACCCCATTTTTTTACGATACAGTTTTTTTTAACAATTCTTTTTCCCTCTTGTGTCTTTGCAGTTGTTGGTGGCTCTAGATGCACTGAAAAGGCTTGGTATCCTACATACAGATATCAAGCCTGATAATGTAATGTTCACTGACCTGGAGAGGCTGCCTTTAAGGGTCAAATTAATTGACTTTGGACTGGCAATGAAGGCCTACCAAGTCAAGCTGGGAGACGAGCTTCAGCCGTATGGATACAGGTACAAGGCAACTCACACTAATATCCAGTGTTGTATAAAGTACTGGAAAATCAAACTCAAGTAAAAGTATAGGTTCCCCTCCCAAAAATGACTTTGGTAAAAGTCGAAGTCACTGACTGAAATGGTACTTGAGTAAAAGTCTTAAAGTATTTGGAACTTCTTGTACTTAAGTATGACAAGTAATGTCAAAATAAATGTACTCAAGTAATGTAATAAAAAGTACAAGTAAAAGTATCAAGTAAAAGGCAGTCTGAAGCTAACTCTCGCTTTGTTACTTAGAGAGCACAAACACACAGCGCTTGTTTACATTTTTAAAAGTCGGCACATGTTAATGTTATTTTTTGTCCTTTCTCAGTCGTTACACTTAGCCTACAGCTATGCCTTCCCTTGAGCCCAAAAAGCTAGGTAGCCTGTTAGCTCCAACATCGTCAAATACGCTTTGTGTAACGGAAACAATGTCACACAAAGTTAATTTCTACATGTTATGCTCAAGGTTTCACAACGGTGTCTAGAATGTCCATGCTATGGTTACTGAAATTGGAATATAGACGCTAACAATTTCATGAATCTAGAACTTACCTCGATGTGTTTCTTGAGGTTGGACAGGGAGTTTCTGTAAGATAGGATTTCCACGTTTCTTGGAAGGCACAAGAGGCACTTCATTCGATAGGACGAATCCTTCATATCAGCGTAAGATAACATTGTGTTTAAGTACGGCCAGGGATGCTCATCGTCTCATCTACACCAACAGGTGTAGGCTGATTGTCATGCGCAAGTAGCGAACAAGCCCAGGCACGTCCTGACTTCCTTCAGTCAGTAGAGGGTTTTTTTGTAACGAGTAACTAAACGGCACATTGAAAATGTATCTGAGTAAAAGTATGCAATTAAATTCGGAAATGTAGTGAAGTAAAAGTAAAAGTTATCATTTTTTTTTTAAACTCAAGTAAAGTACAAAGTCTCCCAAAATTTACTTAAGTACAGTAGTGAAGTATTATTACTTCGTTACTATACAACACTGCTAATATCAGGTGTAATACAGTGGGCATGGATTTTTAAAGGAGACATAGGTTTTTATCCCTTGTATTTCATTCTGTTGTACACTCATCACTGTAAACTAAACAATATTGACCTAAAATAACAATAGTTACAAGAAGCAAGTTTAGAAACAAGTTGGCTTTTTTATTTATTCATTTTTAAAATAATATGTCTCTGTTAAAATGTGACCAGAGTCCATGACTAAACCATGACTAAACCAGGACTAGTTTGAACTTGTTCTTTGTTTTCCAGAGCTCCTGAGGTCACACTTGGTCTCCCTTACAACGAGGCCATTGATGTGTGGGGGGTTGGCTGCGTGCTAGCCTTTTTGTATCTGGCTGATAATCTGTTCCCAGTAACTTGTGAATATCAAGCGGTAAAGCGCCTGGTGGCCTTACTGGGCATGCCTCCAGACCACCTGCTACAGGCTGGATGCTACAGCACCAACTTCTTTACACACGTCCAGTCTTCAAATGGTGCAGCATGGAGATTCCTGGTACTTATTCACTTTGTTTGTTGTGAATATTGAATTGTTGTGATTTGAAATGTCCAAAACTAGCCTTATAATTTCACTCACACGCTTGTCAATGTATAGACAGAAGAAGAATATACTGCAAAACACAATATCACCACTGAAGAGGAGAGCTCGTACTTTGAAGTCCCCAGCTGCTTGGATGGCCTTGTCTCTGTAAGTCTCCACCACTGATCAACACTCACCCTCATATTGCAGATCTATATTTTGCAGAGTCTAATCAGTGTTTGTTTTATAATGTACAGAACCCTCCTGAAAACTCCACTGCAAAAGTTGAGGACAGGAAGGCCTTCATTGACCTCCTAAAGGGGCTGCTGACTGTGACTGGAGACCACAGGTTGACTCCCAGTCAGGCCCTCCAGCACAGCTACATCACTATGGCTCATCTGCAAGAGGCTAAACTCCAGGGATAGTAAGTCTACACATCTCAATCATACAATTATGTAAAAACCCAAAGAGTTTGTGGGGACTGATTTGTGTGTGTGTTTTTTTAGCTTCATGATCTCAGAGGAGTTAATGTCCATCTGTCCAGCAGTGGACTCCTCTCCAAGTCCCTCAGAGGATCAAATGTGACTTCGAAGTAACAGCGCAAGTTCAGACAGATGCTGCTCAAGCCCAAACAGATGCTGCTGAAGTCCAAACAGATGCTGAATCAGCAGCATCCATAGCCCAAGACTCTGGTGTCTGGTCCCTTTGTGGACAAGTGTCTTCTCCTCAACCACTTACAGCGCCCCCCAGCTGCTGGGATGAGCATGAGCCCAATTCAAACGGCTCTGAACTCTTAGTCATCCTTGGGTTGGTCTGTGTGACCTGACCACTGGAGTAGAGGACACGGACACCGCTCCAGTGACCAAAACTCCGAAGCCCTCTTTTTTCCGGAGGGTTCGTAGAGTTCTATGGAGAGTGGCAAATGCTTTGGCTTGCTGTGTGCTTCCAGAAAAAGACAACTGAGTCTCCTTCCTCAGCACAGTTCAGAGGTCACCATCGGTCACACCCTGCAGGGCCTGACCGACTCCTACTCTTTTTTTTGTGATCAATGTTTTATTAGATTTTTAATATTTATGGGTGAAAGAGTAAACAATAAAGCAAACAAAATATGTGCACATGTGTACAAAATTTTCATACATTTTACACCGCATGGTCACCGCACGAGCACTGTATGGGCACCGCACAGACACCGCACGGGGACCACACAGGGAGTGATGGGGGAATGACAGAGAAAGAAAAAGGGAGGGAGTGATGGGGAAAGACAGGGAACGAATGAGGGAGAGAGAGCGAGAGAAAGAAAAAGGGAATGAGAAAGAAGGAGATAGAGAGGAGTGAGATAGAAATGGGTGTGCAGAGAATGTAATCTGGAGAGAAACGGGAGAGAGACATGAGGGCACTGGAGGAAAGGGAGAGAGAAAGATAGAAAGACAGAGAGAGAGAGAGAGAGAGAGAGAGAGACAGAGAAGGAGGGACAGGGAGAGAACAGAGAGAGAGAGGATGAGAGGAAAGGAAGAGAGAGAGAGTGAAATGGAGAGCGTTAGAGAGAGACAAGGAGAAAGGAGCCGGAGAGAGAGATTAAGAGAGAGGAGAGAGAGGGAGAGAAAAGAAAAGAAGGAGAGACAAAGGAGAGGGAGGGAGAGATGGAGAAAGAAAGAGGGAGGGAGACAGACAAGGAGGAGGGACTGGGAGAGAGGAGGAGGCAGGAGGACACAGAGGATATTATCTGTGAGTACAGGGAGAGAGACAGAGAGGGAAGGATGAAAGAGTGAGAGAGGAGGAGGACACAGGATGTTATCTGTCATGTGCTGCTGTCAGGAGTCAGAGAACAAAAAGTGGACAGCGTGAGACGATCCAGGGCTGTGGTGTGTGACCTGTTCACAACAACAGACAACAAGAAGAAAAGATGTAACAGAAGGACCCTGAATACACAAATATCACACTTACAGAAGAGGGACATACACAATACAGTGGTACCTCACCTTACGAATGACCCAACAAACGAAAATTTCAAGTTACGAAACGCCTTCACGGTAAATTTTTGTCTCTAGATACGAAAGAAAATTCAAGTTACGAAACGCGAAATCTCAAAAATTCAAATAATGCGCGCTCAGCCACACACATTATACACTTTTCTCAGACTGGATTTAAACTTTTCTCACATTTGTCTCTGTTTAAACATTCAAACTTTCATAGATTTTCAACAAAACGTATTAATAGTGAAGTGTGGGGGGAAGCGGGATGGCGGAGAAGAGTGCGGACACGTGTGCGCAGCATGACCCGGTGCGGGGCTGACAGCAGGTCTAGACCAAGGTCTAAACCTGGACTGGATCAGAACTAAACCTGGACTAAACATGGACTAAACCAGGACTAGACCAGGTGGATTAAAGCGCCGCGTGCGGGTCTATTTCCTGGTTTCTCACGAGTCACAGCTGAGGCGAGCAGCGAGGAGGAGACCGCAGGGAGGAGGGGACCGCACGCAGTGTGAGCGCATGTGAGCGAGAGCCATGCAAGAGCCGGTGGTCTAGAGGAGCCGCGGTGGTCTGGACTAAACCAGGACTAAACCTGGTGTTGTAGGATGTGTCTATATTGTGTCTATAGCTCAGTGCAGGAGAAAGAGAGAGAGAGAGAGAGGGAGAGAGAGAGTGTGTGCGCGCGCCGGGGGCGCTGTATGTATGGCTACACGGAGCAGTGGAACCGGGTCGGTCTGGGTGTGTGTCCGCGTGTGCTTTCTCAGGGGAGAGACAGAGACGGCGATCGGGCAAGTAGAGGGTAAAAAGGTGCTACTCCTACAGTGTAGTGAGCTAATAAAGCCCCACTCTGCAGCAAAACCACTCCCTTTTATTTGCATTCTCATCCACCGCAAGCGCACGAGGTCCACAAGGGAGTTAACCCCGGAGGGAACGCTGTCTCCGGCCTTGGAGAAGACGATCTCCCCTGTGCTCCCCAACCACGGTTAGGGGACGAGAACAGGAAAGGTTACCACTGGACTAAACCAGGAGGAGCCGCGCTCACATGCGCTCACACTGCATGCGGTCCCCTCCTCCCTGCGGTCCCCTCCTCCCTGCGGTCTCCTCGCTGCTCGCCTCAGCTGTGACTCGTGAGAAACCAGGAAATAGACCTGCACGCGGCGCTTTAATCCACCTGCTCTAGTCCAGGTTTAGTCCAGGTTTAGTCCTGGTCCAGTTCAGGTTTAGACCTTGGTCTAGTCCTGCTGTCAGCTCTGCGCGGGGTCATGCTGCGCACACGTGTCCGCACAGTTTTCTCCCCCCTCCCGCCCCCCCCACTTCAATATTGATACGTTTTGTTGAAAATCTATGAAAGTTTGAGTGTTTAAACGAGAGACAAACGTGAGAAAAGTTTAAATCCAGTCTGAGAAACCAATCAGGACGCAGAACACATTGTTACACTATAAAAAAAGTTACACTATAAAAAAAAAACTTGGAACGAATCAGGCTTTTTCCATTGAAATAGCTACTCAACTTATGAATTTTTCACGTTACGAAACCACTTCTGGAACGAATTAATTTCGTAAGGTGAGGTACCACTGTATTCTGTTTCTCCTAATCCCATTTCATGTTTGGTATCTTTGGAGTGTAGTTTGTAGTTTTTGACTGAGCCTCACCAGAATCATTTTGGCCTACTAGAGGAGAAGAACCATTACTATACTGCAGCATATGTTACATCAGTCGAGCTTTCTAACTATAGAAAACTGCACTAAAGCTTGTTATTTCATGTCATTTAAGTCCATCAGATAGTGTGAGAACATCTAACTTACAAACATGCTGAATAGGTTGTCAAAAGTGCTGAAAAGATACTGACATTAAAAGTAGTATTGAAACTAGATACTCATTTGAGCAGGTATTGATACTAAAAAAAGTCACATTCACAGGACAGAAATGAACCTTTCCTGAATAGCTCTAGAATGATCTTGAGCTGTATCAGAGGCAGTAATAGAGCACATAGACTAGTATACACCCATAGACATAGACCCATCGAAAATTACATGATAATATAAAAGTCCTAATCCTAATATTTAATGCTGAAAATCACATTTTATTACCTAAAGAGTGTGTTTTATTATCATCATGGTATGGGAATCTATCAGAAAAGTATAGAGTTTATTCCTAGTGAAATTGAGTTTGAAATTTTAATATCTCAAAACAAAAAAACTAGTATACACACAGACTAGTATACACCCATGGACCTCTATGGACCCTATGGAATAATATACTTGGATGACTGAGGGATTACACAGATATAAGACCACAGGGTAACAGAAAAAAGTACTATTATTTAATGTTGAAAATCGCATTCTACTGTGTAAAGAGAGTATTTTTTAATGATCATTGTGGTATCGGAATCAACATTGAGTAATGAATCTATTCCTATTGAAACTAAGTTTGAAATTTGAGTATCTAGAACAGACTGAAAACAATAAAAAAAAAAAAACTGTACAGAAACAGATTGGAAACAGACACATACCTAGAAGACTTCAAGATGATATGTGCTGGCAAATGAAAGCGCCTTGCTAGTTTTCAAAAAGAAAACATAGGTGCAGCGGAGGGATGTTTGACCCAGATACCAAGCAGGCTGCCTCTCCAAGCTCCAGGCTATGGAAGCAACAAAAATCCTCACTTTATTTAATTACATTTTGATGGTTTTTCTATCAAAAATGTCAGTGCTGTACATTTGTGAGCTTAGACACCTGCAGGCTTTATAATGCTAAAGTGAAACCTGTGGGTTGACTACTGCCTCTTATTCAAGGCTGTTCATATCAGACTAGACAATCATATTTTGTTATTCTTGTTATTGGTTAAGTTTGACAAAAACAAACTTGAGCTTCAGCTATTTTTTGAAACATGTCTTTGCAAGTGTCAGGATTAGTGCAGGCTGCATCTGCTCAGCTCCATTTTGACTCAAGTAAATGTATAAATAAATCAGATATGTTCACTGAGCCTCAAGAAAATGTTCCCAGACTTTTTATTATTGTACAATAAAAATGAACAGGAGCCTAAAGCTTCTCAATTGAATAAAAGTAAATGTTTGCCTTTTATATAACTTTTTTGATAAACAGTGCAAAATATTATTTATTATATTATTATGTTAATGGTACTATGTAACTTTTTGGTTGCGGGTCCGTCACTTGCTTGTTTCTATAGTTATGTCGCTACTCTGATTGAAATGTTCCACATTAAACGATAATAAAGGATATAAATAATAAAATAAACTGTTCTACCTCACAGTTATTAAATCACAGGTGGTTTTATAGCTCAAGAAATAAAACAAAAAACAGGCAGTCTGACTGTGAGTGGGGTTGCCACTCCACAGATCTGACATGTAACTTGGTCTGGTTTGGTCTCCATGAAGATAGAAAGGTTTAATACCATACTGTGGAATATTCCAGATAAAGCAATAACATCTCTGTGGAGAAAAGCATTTGAAGGACCCTCCACCAGAAAAGTTACACAATGTGTAACCTTACACCATCTGCTTGTCTCCATGGAGATATTATTGCGCTGCAGGGAATGTTCCACAATACGGCATCTGATCATTTTGAGCAATACAAATACTTGCAATTAAGTACATACAAGACAGAACAGTGATTATATATAGCTTTGGAAAAAAATAAGAGACCACTGCATTTTTTCCCCCTGAAATCAGCATCTCTACATGTATTACAGTCATTCCATTCCAGCGTCTGTTGAATTCCAACACAAACACAAAGCTGAACTACTTCAGTTCTTGCACCAGGAGTGGAATAAAGTCACCCAAGAACAATGTGAAAGACTTGTGGAGAGCATGCCAAGACGCATGAAAGCTGTGATTAAAAATAAGGGTTATTGCACCAAATATTGATTTCTGAACTCTTTTTAAAGGGATATGCCACCCCCAGGTCAAATTTGGGCATCTCCCCACAGTCCAGAGACTAAAATAAGTGGTGGAAAGCGTTTTCCTGCTCACCCAGCCATTGTCCGAGTCTGTCGCCACTGACCGCCGCGGTATCTGCAGCTACTCCGCCTTAGACTGGAGTCTAACGTCGCCAGAGAAAGATTTCGGCCAAAAGGAATTAATTTGCTCGATGCGTTTCCCAATTACTTTCTGTGTAGTGCGCATTCATATCGAGTGCAAATAAATGTGCAAATCAACACGGAGAGCTTGCCTTGGTCATTTTGGGTGGGAACTATTTTCCAGTGCGGAAGAATACAGTCGAATCACGCACCACGTTATGCAACAGGGGAACTCCCTTCCTGGTGCGTAACTGGGATTCCCCTGGCAGCGTGCTGATTTGCACATTTATTTGCACTCAATATGAATGCGCACTACACAGAAAGTAATTGGGAAAAGCATCGAGCAAATTAATTCCTTTTGGCCGAAATCTTTCTCTGGCGACGTTAGACTCCAGTCTAAGGCGGAGTAGCTGCAGATACCGCGGCGGTCAGTGGCGACAGACTCGGACAATGGCTGGGTGAGCAGGAAAACGCTTTCCACCACTTATTTTAGTCTCTGGACTGTGGGGAGATGCCCAAATTTGACCTGGGGGTGGCATATCCCTTTAAGTGTAAACATTAGTATTATGTTTTTTTATAATGAATTTGGTCTTGTTTCTTTGCATTGTTTGAGGTCTGAAAACATGTATCTTTTTTGTTATTTTGACCATTTGTCATTTTCTGCAAATAAATGCTCTAAACGATAATATTTTATTTGGAATTTGGGGGAAATGTTGTCAGTAGTGTATAGCAGATGGCAAACTTTCAACCAGAAAAAAATGTACATAAAGCACCATTAGACTTTATTGATCCACAAAGGAAATTATTTGCACACAGTAGCTTACACATCACAATAAATGTAATAGCAAAAATATAAATGGTAATTCAAAATAAGAAGCAAGGGGGACTGCCTGGGGTCAAATAAGAAATTCACATCAAATAAGACATAATTATACTTATATTATTATATATTATATAAATAAACATATATACAATATAGTAAATACAAAACATGTCTTGCAGTGGGTGTGGAGTAGAGTGCAAAGATGAAACAGTGATTGACAGGACACAAGGTTATCTATTACATAAGGATAAGCTGTTGTTCAGTTTAATCTGACATAATTGGTTAAAAATTAAACATTTTAACATACAATAGATCACACATTACATTGTTTAATTTCTCCAATATTATAAGAAGGGACTAGAGCTAGCTCTGCACTAATAAGACCAAAGCTCAGGCAAAAGTTCCCTGGAGTTCACTGGACCAGAAAATAGAGCATAACCTCAGAACTAGAGAATACAAAGTTGGTATCCAGGGATAAGTTTTACACCAGATAAGGGCAAAACTGTAGCACAAGTATTAATTCCCATTGATGAGAAATACTTACTCTGTGCTGTATTGACTGCCTTAATAAATTCATTGTCCAGATGTGCAGTCCAGATGAAGCCAATGGATCTTTTAAAGCATTTGATTAAATCAACCCAATAAAGCTTTTTGGAGGAGCTGCCCTGGATGTATTGTATTACTGTTTTGTCAGATTAAAGGGATAGTTTGTTTTTTTAATGTGAATCTGTATGGCATCCCCTTCAGCAGTGTCGTGCATTAACACTGGTTTACCCCTGACAGTGTCCTCTGAGCCGAGTTCTGCCCCGGTCCTGGCGCTGACGAAAGTAGGTCCGGCAAGTTAGCGGGGACAGTTAATAAAGCTTGTTTTTCTTCTCAAAACAATATTTGTCCAAAAAGTGATATATTTGCGTCCGAAAACAGTTGTACATGAAAAAGTCAGCAGTCTAAATCGCTTGGTGCTATTTTCTCTTGAGTCCTATCACTGCGTGCCTATTATTATTACTATTATTAGCCTGTTCACTTGTAAACATCGCCACTAATAATAATAAGACGTAGTTATGAGGCACATGTTATTGGGATAATGAATAAATGTGTGAATGTGGGGAATGAATATATATATATATATATATATATTAGGGCTGGGAATATTAACGCGTTAATCGCGATTAGAGTTATGATCGCGAACAATTTTTTTAATCGCGATCAGAGTTTGCCAGCATTTTCCGCAATTCTACCATCCATATGCAGCTCATTTGGTTGTATTAATTAAACTCATTGTCGGTTAAACGCGCTATTTTGAGTTTGCTAGTATTTTGTTCCTTCTACGCATCCGTAGGCAGCTCGAGCGGGCTTCAATCATTTATTTACAATTTCTCAAAGTAAGCACTATTACTGGTTCATTGTTACTTTTTCCTTTCTCTGCACTTTTTTGAAATAAAAAAAATGGTGAGAAATACTTTGCATTGTGAGTTTAACTTTAGATTCGAACGGTCTTACTGCAAGATATCAATTTTAAACATGCAAAATAAATCACGATTAATCGCGATTAACTATGAGATTTCTGAGATTAGTTGCGATCAAGAAAATTAATCGTTTGACAGCCCTAATATATATACATATACATGCACACATACATACATATACATACTGCAACACTAAATGTAAATGTAATATTATGTTAGTTGTGAAATAAAAAGTATTCTTATCTGAATTAAGTTGACAATACACAATGCAATCCTATTTCTAATTCTATGCAGGTACATATATTCTTGTATAATACCTTCCCATCTGGTGTTGCATGATTGTCAAATGCCAAATGGAATAGGAAGTAGCAATGGGACGTAGCAAACTGTAGAATGGAGGTACTCTAAGGTAAAGTGAAGGAAGGAAGAAGGAAGTTGTGTAGTAATCTGGCCCTGGAGCAGACTGACAGAAATGTGGCTGCCTAATTGAGCTTATGGTTTCTAATACTTATCCAAGTTCAATTTAACTTTTGAAATGAATGAAGGAAGGTTATATTTATACAGATCTGACATGTTGGAGCATATCTGTATGCTTAAATACTTAAAGTTCTGTTTACAAAATTTTAAATGATATACAGTAGATCACTAGAGATTTGTGATGTTGGTTTCTATTATTAATCACAGAAAGCTTGAATTGTCTTGCCCAAGGGAATTAGAGTGGGACTCTGGCTTCCATTTTTGCACTGATAAGATTTTGGCTTAAAACACTATGTAGGATAATTACTACTTCAGTATCTCAAGATAAGTCTAACCAATTTGGTTTTAGTATTAAGGGGCTTAAAACAAGAATTGACCAACATATTTAACCAACTCATAGCTGAACAAATGTTATTCAGTATCTCAAGTTTAAAGGGTTTCATAATCTCATAATAAATGGAAAATAAATCTCAATGGAAAATAAATCTCAGTCATTAAGATCTTTAAGAATGATAAATGATGAAAAAGCAGACATAAAAAGATGAATGTGAAGTGAGAAAACTGTAGAAGTTGCTTGTGCTATAGTCTACAGAAGTGTTCTCCTTTGATGACCCATAGTCTGCGTATTGTACACAGAGCTACATAAATACTTGATGCCTCATTGCAGTACTGCCCTCTCTAACGTATATCCAGGTCATTGAGAAACATCTGTGCACCAAATGAGCCGATTAAAATTTCACAAGTTTTTGGAGAAGATTAAGAGTTTGTTTAGAAGTGATTACAAAAATGCCTCTCCCTCTCTCTACTGGCCAGGAGATTATCTAGGCATAAAAGTGCAGAGTAAAAAGGTCCGTTATCTGGTGACGGGCTCAGAGTGGGTAGCAGATGCGTATCTTTATGTGGCTAATGGGTTATCGCTTTCTTGGTTCAAAAGCTTCATCCTCCTTTGCCTTTCTATTTAGGATATTATTATTATAGAGGTTTTTGATTATCATGCGTAATGTCACATCAGTGAATCAGCTTCAGCCTATTCAGCTCATTCACCATGGTCACAAATCAGTGACCCGGAATAACCTCAAGACCAGACTGGAATATTGTGGTTTTTCAGATAATGATTTTCTACATGTTAACTTTCACAGGAGGGCAATAAAATGGGGATATTGTAGGAAGAAGGGCTGTAGCCAACTGTGATAATTGTAAAAACTCTCAAAATGAATATGCTGAGAAAAAGGCATTATGGAGGTCTCAGACATAATTTGTCTCCCATCTATCTCTAACTCCATCCTCAAACCTAGATTAAAACAAACAAAGAAAACAATAGGGGTAGCCAGGTCAGGTCCGAAAACACCCATTATTGCCCTGAATGGCTATGCTAATAAGATACTACACTCTCACTACATAACTGAATAGGCTTACTTAACAGAAACTGTAAACAAATAGGTGTGATAGTTTCATAGCAATTTCATTGTAGTTAGCGCCTCCCTGCAACCAGTTATAAGCAGTGTCCACCAGCACTCGAGCCAGAAATGAAGAAGCAGCTTGGATGAGCTACGAAATGTATTCAACCAAATAAACTTTTGTCCAGTTGACAAATTGAACTTCTCCTTTTGCCATGGATTCTACCTGGACGACTGAAGGACTCTACACACAAAAAGGTATTATATTTACATAGAGATATATTAGTAAACAATCAGTAAAAAGGCAGATTACACTGTCAAGTCACTCCCAAAGCTCTAAATCACTTGTGTTTTCTCCTTTCTATAATTGTCAAAATGAATCCTTTTAATCCTAATAAAATAATTAGTTAAAATAAAATAATTAGTTGATCCAACAGGGACTACAGCCCTAGTTGGAAGTGTCGGAGGAGAAAGTTAATCCAGGTTAAAGGTCCTATATTACACAAAATTGACACTTATGAGCTTTTATAATATTGTTACCTTCTCAAAACATACCTGGATTTGTGGTTTTTTTCAAACATGTTAGCCTTCCGCTTCAGTTCAGTTTTGTCAAATATTCTCTGTATTTCACTCTTGCCTGCCCCCCCCCCAATCCTCCTATAATGTAAACCAAACAAAAGACGCCTCATGTGAAACCATTCCACTGTATTATGTTGTGTTTGTGACTATTGTTATTGATTGTATCTGCATTTTCTATTCTGTTCATATTCTTCTATCGCTGATGAGAGGTGGGATTTTAGCGCTGCTTTAAGGTCCGTCTTTGTCCTAACAGGGTGAAGATGTTCACCTGTCCATTTCTAATCTCATTTTGTTGTAGAAATACAATGACTGCTGCTGCTCTGTATGAATGTATCATGTTTGTCACTACCTCACTGTAAATGCTACTGTTACCTGTGCAATAACCCACATGCAATAATTATGTGCAATCTGTGAAATACTCTACTTACACCTTATTTAATCCTACCTGAACCTTTGTATGTTATTATATTTTATTACATATTTTTTTATTATATTGTTTACCTTTTCCCCTTGCACTTTTTTTTTTAACCATGTACTATTACTGCATGCTATTAGTACTTCTTGACTATCTTAGTGAGTCAACGGTTCTGCTGATCCTGCATATGACAAATATGCAATCTTGAATCTTGAATCTTGACAAATAAAGCATTCATTCATTCATTCATTCATTCATTCATTCATTCATTTATTGAGTCATCTTTTATTAATCTCTCTACATTTCCAAAGCTCAAAATACTCTGTTGTAGTTTTCACGTAACAGTTACCCTTCAGGAATTGCCAAAAAAAAAAAAAAGTCTAAAATTATCCAAATGATTTTTAGTGAAGGTGTATGGATTTTAAAAACACAATAGAGCACTTCCTATATTATCACATGACATCACAAGGTGGAAAAGAGTGTTTTCAGTTTGAGAGAAGAAACAAAAACAAGAACCAGAACAAAACAAAACTCCAGGTATGTTTTTGGTGACGAAACCACATCAACCACAAGTCAAATGCAAATAAGGGTATAAATGCAAGTTAATAAAATAAAAGTATAGTGAAAGATATAATTTGGAACGCAGTGGACAATAGAGTGTGCAAAGCAAGTGGATAATACATGGCTCACATTATCCTTCTCTGAAATATCAACAATTCAAAAGAACTGCTCAAGTCCAACATTTAGTCCAAGGCACATGCTGTTCTAGATGTACTCATATGTAAATGATGGCTTTGTTATGCAAGACAGCACAACAATAGACCAGTCACAGTGCTATACAAATGATACTTTTATAATTTTCAAGGCTATATTTTAAAATGGTGCACGAAATAAATGTCTTCAAAGTCGACTATTATAATTATTTTTATGAGTCATTAGAGACCAACAATCTGTAATGACCAGTACTTTTAGAGCCCATTTTCTATTTATTTTATGATGTATTAAATGGCACATAAAATTATACTTTCAGAAATTAATTGATTAATTCTAATTATTTGTACTTTGCATCTTGAACAAAGTAATTAACATGATTGTAGTGTGGTCTTAATGAGCTTAAAATTCCAAATAAATTCGTTTAGAGCATTTATTTGCAGAAAATGACAAATGGTCAAAATAACAAAAAAGATACATGTTTTCAGACCTCAAACAACGCAAAGAAACAAGATCAAATTTGTTTTAAAACAACATAATACTAATGTTTACACTTAAGAAGAGTTCAGAAATCGATATTTGGTGCAATATCTCTTATTTTTAATCACAGCTTTCATGCATCTTAGGTGACTTTATTCCACTCCCGGTGCAAGAACTGAAGTAGCTCAGCTTTGTGTTTGTGTTGGAATTCAACAGACGCTGGAATGGAATGGCTGTAATACATGTAGAGATGCTGATTTCAGAAAAAAATGCAGTGGTCTCTTATTAATTTCCAGAGCTGTATAGCTTTGATCACACAAACAGACAAGTTGGGGGAAAGGTCTTGCCTAAGAACACAATGTCAGTACAGTATGTGTTCTAATTTATGTTGGTGATTCAGCTTCTCCATTATGTATGGACGTTGACGTTGCCAATTTGAGTAATTTCAAATGCCCCAGGAAATCACCAAAGACTGAATTATGTTTTATGTCATTCACTTGTGGTTGTATTTTACATTCTCTCAACGTGGTTAATAAAATTATACCCAGAAAATTGATGCATAGAGCCCCAAGAACCCCTGAGGCTGCAGGCCAATGTGTTTAAATCCTACCGCTGTTCAGTATTAAAGGGGCTGTGCAGGATTTTTACTGTGTTTGAAAATATGAAAACCAGAACAGTTCATTTAAATGGGTTTGCAGTTAATGTCACTTACTTCATGCAGTCCAAGCATCCTAAATTCATAACTTTAAGAAGCCACAGCGGTAATTGTAACAACAATTATCATGTTAACAGCACACTTCCTGATTCTCTACCAATAAAAGGCTTTATAATTAGCTACAGACACATACAGCTCTGGAAAAAAAATAACAGACCACTGGATTTTTTTCTGAAATCAGCATCTCTACATGTATTACAGCCATTCCATTCCAGCATCTGTTGAATTCCAACACAAACACAAAGCTGAGCTACTTCAGTTCTTGCACCAGGAGTGGAATAAAGTCACCCAAGAACAATGTGAAAGACTTGTGGAGAGCATGCCAAGACGCATGAAAGCTGTGATTAAAAATAAGGGTTATTGCACCAAATATTGATTTCTGAACTCTTCTTAAAGGGATATGCCACCCCCAGGGCAAATTTGGGTATCTCCCCACAGTCCAGAGACTAAAATAAGTGGTGGAAAGCGTTTTCCTGAATCCCAGTTACGCACCGGGAAGGGAGTTCCCCTGTTGCACAACGTGGTGCGTGATTCGACTGTATTCTTCCGCACTGGAAAATAGTTCCCACCCAAAATGACCAAGTCAAGCTCTCCGTGTTGATTTGCACATTTATTTGCACTTGATATGAATGCGCACTACACAGAAAGTAATTGGGAAACGCATCGAGCAAATTAATTCCTTTTGGCCGAAATCTTTCTCTGGCGACGTTAGACTCCAGTCTAAGGCGGAGGAGCTGCAGATACCGCGGCGGTCAGTGGCGACAGGCTCGGACAATGGCTGGGTGAGCAGGAAAACGCTTTCCACCACTTATTTTAGTCTCTGGACTGTGGGGAGATGCCCAAATTTGACCTGGGGGTGGCATATCCCTTTAAGTGTAAACATTAGTATTATGTTTTAAAATGAATTTGTTGCATTGTCTGAGGTCTGAAAATATGTATCTTTTTTGTTATTTTGACCATTTGTCATTTTCTGCAAATAAATGCTCTAAACGATAATATTTTTATTTGGAATTTGGGGGAAATGTTGTCAGTAGTTTATAGACTCAAACAAAAATGTTCCTTTCCCCCAAACACATACCTATAATTAGTAAAATCAGAAAAACTGACAATTTTACAGTGGTCTCTTATTTTTTTCCCAGAGCTGTATAGGAGGTCTTACACAATATTTTGTATCTGTACTGGGATATGACCATTTTTGCTCATATAAATTAGGTACAGCCATGTTAAAAGGACTCCAGTGTATGGCATTACATTCATCTATGTAATTTAAAGTTATTTTTATTGCACAGTAACACGCTGAAAAATGTGATTCTTACTATGACTGGGGGCGCCTATCCACAGATCTGTCTTTCCCCTCATACCGCCACCTATTGTCTTTATGGAGATGGATATGTTTAAAGCCATACATAGGGACATTCCAAGCACGAGCATTCCTCATGTCAGTGCATTCACCTCTAACATACACGCAAACTTTATATTTCATGAATTATTCAAATTGAAGTTTAGAATGAAAAGCAGATCTCGGGATACATTTCACAAACTTTTCCTTTTCAAAACAAATGGGCCCTATAGTGCAAAATGCTTGGCCTTGAGGTTGGCGATCAGTGTAGTTCTCTTAAATAATAAATGCTGCTGACCGAAAGGATGTGAGAAGAAATCCAATAAGCTTTTGGTACATGTGAGATGGCAAGGGCATGGTTGAAATTAAATATTCAAACTTCAGTGGTGGGTCCCATGTAGTCTGAATTATTTCTCATATTTTCACCTTTCCTTGCCTGGAAAAATCCAGACACATATCCTTCTGGATTTCCAGGTAACACCTTTCCCGGCTTCAAAGGTGTTCCAAGACTAAAAGTTTTGCAGGTGTCCGTAGCTATGCATTTGTCATATTAAAGATGCATTTCTGGAACTTTTCTGGTGGTTGATCCGCCACTTGATTGTCTCCATGGAAATTTCCAAGTACATGTTTTGCCTTGAATGTTCTACAGTACAGAAAGAAATATGCTCATCACAATGCAAACAAGATACTGGTCAGATCTATGGAGAAGCAAGCCTCCACATGAAAAGACTTAATGTTTTTCAAGGTATTTTCAGCTATGAAACACTTGTAATAGAACACTGCAAATTTCTCTGATCTGGCCAAGATTTTAAAACTTATATCAGGTTATTCATCTTGTTTTCAGATTTATTATCTCCTTACCAGACCAGAGACTGCTTCACTCTAGTCTAGAGGAAGTTTATTTTAAGATAACTTGTCAAGTAAAATGATCTTGCTGCACGGACAGATAATTTCACTACTTTTCAGTCATTTACTGATAGATTTAAAGGCAAATTAACGTTTTTTTTACAATCTGAGCCTTCTTTCGGCAATAAAACAAGTAGTTTTACTCACCCATAGCATTTTTCTGTCAATTGGAGCAGTATCGCAGAACTTATGTTGAGCCGTTCTGTTCTAGTAATGATCCCGTATCCGTTAACATGGTGCTGTATCATTTGCTCGGGGCATTACTTTGCGGTGTACAAATAACACAAACTTAAGCACTTTTCAAATCATAGAAGCCCGATGTCTTAATGAAAGATTTCGTTTGAAGCAAAAGTGGCCTGTAATCCGAGATTTAGCCATAGTTTCGAGTAGATGAGGACGCCAGTGCGCATGCGCGGACTGTGCTCTCAGCTCCCGGGACCCAAACATGAAACGCAAAGCTGAAAACTATGGATAAATCTCGGATTACAGGCCACTTTTGCTTCAAAAGAAATCTTACATTAAGACATCGGGCTTCTATGATTTGAAAAGTGCTAAAGTTTGTGTTATTTGGAGACCGCAAAGTAATGCCCCGAATACAAATGCTAACGGATACGCTACAACATAACTTTCTTCAAACAGCTCCAAATGACACGAACGCGATATGGGTGAGTCAAACGACTTGTTTTATTACCGAAAGAAGGCTCAGATTGTAAAATAACGTTACTTTTCCTTTAAGGGTTTATATCTTAAAGTTTGGACAAGCTTTTTTGCAGTGAATACATGCAAGGCTGGTAAGTTTAATGCCATACTTTGGAACATTCCATGCAAAGAAATAACATCGCCATGGAGACAAGCAAATAGCTGACCCTCTACCTTTAAAATGTGACATGTAGGTCTATCAAGCCAGTATATGACAAAAGTGTCCAGTTTCATTTGATAGAAAAGTTACATATCCACAAATTACACACTCAGTGAAAAAGTAAGAATTGTGCACATCAAGTTTGTTATTTGTTTAATTACCCTGAAAGACCCCTGAATCACTAAATGCTAAATGTCAGATTTTAATAGAATTTCAGGCTTATGAGTCTTTTCTCGCTGTGCCAAGACTTGAGACAACCCTTAAGGCTGGATTTACTCACTTATGCAGACTCTTAATTATTTTCCAGCTTGACTTTAAAGTGGGATAATTATGTAACGGGATGAAGAGGAGACTAGTGCGTGAGGTGAGATAATCCATGTTCTTTTACGATGTTATTCTTTCAAGTGTTTGAGAAGTGAGAAGGAAGTCTAGTTACTAATGAGTATTATAGATGGATCATGATTTGAGCTTTTGCTGTAATAAAAAATAAGACATTCTAATAAACAATGTACCCTTAATGCATTAAGGGTACATTGTTTAACTTATCTGGTGGAGGGTCCATCACCTGCTTGTTTCTATGGATGTCATTGTCTGCCTTGAATGTTCCGCAGTGTGACATTAAACAGCTCTACTTTACATTTATTCAATTACAGGTGGTTTTATAGCTCAAAAATACCTCAAAAACAGGCATTCTGACTGTGAGCGGGGTTCCCTCTCCACAGATCTGACCTGTAACTCAGATCTTCATGAAGATAGAAAAGTTTAATACCATACAGTGAAACATTCCAGACAAAAAATAACATCTCCATGGAGAAAAGCATTTGACAGACCCTCCACCAGAAAAATTACACAATACACCTTTAACATTTGAGATCAATCGATGTGGGTTTTTCATGGCTGATGCCGATATCAATGCAGTGAAACTGATTGCTGATAAGGGCTGTCAATATTTGGCCGATTTAGATTAAATTACATAATTTGGGGAAAATAATCAAACACACAGCCCTTTTTACCACAAACCTTTAAAGGTGTAGTATGAATCGTAGAGTCACTTTTGCACTGAAGTTTTCTAATAAGGTTTATGGATATTCTTTAGGCAGCAGGTTGACCAAAACCAAATATTGGCCCGTGCTGGAGATTCATGTCAGATGACTGATACGCTAATAAATGCAAATATCAGCCTGATATATCAACCAACTGATATACAGCTTTGGAAAAAAATAAGAGACTACTGCAAAATGAACAGTTTTTTCTGATTTTACTACTTGTAGGTATGTGTTTGGACAAAAGGAACATTTTTGTTTGGGTGTATAAACACAACATTTCCCCCAAATTCCAAATAAAATATTTTAAAAAATGACAAATGGCCAAAATAACAAAAAAGATACATGTTTTCAGACCTCAAACAATGCAAAGAAACAAGATCAAATTAATTTTAAAACAACATAATACTAATGTTTACACTTAAGAAGAGTTCATAAATCAGTATTTGGTGCAATAACTCTTATTTTTAATCACAGCTTTCATGCGTCTTGGCATGCTCTCCACAAGTCTTTCACATTGTTCTTGGGTGACTTTATTCCACTCCTGGTGCAAGAACTGAAGTAGCTCAGCTTTGTGTTTGTGTTGGAATTCAACAGAGCTGGAATGGAATGGCTGTAATACATGTAGAGATGCTGATTTCAGAAAAAAATCCAGTGGTCTATTTTTCCAGAGCTGTATTTGTGTCTCTAGTATGATTCTTTCGGCCTTACAGCATCAATGACAACTTCTACTATTAGAATGCAGTCAGTTTTCATAAATAAAAATAAAATGCATCAGAACCTTATCTTTGATATCCAACATACGATTTAGCATATTTTAAGTTTATTACAATTTATGACAATAAGAAACACAAATACTGATATTTAATTTCTTTTGATAGGCTACTTGAGACCTTTCTGTGTGGACCTTACATGTTTCTCCCTTTGTCTGGGTGGGTTTCCTATGTGAACTCAGATTTCGCCCATCAACCCAAAACTTGAGCCAAAGGTAAACTCCTCCAGCTCAGGGAGTTCTGGCCAAGCCTAGTTCAAGATCTGGAGATGAGTCCTCTAGTGCTGTACAAGTTGCCTTAGCATCATTTAAGAATGGGTCAAGAGAGCTGCAAGAGTTTTCCCAATTGTCTGTCAGTGATGGTTTAATTTTCACATTTCTATTTCTAAAAATCTAAATAACTAGCCTTTTATTTATAGGAACTCTCTGCCACCTGTGCCATTTCCGCTCACCTAATGTCTGGAGCCTAATGCCGTACAAACGTATTTACTTTAGCATATTTAACCTAAAAACAAACCACAAAGGAGCAATGAACATAAGGAAGTAAAGCCAGAGACACCACACTTGACACCACACTAACATTCTCTTAGTCGTCCTAGCAACCACCTGAGCAAATTGTTTTCCAATTTCTCTCTAGTTACAAATCACTACTTCCTGGCTTCGGATGTGGACAATCCAATATACTTTTGCATCACCATAATAGCCCAACAGCCAGTATAGCATATAAGCTTGCTGAACGCACACATTATTTCCAAGGTCCCATATGTTAGCTCTTCTCACAGCGCTACATTCTAACAGGCTTAACCACACCAGTCTCTGCTCTACTACACTCTGCTCCAACCATGTATAACAACAGGTATTTACCTTGCACTATCTGCTCACTATTATTTCTCACGGGGGTATTTGTGGTCCAGACTCAGATAGATAGACGCAAACTTGAAATGCAATGAGAAAAATATAGATCACACTGCAGAATCAATAGTAACTGATTGTTATGAGATGTGATTTCAGCAGAAAATTTGGGGTCTTTTGGAAAAATGGAAAATTTCCTCCCACACAACACAGGAATCGATCCCCCATTCCAAGATGATATACGACTGGGGTGTCCAAACTATGGCCCAGGGGTCAAATCCGGCCCTCTGACCAATTTTTGTTGGCCCCCAGGGATCCTGCTGAATTGGCCCAAATGATCATAGAGCCATTGTGCAATACTTTTTAATTAATTTAATTAATGTGAACTTCCGGCGCTGGCGCGAGCTAGCTGCCCGTCACAACGCTCCTGCACTTTTCCGTAACTTTTCTTTCCTTAAATCGCCCCACCTTGTAAATATTTTTTCTCAATACTGTACGTAAGCTTGGGCTGCACTCGACGCTGCATTTTTCCGCACTTTTGGTGGATTATTTACCTGTCTCGGCTTAAGATGTGTAAGGGACCCCGTCCTCCGCTCGTCTACACAAAGGACCAGCTGATGGCGCTGCGCAGCGCTGTTGTGTTCCCCCGAGACAGGCATGTTATCCCTGACGAGATCCTGCGGACGACACGCCGTGGACGCCGCGCGGGACGTAAACTCCGGGAAAAGAAGAGACGCTGCAGGCCCGTTCTTCCCTCCGTCATCACGGGGGAATGTGCGCTCCCTCGCCAACAAGATGGACGAGCTTGCCGCGCTCGTTAGATTTCAGCGGGAGTACAGGGACGCTAGCGTCATTGTTTTTACGGAGACATGGCTAACACCGCAAATCCCGGACTCTACCGTCACTATGGACAACTTTCACCTGCTGCGCACAGACAGGACGGAGGAGAGCGGGAAGAAGGGAGGAGGACTAGCACTGTTTCTGAACGAGAAATGGTGTAAACCTGGACACTGTACAGTGAAGGAGCAGATGTGTAACAAAGACATTTGTCGGCATGAGGCCCGTTTACCTGCCCCGTGAGTTTTCACATGTTATCACTCTGGCTGTGTATATTCCTCCCAGTGCTAACGCGGAGAATGCTTGTGACACTCTGCTCTCCTGCATCAGCTCTCTTCAGACTCAGCATCCACAGGCCCTTTTCATCATCACAGGGGACTTCAACCATGCATCTCCCTCATCTGTCCTGCCAACATACACCCAGTATGTGACCTGCCCCACAAGAGACAATAAAACTTTGGACTTATTCTTTGCCAACATCAAGGAGGCCTATATCTCATCACCCCTCCCCCCCATAGGAAGAGCAGACCACAACATCATCAACATGAGGCCTGTGTACGAACCCCTCGTACGCAGGCAGCCTGTAGAGCCCCGAGTGGTGAAGAGGTGGACAGCAGAGAGCGAGGAGGCTCTGAAGGACTGCTTTAGCACCACTGTGTGGACTGAGCTCTGCCAGCCTCATGGGGAGGACATCAACGCTATCACGGACTGTATTACGGACTATATCAACTTCTGTTTTGAAAACACCGTACCCTCTCGGACGGTGCGGTGTTTTCCGAACAACAAGCCGTGAATTAACTCGGACATTAAAGCTCTGCTGAAGGAGAAGAAGAGAGCTTTCAGGTCCGGGAACAAAGAGGAGCTGAAGACTATACAGAAGAAGTGATAACAGGAGAAGTTCAATTTGTCAACTGGACAAAGTTTGTTTGGTTGAAAACGTTTCGCCGCTCATCCGAGAGGCTTCGTCAGCTCTAATAAGAATACTGGTAAGACACTTGCTTATATCTTGCTGTAGGGAGGAGCTACCTAGCTAACTACTTTCCGGAACTATCTCATTGGTTTCCGTCTTTTGTTTCTCTGGCGTCTAGCTGACGATCTCTATTCATCCCTACACGCCTGTTTTTCACACCTCTGGCCCTGACCTGGCTAGCCCTATTGTTTCCCTGTTTGCTTGATCTACGCTTAAGAATGGAATTGTAGATGGGATGCAAATTATGTCTGACTCCACCATTTCTGTTCAGAGAAAGATTCTCTTTTTTGACAAAAATAGCCTCTTTAACTCCCCTCTCAAACCAATTCTTTTCCCTGACTAAGATCTGAACCTCACTGTCCTCAAATGAATGACCCGTGGCTTCTAGGTGAAGATATACGGCAGAAGACGGTCCACTCTGGCACGCCCGTCTGTGCTGGTACATCCTCTTGTGAAGTGGCTGCTTGGTTTCCCCAATATAGCGCTCACTGCAGTCTTCACTACACTGAATGGAGTAGACTACATTGCTTTGTTTGTGGCTCGGTGTTTTGTCCTTTGGGTGGACGAGTTTTTGTCTTAAAGTGTTTGTGGGTTTGAAATAAACTGGGATTTCATATTGTCTGAAAATCCTCTGTAGTTTTTCCGACACGCCGGCCAGGTACGGAATCGCTACCCCTTTCCTCCTGGGTTCGGATTCTCTATTATCTTGTTTCTTGCCCTTGTCTCTCTTGGTTTTGTTAACAGCCCATTTGGGATAACCACAAACAGAGAGGGCTTCCTGCACATGTTGTTCTTCTTTTTCCTTACCCTCTGTGCTTGTGGGAACAGAAGAAGAAGCTGAAGAACAGAAGAAGAACCGAAGAAGAACAGAAGAAGCTGAGGAGGAAAATCAGACAGGCTCGGGCCAACTTCAGGAGGAAGATGGAACAGCAGCTGCAGCAGCGGAATGTCAGGGAGGTGTGGAGGAGTCTGAAGAGTGTCTCTGGCTTCAATCCTCCGCCCATCCAGACAGAGGGAGATCAACAGTGGGTGAACGATCTGAATTCACACTTCCTGAGGTTTGATCGATCACTCACCCCTCCCCCCGCACCGCTGCATGGGCTCACCTTGTCCCCTGCACAATGGCCCAGTCTGTCACCTCTTCACACCTCTGCCTCAGCCCCCCAGCGCCCGAATCCACATCAAGTACTCAGCCAGACCCCCAGCACATGCCTTCGCTCTTTGTCCTTCACAACAGCTCAGGTTAGGAGAGAACTGAGCTGGATAAGGAGTAGAAAAGCTGCTGGACCAGACGGGATCAGCCCCAGGCTCCTTAAGTCCTGTGCAGATGAACTGTGTGGAGTTATGGAGCATGTCTTCAACCTGAGCCTGAAGCTGAAAGTGGTGCCACAGCTCTTGAAGACCTCCTGTGTGGTACCTGTGCCCAAGACACCGCACGCCAAAGACCTCAACAGCTTCAGGCCAGTGGCTCTCACGTCTCATCTGATGAAGACTCTGGAGAGGCTCGTCCTGGGTCACCTCCGCTCCACGGTGAGCTCGGCGATGGACCCGCTGCAGTTCGCGTATCGTCCCGGCATCGGAGTAGAGGACGCCATCATCTCTCTGATGCATCGCTTGCTGTCCCACTTGGAGAGGCCCGGCAGCACTGTGAGAATCTTGTTCTTCGACTTCTCCAGTGCGTTCAACACCATCCAGCCGCTGCTCCTGAGGGACAAGCTGGAGTGGGCAGGAGTGGACTGTGACCTGGCTGAGTGGATCCTGGACTACCTCACAAACCGGCCCCAGTTTGTGAGAGCCCGGGACTGTGTGTCTGACCTCATGACCTGCAGTGGGGCGCCCACAACAACAGGGACAGCTGTGTCCTGCAGAAGTTCTCTGATGACTCCGCCATCATTGGTCTCATCACAGACGATGATGACACGGAGTACAGAGGACTAACGCAGGACTTTGTGGACTGGTGTCAGCGGAACCACCTTCTCATCAATGCGGGTAAGACCAAGGAAATGGTGGTGGACTTCTGCAGACGCCATTCTACTGCCCCCCCACCAGTGAACATCCAGGGAAGGGACATTGAGAGAGTGGACTCTTACAAGTACCTGGATGTTCATCTGAACAATAAACTGGACTGGACTCATAACACAGATGCACTGTACAGGAAGGGCCAGAGTCGGCTCTATCTCCTGAGGAGACTGCGGTCCTTTGGAGTGAGAGGGCCACTCCTGAGGACCTTCTATGACTCTGTGGTGGCATCAGCCATCCTGTACGGTATGGTCTGCTGGAGCAGCAGCGTCACAGAGAGGGAGAAGAAGAAACTGGACAAGGTCATCAGGAAGTCCAGCTCCGTCCTGGGCTGTCCTCTAGACTCTAGTGCAGCAGGTGGGGGACAAGAGGGTCCTGGCTAAACTCATGTCTATGCTGGACCATGAGTGTCACCCCCTGCAGGACGCTCTGTTGGCTCTAGAGAGCAGCATCAGTGACAGACTGATTCACCCTCGCTGTGTTAAAGAGAGATTTCGCAGATCTTTCCTTCCTGCTGCTGTCAGACTGTACAATGATCAATGCTAGTCATGTTCATCTCCATAGCAACCATGTGTCATCTCCATAGTAATAATTACATGTGCAATATTATTTAAAGTCACTTTACCTGCTACTTATTTGTGTAATAACCACTGTCCATCACTGCACTGTACACAATCATCTGAGTCACTTTATTGTAGTGATATTATATATTACTGAACTGGAGTCACTTTAACTGCTGTTTGTTCACTGCTCAGAATCAAAGACATTTATTGTGCAGCGTTCCTGTGCCTTTAACCTTACAGTGTTGTGTATTTTTTTTTAGTTGATTGTACATATTATTTATGATAAGAGAGACTTCTTCAGACTTCTTCAGTTCAGAACTGAAGAAGTCTCTCGGATGAGCGACAAAACGTCTTCAACCAAACAAACTTTGTCCAGTTGACAAATTGAACTTCTCCTTTTATCATGGATTCTACCTGGACGACTGAGGGGCTTTTCACGCAGATTATTTATCTTAATTTTTGATGCATGCTCGTTTCTGAAACTTGCGTTGTGACACTGCAATTTCCCCATTGTGGGACAAATAAAGGATTATCTTATCTTATTTCAAATTCCGGTATCTCGATCGCTGCAACCTCAATAACAACTCACTGCATTATGACACAGACCTAAAATTAGCGTTTTAGGACTTTTAAAGGTGTTGTGGCTCCGTCAAACTCATAAAATGCATCTATCTGAAAGTCTCACCAGCTCTACAGCCCTCCACTATGAGTATGTTTGTATATGAGGCCCTGAGTGGAAAAAGTCTGGACACTCCTGATACAGTGGTCCCTCGCTCTATCGCGGTTCACTGTTCGCGGCCTCGATGTTTCGCAGATTTTTTTTTTTCAATTTTTTTTATAGTGTAACATTTTTTTATAGTGTAACATTGTGTTCTGCGTCCTGATTGGCTAAGAGACTGTAGACCTTTGCCGATAGATGGGGGACGCAGGGGACCGGGACTAGACCGGGACTAGACCAGGACCAGACCGGGACTAGACCGGGACTAGACCAGGACTAAACCAGGTCTAAACCAGGTCTAGACCAGAACTAAACCAGGTCTAAACCTGGACTGGTCCTGGACTAAATCAGGACTGGACCAGATCTAGACCTGGACTACACCGGGACTAGACCAGGTCTAAACCGGGATTAAACCACCACGTGCCGCTCTTTGCTGGTTTCGTGCGGATGGTTTGTGGCTCGGCCTGGAGCTCGGGCTTCCGGAGTCGTGCCCCCCCCCACGCGGCACTATTAATTCAAAGATTTTCAACAAAATGTAAGTTTGAGTGTTTAAACGAGAGAGAAATGTGAGAAAAGGTTAATTCCAATCTGAGAAAAGCGTATAATGTGTGTGGTGAGGCATTTACAGCCTTAAAACATGTAGAATAATTGTAAAATATAAAGTTGTCCTACTTCGCGGATTTCTCTTATTGCAGGTTATTTCTGGAACCTAACCCCCGCGATAAACAAAGGATTACTGTATATGGGAATGCTTTGGTCAGTCTCTGCAAAAGAACTGAGAGTGGTGTTTGGAAAAATCCTTGCCAAGGCCAGTTCTAGGCATTAGGTGGCCCTAAACAAGATTTGGGTTGTGCCCTCCCCAATATAAACACAGTTTAATCAAATGCACCAATTATAATCAAAGAAAGACAAGATGATTAGATAGATACATTGATGTTGTAAGAAAAGCATAATTTAATTAGGTCCTATATTATGCAAAATTAACCCCTGTGAGTTTTTAACCATGTTATAATCAATGTTGGGAAAGTTACTCAAAAACTGTAATGCACTACTTTTTACTTGTCATTTTAAAGTAATGCCTTACATTACAATATTACTCTAAATAAAAAGTAAGGCATTACACTACTTTTGCATTACTTTAGTTACTCTCGCCAAAATGACTGGAAATAAGGATTTGGCAATCTACAATGCAAATCTCTCTGGTCGGGTCAACATCAGTTTCGGCTGCTTTGTTGGGGTTGTATCGTTCCCTGTCCCATCCCCTCCTTTCCTGACTAATTTCGTGGTGCTATGGCACCTCTGCAAGTGCTTCGTCAAATTGCTTGTACTGCATTTCGACGTGGAAAGAGGTTTGGGATTCACACACAGTGTGCATTTAACTAAATGTTCTTGGAGTCCTGTGAAAGTAGTGGGCATATGCCCATCTTGAAAAGGAGCTAGCACTATCCGATTCTTCTGTTTCTGTCATCCTTTGTCAGTCTGCCAGTTCGAGATGAAGTAAAAGGAATTGGAATGGTCTGCGCGGACTTTTATATCACTAGCTGATCTCGCGGAACTTTGTATGAAATGTGATGTTCTGCGCGGACTTATCAGATTCAGTAGCTGATCTCGCGGTGAAGAAAACGCAAAACCCACAAAAACAAAGCAGGTTAAAAATGCATTGTAATGTGCATTACTGGCATTGTAACGAGTAATATATTACCGATTTTCTTCCCTGTAATGCGTTACATTACTGCGTTACACCAAAAAGTAATGCACTACAGTAATTAATTACTTTTGTAACGAGTTACTCCCAACACTGGTTATAATGTTGTTACCTCCTCAAAAACATACCTGGTGTTGTGTTTTATTTCATTCACACATCCTTTATTATCAGTTTGTTCCACCTTGTGATGTCATGTAGTAAGTTAACAGCTACATTTTACCTTTTGTTTAGTAGAGACTGGTAAGGACTGAAATTATCCAAATGATTCTAGGAAAGGTGTATGGAGTTTAAAACTTATTAGAGCACTTCCTGTATTAACACATGACATCACAAGGTGGGCCAAAGTGTTTTGTGTTTGAGAGAAAAACAAAACACAATTCCAGCTATAAACAACATTTTAACATTCCGAAAAAAGCATAATATGGGCCCTTTAATCAAAAAACATGATTTGAGAGCCAACTGTAGCTATATCTCACTGGCGTTGTTTATGACATTAGCAAAAAAAAAACAAGCTCATTCACCTTCATCCTGTTTTCTTTTTTTCTTGCTGCAATAGTTTATTTTTTCGTCCTTCAGCCCAACTCTAAATTTTATTTTATGGCCCTTTCATTATATGATGACACTGATACGATCTTAAAGCACAAAGGCATGTTCCCATTATTTCAAGTGCGCCTGGTGCACTTCAAATTAATGGAAATACATTTGGTCAGACCACAGCAGTTCTCTCTCAGGATGTGCCCCCACTGGTGGTTGTGGCTCTAAATAACCACTTGGTCTGTTTATGCTTATGATTCCTACAATTACTTAACTGAAATATAGCATTTTAAGAGAAACATAAGAACACACTAAATGAATTAAAATGCAATGCTGGGCCACAATAAACTGCTTTGCTTGTCGTTCCATGTTTTAAACCAGATGCCCTCTCTCAAGCATCTGGAACTTCCACACCAACATTTTGCATAGTGAGAGGGACCAATGTCATGGCTAAAAAGTGAAGCTGTAAAAGTGCATGTTTTATATTCCAAAAGTCAATGAAAGGGCCATCATAGCTTTTACAAAAGTTTATTCAAAACACTAAATACACCAAGGCCAAGTTCCTTTGTTTCATTGAACAACAATTTCCAGTTCACATAGTGTCTTTATTAACGAATTCTGCTTGGCATTTTAATGAACAATTAGGTTATAACCATTTACATCTGTCGTTTTTTATACATTCCATATTCTTCTACAGACATCGTTCATCTCCTCAGCAGCAGAAGCACACGTCTTCTCAAACTCCTCCTTTTCACCTCTAAGGTTTTAATCACAGCATCTCTGCCAAGTCTCAGCACTGCACTCATTTCTTTCTTCTCGTAAAAGTTTTATAAGGGGCTATAGAACAAGTTTCCTCCATTCAGTAAATGCATCTTACAAGATATGATCAGCCCTGTGTTTTGTGAATAAAGTGGTACCTTTTTTCATTCTACAGTTAGTTCGATTTGATAATATCCACTCCATTCTCAATAGCTGGAAAAGCTAGTACTACTTCTTTTGTGGCAGTGATAATATCAATACAAGGCTTTACAAACATCTGTGCAGATTTCGTTATCATGGTCAATGTCTCTCTTCATCCAGGAGCTAATAATTTCCAGATATTTGCAGAATAAAAAGTACTAGTACTCAGTAGTCGAGTTGTAAAATGGAACCAGGGAGGATGGTGAAAATTTTCATTTATGTGACATTTTCCAGGGAGGGGTGGGGGGGTCCTCCCCCAGAAAATTTTGGATTTCTTAGATGCAATTTCCTGCATTCTAGTCCATTTTAGGGTGACTTGCTAGACATGGCAAATCCTAAATCCAATCTGATTCATAGCTTGCATTCTCAGTTGCATGGCCTCCACAAGACAATACTATTTATCGGAAAGAAACAACCCCCCTGGTGAAAGTAGCACATTCTGAAGGCAACAATCTGAGAAATTCCCTGTTAAAGATCTGCTTGTGGAACAGAAAGGATCTAATTTGCCTGACATTAAGCTAAGCCCTCCCCCATCACTGTGGTGTTTCAGGGCAGGGCAGAATTAGAACATACTTTGTTAAAATGGAAATGCTTTTATAACAAAAATCCACATAATCATTCAATAATGACAAGGACGGACACGGACACACACACGGGGACACACACACACACACACGGACACACACACACGGACACACACACACACGGACACACACACACGGACACACACACACACACACACACACACACACACACACACACACACACCTACACACACCTACACACACACACACACACACACACACACACACACACACACACACACACACACACACACACACACACACACACACACACACACACACACACACACACACACACACACACACACACACCTTAGTCCTGGTTTAGTCCCGGTCACACACACTGACACATGGCCCCTGTTGTCAGCGAATCTGTCCCTTTGATGCAGAAATAATCTGATAATATGACTCACCCATAAGAACGTTGTCACTCCCGATAGTTTCCACGTGCATGCACGCATCAGGTATATCCATGGTCTTTAATAATCCGGAGCTCCGGAGAAACGGACATATTCCGAACGTATTCCGTGTCCCCAGGCGAGAGTTTCTTCTTATGTAGCAAGCTGAGGATTCTTCTTCTCTGGAAATGCCGCGTAAACATTCATGAGGCTCGCTCACAGCTGATAGGCGAACAGGCACACAACAGCGCTAATCGTCATGATTGGCGGAAGCGCGATCGGTGGTGCTGCAACATGATTGGAACCTGGACCGCAGTTCGGCCTATGATTTGCTCTTGGCACTGGATATTTTTACTTCAAAATGGCAAATTTCACCAAAAGGTGAGGGATTTTCAAGCCTGATTGATGAAATGCCACAAGGGATGGAAGAAGGGATGACCGTTTTAGAAGAGGGATGATTTTGACTATTTTTTCCGCCATCCCCATCCCCCCTCAACTCGAGTACTGCTAGTACTGTGACAAATATAGTATACCTATCAGCAATATCATTGAGTGCTAATACTGGTACCAAGTAATACTATAATATTATTGATCTGGTACTAATACCAGTTTTGTATTAAATGTATTAAATCTAAATTTTCCTCTGTGTGTCATTATTTATGCTCAACCCCAGCCTTAAAAAAGTAAATATATGTACAGATAATTTAAAATATAAAACAATGTCTTAAAATATATAAATTAATTAAAAACAGCAATATGCTGGTACATTTTATGCATAATTTTAAGTATATCTGCATTAGAATCAGTACATTTTGATACCCCAGTCAGTAGCAATATTTTGTCATTAATCCACCTATCACTAGTTTGGTGATCATTCTCCTGAGATTTCTCCTGATTGAGCTTGGATATCTTGGATATGGTCAATAGTACCTACGTAGCTAAGTGAATGTATTAGTAGTTGGGGAAAACCACATGGAAACCACCAAGACATAGGGAGAATATGCAAACTGATCACAAAAATACACCCATCAGGGGTCAGGACAGTCCATGTGAGGACTACATTCATACCATACTCCATACAACTGTACAACAACTCATCCTTGTGCAAAAGATAATACTCCCTACAACTGTATAGCTGGGACTGTACATCTTATTTGATATTGCATTTTATATTTTATTACTACTTTTCTATTTAAATCTGATTTGTACATATACATTTATTAATTATTTTTTATAATTATGCCTCATTTGACACTGGTCTATTGCTCTTTGGTTGCTATTCCATCTATTTGTTTACCCTCTGTTATATATTATATTTTATATTTGATAAGTGAGCTATTGTACCCAAAATAATTTCCCTTGTGGATCAATAAAGTTTGTCTAAGTCTGTGTCCCATTTCTCTGTCTTACCCCTACCCCTTGGTTTTGCGTGTTCATGTGAGGGTAAGGGGTGTCCCGATTCTAATTTTGATCAAGGGCTAGAGCCACGACCGAGGGCTACATACCCCTTGAAATGAAGTAAGCTCTCAACCAGACTTGGAATGAAGGGGTACGCCTACAAGCTCAGGCAGGTTTTGGGATCAGGATGGCAGCGTCACATCGACCAGCCAAGTAGTCTCAAAATGTATTTTCAACAGTTGTAATTATTGTAACTTGTTTACGTTTGTTTGCGTCACCTCTGTAGACGTAGCAGCCAGGTAGAGGCAAGTGATGATGACGCAAATGGTAATCGAGTGGTGTCCCATTTCTCAGGGGAACATTCGTACCCCTGGCCCTCTCAGCTTGGTATCAAGGGACAAGACAAAGACATAGATAAAGGGGTAGGGGGGAAGGGCAAGGGGTAAGAGAGTAACGGGACGCAGCCTAAGTCTAAGATGCACTGCGTAACATGTTTCACTGTATAGATTGAACAGACAAAGTTGTATTTTTGAACAACAGAAACTGAGCAATAGAAATGAATAAATGCTAGACATATTTTTAATTTGATACCATGGAACATTCCAGGCAAATGTCTCCATGCAGACCCTTCACCAGAAAAGTTGCACCTTTAATGAAGCAACTGTAACGAAGGTGGATACAGTGTCTTGCCCAAGGACATAAGAAATGTATGACTGGTGAGAGCTTAGAGTGATAAAAAGCACAACTTACATTCACTGCCTTTAAAGTGACCAGTCTCTGTGCTTCTCCCTGCAGTGTCTGAAAAAGTTACCCATGATTTCCCATTTCCCATTTCCAAACTTAACAACAGGCTCCATAAATTTCCATCAGATTTCATTTTTATTGGAAGGTTTGTTTGAGCTTTGTTTATGAACGCCTATAATCTCTGCTTCGTGGTTTACATCGGCACAGTTCATTTGAGGAAGACAATTCTTACTGTCATGAGGAGACCATTTCCATTGTGATAAGTACTATACAAGGATTAAATGCCATAGAAGACGGCGAAAAAGAGGAGCTGTAAAGAAGAATGGGACCTGCTAAATTCATTGTCTTCTACCATAAAGAGTGAGCAGAATACAAATAGGGTTTGGAGTAAGAAAGAAATGTTTTTTTTTTCCCCTCCTGAAAGCTGGGGTGACAGTGAGGTTAGAGTCAAGAAATATGGGTTCAGGTACAATACTCTCGTCACAGCCAAAAGGTCCTTAGTCTGATTTTTAAGTTTCTGTTCTCCTTGTATCATTAGGTTTGTCCATTTCAAGTGACGATTGTATAGAAAATGGTGTGTGGGTGTGTGAGTGGGTGATTGGTGATCAGAGGGGCTGATGGTACAGACAGGCAGCCTTGGTTCAATCATTGTACCTCAGGGCAGCTGTGGCAGTGATTGCAGCTTACCAATATCACTGCCAAGTACAAAGTGAATGACTAATGCATGAAATTGTAACAACTTTGAGTGTCTGGAAGTGCTATATACAGCTCTGGAAAAAAATAAGACCACTGCAATTTTTTTTTTCTTTCTGATTTTACTACTTGTAGGTATGTGTTTGGGCAAAAGGAACATTTTTTGTTTGAGTCCAAAAACTATTGGCAACATTTCCCCCAAATTCCAAATAAAAATATTATCGTTTAGAGCATTTATTTGCAGAAAATGACAAATGGTCAAAATAACAAAAAAAAAGATACATGTTTTCAGACCTCAAACAATGCAAAGAAACAAGATCAAATTCATTTTAAAACAACTTAATACTAATGTTTACACTTAAGAGTTCAGAAATCAATATTTGGTCATTTTTAATCATAGCTTTCATGCGTCTTGGCATGCTCTCCACAAGTCTTTCACATTGTTCCTGGGTGACTTTATTCCACTCCCGGTGCAAGAACTGAAGTAGCTCAGCTTTGTGTTTGTGTTGGAATTCAACAGATGCTGGAATGGAATGGCTGTAATACATGTAGAGATGCTGATTTCAGAAAAAAATGCTGTCTTTTTTTCCAGAGCTGCATTATCTGTTATTTTCTAATCTATATCTTAACATTGTTTCCTCATCAGAAACATACCTGGAGTTGTGTTTTGTTTCATTCACACATTTCAGACCTGGATTTGGCAATCTCTACTGAACTAAAAGGTAAAAGGCAGCTCTTAACTTGAAAGCTGCTACTACATGACATCATAAGGAACAACACATTCTGAGCTTTGGAAATGTAGAACAAAAACGCAGCTTAAACATGTGTGAATGAAACAATACACAACTCCAGATATGTTTTTGAGTTCAAGAGTCAACTTTGTGCAATGTACTGTAGGACCTCGGCATTCTGAGCATCCTAATTATTCACTGCAATAACAATTAGCATGCTAAGAGTGCACTTTCTGATTATAGGACAGTACAATTCTTATTAGATGATTAGAACCAGACAGTACACAGCGGTATTAATAAAAAAATAAAAAACAATTTCTTATACATGGAAAAAAAAAATCAGGAACAGCTAGGCCCTTTAAAAAACAAGGAGATCAAACATAAGAGATAATTACAGAGCATGAATAATTTATATGGGTGGTTTTGTAATAAAAAGTCATTCATTTTTGATATCCTGGTTTGGGTCCTGCAGGGGTGCTTTCATTTGTATCATGGATTTGGCTAATAGAACTGTTTCGACTAAAGATACAAAAACACAATACAATTCAATACAGTGACAGATAAGTTAGGAAAAACAAGTTTGTTTAAAACTTCAATTCACTTTCAAGTTCATTTATGGCACATTTATGGCTAGTATAATGAAGTAACACTATAAAATAAAGCAAAAAGTAACTTAATTTATTTATATTAACTTACTTTGTATGCGATGCTTAGAACATTTGATAATTTTCACTCTTTCAAACACATTTTCTTCTTATTTCATCTTTATCCTCAGTAAACATTCATGCATTTACCAATTATTTACAGTTACACTTCTGTTGGCAGCTATGGGCAAAATAGATATTGATTTCTATTACAAGGTGATGATATTATCAAAATAAAATAAATGAAAAATGTATTCATGATCAATTATAAGAACTAGATTACTGGCTTTAGAATGCATCTGATGTAAAAAAAAAAAAAAGTATTTTTTTCAGGAATTTACAATATTAGAAAATGTCATGATTTCCTGATTCTTTCCTTTGCAATTACTTCAGACTTCCATAAAGATATTTTTTGATGTCGTGTTGATAATGTCTTTAAACCTTACCCTATTCCCTTGTGTCTTTTGTGTGGCTGAGCTCTTAAACCTGTCTCAGTCCTTTCATTGCTGTTAAGTCCATACCTGCAGACATCCGACAATGACCCCAACACACTCTGCTCTTTCGCATTGCTCTTTCCAACTCCTTTTGAGAAAAACTACACTTGGGTTTTTATTTGTGAGCCTGGACTTATATCAAAGAGATAGACTATCGTAACAGCTGGCCAATTTTCGAATAAAAAGTCATCTCCAGAAATATCTCAAAGGGCTTCACTTCAAAAAAGCAGACAGGGTTTCAATTGCTCTACTACTAATCAAGAGTGTCGGCCCTTGATTTGAGGTAGAAGAGGGGGATATGAATTTGGAGCTAGTGGATTACTGCAGAAATACTGGGCTTGAGGACAATTGAACTTTAAAGTTACAGAATTATACATTTCAGTGGGCAACTAGTTATGTACTTGAATAATGCCTTGGATTTGATAGCGACTTTAAAAAAGACACTCATTACATACAGCTCTGCAAAAAAAATAAGACCACTGCATTTTTTCTGAAATCAGCATCTCTACATGTATTACAGCCATTCCATTCCAGCGTCTGTTGAATTCCAACACAAACACAAAGCTGAGCTACTTCAGTTCTTGCATCAGGAGTGGAATAAAGTCACCCAAGAACAATGTGAAAGACTTGTGGAGAGCATGCCAAGACGCATGAAAGCTGTGATTAAAGGTCTCATGGCATGAAATTTTCACTTTCTGAGGTTTTTGAACGTTAATGTGAGCTCCTCTACCCTTGTTTAGCCCCCCCCATGGTTAAAAGTTGTGAAATGTCTAAACTGAGCATTTGCGATCCTTTTCTGCGTTAGAAAAAAAATCGGAGCTCAAACGGGCGATTTTGAACAAGGCACCTGATTGACGTCAGATCGAAAAAAGAAATGCAAATGCAGTTCCACCCCCGTCTGTCTGTACTCAGCGTCTCTGTAAATCACGCCCAGAGAGTTTGGACTGCGAATGCGCTAGGCAATGCGAAATGCGTTTTTTTATTTGCCTGGAGGCACGTCCGAGTGTTTCTAGGCTCGGAAGTCCTTTATCTGAGCCTCTGGACCTTTGAACAGCAGTGGTTTAATTTTTCTGTAGAAATGTGTTTATTTTTCAATGGAACGCTTCTAATCTCTTCTCCACGCAAAAATGCGGAAATGGATCAGAGAGCGTATAGCTGAGAGCGGAGAGTTTGGCCACGCCCCCACCCTCTACTATAGGCCATCTCTTTTCTCCTCATTTGCATTCAAGCAACAACGCCCATAATGGCCTGTTCAGAGAGAGAAAAATTACTCTCTCATCTTATCTCTGTTTCTCATGCACTGAGTGTTGATTTTGAAGAAGGATTCATTTACAGTATTAGGGAACCATTAAGGAGCCATATAAAAGCATCAAGAAGTACCATGTCATGGGATCTTTAAAAATAAGGGTTATTGCACCAAATATTGATTTCTGAACTCTTAAAAGGTCCAGTGTGTAGGATTCGTGGCGCATAGGTGGATAGTGGCTATTGTACTTCCTGTTTTAGCTACGGCAGACCTCGAGGGTCACCCGGGCGCGCCGTAACGCGGACAGCTCGCGTACCCGCACGCCGCTACTGTATAAATAAAACGCGGTCCCGTTCACTGTTTTTTTCTTTTCGCATGAAAGCACACATTCCCGATCGTGTACCATGACAATCTACACATCAAATGAAACCTTACAGTCTCCTCTTTTTGACTATGCAATTCATTCATAGTAAAAAATCATAGGCAACAATCAGTCTCCGAGCACATGGGGCTTTTATACGGAAAAGCACAAAACGAGGTTTGTTACTTAGCTTACCTTTGAAGGCTCTGGACAGGTCAAACTCAGTATTTCACCATAAGCTTGGTCTCAATCTGTCCGTAAGGATCCAGCGAATAAAATCCAGTAAAACAATTTAGTCCAAAACACGTGTTAGATCCATTACGATGTGTGATCCGGGACATGCTTGTCGTTGTTTACCCAATACCACGAGCCTTGCCGAAGGCGGAGCCCTAATGTCCTTCTGCGGCTCTCGTAGTTAAAATGGCTGCCTCTACATGGGGTCAATCCCCCTTTTATGTGACTATCCAAGTCCAGAAGAATACTTTGATTTCATGATGGAAGTGAAAAGGCTTGGAAAACAATGTATTTTTGAATGGGTATCTTCAATTTCGGTAATTAACGGGTAAAAATCTTACACTGTCCTTTTAAGTGTAAACATTAGTATTATGTTGTTTTAAAATGAATTTGATCTTGTTTCTTTGCATTGCTTGAGGTCTGAAAACATGTATCTTGTTATTTTGACCATTTGTCATTTTCTGCAAATAAATGCTCTAAACGATAATATTTTTATTTGGGGGAAATGTTGTCAGTAGTTTATAGACTCAACCAAACATGTTCCTTTTGCCCAAACACATACCTATAAGTAGTAAAATCAGAAAAACTGAATTTTGCAGCGGTCTTATTTTTTCCCAGAGCTGTACATTTACAAATTTAGCCACAGCTGACCTGGGGTAGACTGATAGAAGTTAAGCTGCCAATCTGCCCCATCAGTCCCTCTGACCATCATCAATCACACAAGCATGCACCACATTCATTGCTGGCAAGGTTGGTGAAGTGTCTTGCTAAAGGATACAAGTGCAGTGGTCTGGAAGGGGTTTAAACTGATATTTCGGTTGATATAGACTGTATACATAAATGGATATAGCTAACCTGCTCACTGTCACGTTCTAAATATCAAAGTGAGCATGGGTGTGTGTCTGGCTCCACCGACTCTAGCTCCATTCACTTGCTATTGAAACACCATTGCCCCTCTCTCGGCCTCTACTTCGACTATGTTTAAATCCAGGCTCAAAGTAATTCTTTTTATCTGCGCATATGACTGAAAGGTTTTCATTCTGCACGCTTCTCTCATTTAATGTCTCTTTAATTTTATGATGATTATTTATGTTTTGATTTGTTTGTATTGTGGATTTAATGTATTTCTTGTTCTGTAAAGCATTTTGAATGACTTTGTGTATGAATTGTGCCATACAAAAAAAACTTGCCTCAGCACCAAGTTCACACCTATAACTGCAGCCTCGATGAGCTTCATTTGACTGGAGGCAAATGACATCACACTCCCTTAGTCCACTTCTTTACAGTCTATGGTTGGTGCACAAGCACTCTAAACACAGAAATGTTATTGAACTTTAACATCTTTTAATGTGACAGTGAAATTAGGTTAAATAGGAGTGAACGGCAAACAGCAGAAATATAAGATGGCTACAGAATTTGATGTTGAGATGACCAGAAGTGCTGTAAACAGCTTTGGACTGCCTTGGGATTGATAGAATAGGAAAGAAGCGCATAGGCGGTCTCTAAAACAGGAAAATCATATTAACATAATGGTGTAAATGTAAAAAAAAACAAAAAACTTTTGTTTTAGTACCTTAGATCATTCAAAACATGCAAATGATTCAGACAAGCTTTTGGTGAATGAACAAAGCTAAAACTACTTCAATCAGCATAACTCTTTAAGCAACAGAACATGCTTCCTAGTTTGAGGTTGGTAAAGTCCCCATTTACCTTGAACGCACCACCAGAGCCTGACGTGGGGTCATGTGGGGTTTTGTGCAGGTTTAAAGCAGATTTTGGGTGTGTTTGTCTGTGTAATGTGGCTGTAAAACATCATCAGGAGTTTGTTTGTTGAAATTAGCAGCTCTGATAGAACTTCCTCATTTACTCAGGAGGGCAAACAAGGTCTGTGAGTTTTAGTAAGAGGATCGGGCTTTACATATCCGCCGATAACAGGTATGTTTTTTTAGTGGTTGTTTGCACAATGTCCTTCTCTCACCTTTGAATTTAGAGATGAGACTAGACAGAATTCAAGCAAGATGAGAAATGAGATTGGGTCCATTAGAACAACACATACATTACAATAAATAAATTATGCTGTTAAATTCACAATTATTTTTTGCCAATTTAATATTTTTGCTCTCATTGTGTGCTTATCTACTTTTTATTACAGGAGTACCAAGATGTAATATTATTCTATTATTGTGCATATTTTAGTTGGTTGTGCTGAGGTTCCCTAGCTACATGGTTTTGTCTTTGCTATAGACAGATTTGTTTAACATAGCGGATGCTCTCACAACCTGAGTGCAGAAAGCACCACTGTCTGTGTGGTTAACATGAAGTTGCAACGCTAGCTAAAACAGTTGATCACCATGTGATAAAATAAGTTATGATGCTAAATGAGCATTAGTGAGTGGGATAGGTCTTAGTAACCTCTATGCGTTACATGCAGCTGGACATCAACTCAATACCTGATCGATACAACTAGCCTAGCCCCCCCGAGAGTCTGAAATCCTACGAGACACTGACATGATACAAGACAGGACTACTGTGCATGTTTCTGCAGGAGACATGCACAGAAGAGCGCGAAGTGACAGTCTGATAATGCCTCTATACAATGCCACTTTACATGCAAGTCTGGACATCAGTGAATCTCCTCGATCATGACTGACAAGTGGATTAGCCAATCAGGGACACGCATGATCTGTGACTTATTATATAGTAATTCTTTTGCCCCATCTCTATTAAACATCACAGGCCAGTAGAATATTATGTCAACTGGATCCCAGAAAAGTGATTGATCATTTAGGAAGCAGCTGGTGGTTTGGCTCTATGTGCAACAGGAGGAGACAACCTTCCCCATAAAGCAGATGTTCTGGGAGTCCTGGCTCCATTATCACCACGGCCTGTTATCGGGATGGGCCCTCACACTTCATATCACCACAGAGAAGGGACAAAGCTGGAGTGAAACAGGACTACAGAGCTGCTATAAGAGTGAGAGTCTTATGTGACAGACTGAGGATGAGGACACTGATACTGAGGGATGATGTGTTCATATTAGAGAATAGCAGGGTGTGGAGGATACCTCTGCAAGCAGCCCTCAGGGTAGTCTCTTATACTACATTTCTTTTACAGTTACATTATATTTGGGTAACAAATTACAGTACAGTCTGAATTAATTTGTTTATTTGATCACCATTTCTAAGTAATGCTAGTAACATAGCACCTGCATGATTCCATAAACAGAATGTTAAAACTATAATTTGAAAGGTTTTATGCCATACTGTGGTAAATTACAGCCCAAGAAACATTTCCATGGAATTCTGTGTGGCAGCACAGTGGCACTCACAGGCCAGGCCCTTCTGTGTGGAGTTTGTATGTTCTTCCCATGTCTGGGTGGGTTTCCTCCGGGCACTCTGGTACCATAGGTAAAAAAATGCTCCAGCTAAGGTCCTGACCAATCCTAGCAATAAGATTATGGAGACGGGCCCCCGGGCGCCTTCATGTGCCGCCTGCTGCTCTGGAAGGATGGGTGAAATGCAGAGGATAAATTTCCTTACAGGAATATAGAATAATAATAATAAGAAGAATAATTAAAAAAAAAGGGTAGGCCAGATGAGGAGCCTGGTTTGTCGAGATGAAATCTCACTCACAGTAATGGTTTTCTATGTTCTACAGTGCAATAAAACATTCTATTATTTCAATTTTTTGGCAAAAAAGTTAACTGCCATTTTTGCCTTATTTTCCATAAATGTCCTATTTTGACCCAATAGTATATCTTGGAAACTATTAGTGACCTAAACCAAGAAAAATTTCACTGCTTTTGTTCCAGAAGCATTTTGCTTGTAGACCAGTGTTATTATGAAATCAAAATGGAAAAGTTTCTGGCCTTAGTATTTCTCTAGTCCAGGGACTGCATCCCACATGTGTGACACTGTGTACGCTCCCTTGTCTTGATTCATGCTCCTTGGACTTCGTTTGCAGATCTCAATGGCCTCTGATCCAGTAGTGGAGAATCACCAGTCCATCGTGGTTTGTTTTCTTGCAGTAGTCAGATATGGCTGATTTTACATTGTCCACCTCTGCTTGTTCTTTTATTGCTCGTTGGTCTATTGGACATTTCTTTCTGCATTCTTTTCATGTTTTCTGATTGTTAAATCAAAAATTAGTCACTGGAACATTTCATTTTATTTCTAGGAAATCCATTCTGCACATGTACAATAATAATTCTCAAGATTTTAAATGATTGTTCCTGATTTTGACAATTATTTTTATCATATCAAAATCTGATCGCAATATAAGCTTTTGGCACCAGACTGCAAGTCCATGTGACATTAAACAGGAAAAAACACATTTTCATCATTTAACGGACCTGAACCTCTTGATGACAATTATGTAGATTTGACATTTCAATTTGCCAACCTTGTATTTAGATGCGAGTTTGGTGGCACTTTCAGGAAAAGGTCGGGGGGGGGGGGGACTTTTTTGCTGAAAACGCACTGTGCCTGCATTATCTAACAGATTTTCTGGGCACAGAGGCGCTGTGCTTGAATTGCGTAACTAAATTTCAGCGTGAGAAATACCATGTGTGGCGTGTGAGCACGTCGAATTGCGTGTGTCACTCTCAAAGCGTGAGACTTGAGAGCCCTGCCACAGATCTGACTTGTAACTTAGCCTAGTGGCAGCACCTGATTGTCTCTATGGAGATATTTTACTATATGTGCAACATGTTGTTGCAGTCTGTACCATACTGTACAACACTTAAGGCAAAGAACACCTCCATGGAGACAAGTACTGTTCAGAAAAGTTACATACTGCATGTTTTAAAGTAAAGTTCTGTTGAAAAATATGTTATGGAATACTGCAAAAATGACATCTGATGTCGCCTTTTCCTGGGGGTGTGAAGCCAACTGAGCACTGCGCCATCTGAAGCTCTGTTACTCAAGATAAAGTTCAAGTTCAGATTAAAGTCAACAATTTGACCAAAAAGAGCTGACCTGGTTAAAACTACAACACATGAGACGTTTTACTGTTAAGCAAGTCTCTTACAGAATAAAATTACTCTAACAGGCTAGCTAGTATTAGCCAAATTTCAGTTAGTCACCCTCACCTTTTGTTGAAAATCAAATACCTAAATGGGACAATGAATGCTCGTATTGAACACAGGCTCCTGAAAATGTGTTGTGCATTTTTTTCTTGAGTTATCAGTCTTGTTTTGACAGTGTTTGCTAATGTGTGCACTGTCTCATGAAGGTACCAAACGAACATTCTGCCAATAAAGATACATGTAGAACACCCCCAGTCGTCAAGTCTCACACTTTGAGACTGTGACACGCAATTCGACGTGTCCACACGCTCACGCCACACATGGCATTTCTCACGCTGAATTTTTTTAAAGCAATTCAAAAAACTGTAGCCACTGTTCACAGCGCTTCTGTGCCCAGAAAAATCGGTAAGTTAATGCAGGCACCGCGCGTTTTCAGCGAAAAAAAGTCAGATGAGCGGCAAAACGTTTGACCAAACAAAACTTTGTCCAGTTGACAAATTTAAATTTCTCCTTTTATCATGGATTCTACCTGGACGACTGAGGGATTCTTCACGCACGTGCATACATGGATACACAAACTATCGGGAGTGACCGCGTTCTTATGGGTGAGTCATATTATCAGATTATTTCTGCATCTATTTCGGCACTAAACCAGGACTAAACCAAGACTGTGTGTGATAACACCATCCCCCCGGTTTCATTTTACAACTCGACTACTGCTCGTACCCCCCCCCCCTTTCCCCCGCTCCTCGGAAATCTCACTCCTACCACTCTTCAAAACTTGAGCCCTGCCCAGTGTGATGTGTGAAAGTATCCATTTTTAACTCTTAACAAAAGCATACCTGCATTTATATACGGTATCTTCGCTTATCCAATGAAAACGCGGATACACAGCCTAAGACAGCCTTCTGGACAGGCTGCAAAATACTTTCACACTTTGAGTCAGTACTTCAGCAGGGCCTCTGACTTGTCAGTGTCTGTGGACCCAGGTGGTCTCTGGTTCTCAGTGGGATGTCCTGGCACAAGCAGCCAGTTTAAGGCAGGTGTCAGAAGCTGTATGTCAGACTGAGACCTCTCCTGCCCTGCGGCGGCGAGGACAAACCCCTGTACACTTATACTTCAAGGCTGCACAATTTAAAGGGAAACTAAAAGTGAAGCGCTGATGTTGACAGAGCTTAGTCCCAGGCCGTGCATCTAAAAAGCAACTCAAACAGACGCTGTGTAACCATGACGACAGGACGAGGGTTATTTGAACACACGCGTTTAACTGCAGAGGTGGAGGGAAAGACAGTTTGTGTTTTACAGGAAGCAGAGCTGGCCGATTGTTAATAATGCAGTAGTTGTTTTGGAGATATGCTAAATAGTACAGAATAGTAGTTACCTTTACCATAACAGCTGTGATCTGGTCTCTGAAAGTTATGAAAAGTGCATATAAACTCAGTGAATAACTTCTGAGTGCATAAAGAAACTTTGGGCCACTGAAAAAGGGTTTAAAATGAACTAGTTGGTAGTGATCCGAGGGATCAAATGCACAGACTGGCAGCCTCACTATCGTCAGCTTAGCGCAGCTGTGACTAGCATCTTTTATTCAGTCAATGGACAGGGCAAGTTCGATTTAACAATTCTTAGTGTTTAAATTGTGGGAAGTATATTTATAGTTATATTATCTGCTGATAGATGTGTGAACAGTGTCAGAGGGGGCTTTTCTCCACATGTTGTTCTTTCTCCTTTCCCTCTGTGCTTGTAGGAACCACTTTACATAACACAGGGCCCAAGTGGTTCCTACAAGCACAGAGTGAAAGGAGAAATGCCCTCTCTGTTTGTGGATATCCTAAATGAGCTTTCAACAAAACAGAGACAAGGACAAGAAACAAGACAGAGACTCAGAACCCAGGAGGAAGGTGTAACCATTCCTTACCTGGCTGGTGTTTCTGAAAAACTACAGAGGATTTTCAGACAGTGAAATCCCAGTGTATTTCAAACCCACAAACACTTTAAGACAAAAACTCGTCCACCCAAAGGACATTGGAGAAACAAAACAGCCACTTCACAAGAGGATGTACCAACACAGATGGGAGAGCCAGAGTGGACCTTCATCCATCAATCAATCAATCTTATTTATATAGCACATTTAAAACAGCCAAAGCTTACCAAAGTGCTGAACAACATTAAAGGTGACATAAAAATCAGGTAGAGTTAAAATAACAACAATAATAACAATGGTGACAATAATAATAATAATAATAAAACAACAACAACAACAACAACAACAACAACAACAACAACAACAACATCAACAGCAAGAAGGTGCCAAGGTGTCTCTTCCTAACTCGGAGTAAAGGCCAATGAGAAAAGGTGCGTTTTGAGCAGGGATTTAAAGTGCTCCAGTGATTGTGCAGTTCTAATGTGCAAAGGTAAAGTGTTCCACAGTCGTGGAGCGGCCACAGAGAAGGCCCTATCCCCTCTGGTCTTCAGCCTGGTCCTAGGGACAACCAGGAGCTGCTGGTCAGCAGAACGCAGACCTCTGGATGGGATCTGGGGCTGAAGGAGTTCAAATAAATACACCGGTGCTATACCATTAAGACTCTTAAAAACAATCATTAAAATTTTAAAATGGATTCTAAAATGAACAGGAAGCCAGTGCAGGGATTTGAGAATGGGAGTGATATGGTCTCTCCGCTTTTTTCCAGTTAAAAGTCGAGCAGCTGCATTCTGGACCCCCTGTAGGCGCCTAAGCTGGGCCTGGTCAATGCCAGCGTACAATGAATTACAATAATCGAGTCGTGCTGTCACAAATGCATGAATGGCCTTTTCAAAGTGCAGATGTGGAATGTACGATTTAATTTTGCTTAAAACTGCCGTACATCTCCACCTAGAAGCCACGGGCCACTCATTTGAGGACAGTGACGTACAGATCTTAGCCAGAGAAAAGAACTGGTTTGAGAGGGGAGTTAGAGGCTATTTTTGTCAAGAGAACCCTTCCTTGAACAGAATAAGGGCTCAGACGTAATTTGTCTCCCATCTATAACTATCCTCAAACCTAAATCAAAAAGAAAATAGGGCAGCAGGTCAGGTCCAGAGGTGTGAAAACACCATTATGGCCCTGAATGTTTATGCTAACAAGGCCCCACACTCCACTCCCACTGCATATTGAATAAGCTTAACAGAAACTGAAAACAAATGGTGTGATAGTTTCATAGTAATTTCATTGTAGTTAGCTCCTCCCTGCAGCTAGTTATACAGACCCTCCAGGTATTTGCGATTTGCAACTTCAGCCAATCCCCGTGAATTCAGGGTGGTGTTGCAATTTTGACCAATCACCGCAGTTTACCAATTTTGACCAGTCATCGGCGACGTATTGAACTCACATCGACCAACTTCCTTCTGCCTTACTTCCGTGTGACAAAACGAAACTGTGTCCGTGTCCCCAGTTCGGAGCATGGTTTGAAGGGGCTCAGACTGCAGTCTAGGCGGTGCACACTTGCTCAGCCCTGACTGCACTCTCCGGACCGCATGGCCGTCTGCAAAATGCGACAGGTCTCGCAACTACGGGAAACAGCCGCCAACTCCATTTTCTCCTGTAGAAGAAGTAGCGTGTGGTGCATGCTGGGATATAGGTGTGTGTGAAGCGTGCATTTTCACGCGCTTGGTCCACGTCCCGATTTCCATGGAAACGACTGCAGTCTGCGAACGCGTGTTTTAACTGCGCATGGGACAAAAAAGAAACCACGCTCTGAACTGTGCACTCTGGGAATTGGAACACGGCTTCTAATGGCGAAGAAACATGTCTGCGGCCAGCCATTTGCCCACAAAAATAACAGCAAAAGACCGCGCGAAACAGTTCCCCTCCTAGTAGTCATTTATTTTCGATGTTGGTAATGTTGTTTTAGGACCATATCTGTGATCTCTGTCTTTGTATTATTCTTTGTCAGTAATAACTCAGTATTCAAAATATTACTCAATTTTTATTACAAAAAGGGAAAATCGCAACTATTTATTGGAACTTTCACTTCCTCCCGCAACAAAAACCTTAAAAAGCACTGCAACTTTTTGGAAAAGCTCACGCAAATTCAGGCATTTTAGCTCGCAACAATCACAAAAAATGCCCGCGAAATCCTGGGGGGTCTGGTTACAAGCAGTGTCCACCAGCACTCTAACCAGAACTGAAGAAGCAGCTTGGGTGAGCTGCGAAATGTATTTCGACCAAATAAAACTTTGTCCAGTTGACAAATTAAATTTCTCCTTTTGCCATGGATTCTACCTGGATGACTGAGGGATTCTTCACACAATTGTCTTAATTACATCTTTGTAGTCCCAAATACATAAAGTCACACACAAAGTATGGGTCATTGCTTTAGGGTCCTCATTTCTGCAGTGTGTATAATGCTAACTTGGCATTTTACATTAAAATACTCTAATCTTAACTTTTCTATTAACTTAAAATAGGCACCTCCACAGCTCCAGGTGACCTTTTCAGTTCAGGCTAAAGTGGCTGCACATGCCTGCTGACTTTTCTCATACTAATAGAAAATGAAATAGAGTATGAGTACAGAGAGGTGTGGGTTAGAAAAGCCCATAATATGAACCACAATAACCTGAAAAAGTTGTCGGTTAGAACTCTGCTTCTAGTTTGTTCAAGTGTCCTTGAGCAAGACTTACTGTTAGAGTGGTAGCATTTCTGGTGGAGATTCTAATACAAAAACCCCTAGGAACATGACACACGTGTGATATTAAATGTATAATGTCTTTACTGTTTCAAAGTAAGGCCAAACATGACCCAAAAAGTACAAGGATTCTAACAGAGGCACATCTACCGATAGAATAAAAGCCTATATCTGCTGTTCCAAGGGGTCTAGTGGGTGGTAAAGTCCATTTAATTTGATTTGTTTATAATATAGCTAATATTTTTTAAGTTAATAAATTTGAAATATATATATACAGTATGTAATATTAAAACAGGCAAACACCACTCAGAGCAGTGCAGGATTGCTCACTACACTTGAAAACTACCACTGCATGACATCACAAGGTGGAACAGAGCATTTTGAGATGTACAGACTAATAATAAAGGGTTACTCAGACGTGTTTTTGAGGAGGTAACATTACAACATGGCTCAAAGTTCACAAGAGTCAGTTTGCGTATTCATTCATTCATTCATTCATTCACTTCCGCTTTTCCATTTTCTGGGTCGCAGGGGCAGCAGTCCAAGCGGTGTTCTGCTGCCCAGAACACAATGCACCAGCCCCCATGAATCCTTCCGCGGGTGGTGGGTCCACAGGAGGACGGCTCACGTCACAACGGGCCTTGATGTATCTTCTGCCATGGGGGCTACCAGTGTCCACAGACACTGGGGGCGAGGTGGGGTTAAGTGTCTTGCCCAAGGACACAACGGCAGTGCTCATCTGTGGGAGCTGGGATCATATGCGGTCAACCCGTCAAGAGCGGGATTCGAACCGCTAACCCCTGGATCACGAGACATATGCTCTACCAACTGAGCAAGGTTGGTCAGAAACTGAACTATTCAATTATTTCAGCTGTGTAACTAAACAGCATCTAGTCATGGCTCTACTGTTAGAATAGGAGCATTCTGGCAGTGCCAGTGGAGGTGCTGTGGCACCCCTGAACATTTCAGTTGGATTCCATTTTTTCTGGCTGCTGGAGTGACCGCACCCTTTTCCCTGAATAAATGGTTATCCCATGAACATGTGGTGTTGCACATGCAGCCTTCAAAAGATGGTGACCTCAAAAGCACAGCAGAGCTCCAGTTCTTGTGAGTGTCACATCGCAACAAGACCAGTCTGACACTGAGCTGCAGCTAAACCAGGTGCAGTCTGAGCCTGGGGCAAAGAGATTTTAGATGTCATCCATGGATGTTTGAGTAATTTAGCAATGTGTCACAGGCCTATCTTAGCCCCCAATTTACACCAAAGCAGCAACAGCTTAATCGCTTTTCATTTTAACCGGTTAGACGATCTACACCTGCAATGTCAAATGGCGTCGTTGCGCCATGTGTCACTCAAATTAGATTGAATTTCTAATTTTTCATTGTCAGAGCGTCTCCAGACTTTAGCAGACAAGACAGGAAATAAGTACATGGTGTCAAAATAAATTTCCGAAGCCCTTTCAAAATACGTTTCTAAAACCACTATAGTCATATAAACATGGACAACCAGGGAACGACCCGTGACTGAGTTTATAGGAGGATAAATATATTGTTTGTGACTCAAAGATAATGCCCATTTTGAGGCATAATAAATATTAACACCACAAACTGAAGTATTCTGCATATAAAAATGAGGTATTTTAATTCATTTGGATTTTCAGGTTGTTTTTTTATAATCGTAATAATAGTGACCGTTAGCTTTGAGACACAGTGAGGTAGTTCGCGTGCTGCTGTGCACAGAGCTTATGTCACACCAGCAACTTGGACTCAAATGCAACACAAGAATGCAGTCAAATGCAAAGGCCTCGGTTCAGTTCAACAGAAAGTGTCCTTCAATGGGTAAGGCTTAATATGACAAATCAGGCTGATAAACAACAACAGAAGATAAGATATTATAATGTGAACTAAAATATCCTCCAAAATTGGGAAATACTCTAATTAGAAAACAGGCTGGGAATAATTCAAGAACAGATTCTTCAAATGGGGAATTGCACAAATTGCAAACAACAGATTTTAGATTCAGAGTTTCAGATGCAGAGCTTGAGAATCTCTTGACTCGTCAACAATCTAGCAAGAATTGACTGGGCAGAGGGAGTTTAAATAGTCACCCTGGGGTGATTAGGGGAATGATTGACAGCTGGAGGAAAAACAGGGAGGAAGCAAAAGATGGGCTGGGTCAGGCTAAAAAATGGAGCTGGACTTGGGATAAACATGTAAACAATAGGCAAAACTGTGATAGCCTCTAGATATTTTTAAAAATACACTCATCTGTAGCTTTTTCTTTGTTACGTGTCCCTAAAGCTCCTGGTAAATTCCGCGTAACCCTCTTTACAGTTAGCTTCTGTCCAATACTCAGTCCACAAGCCTATGTCCCCTGTGCTCCTACACCACACTTCTCCATAAATATACAAAAACAGGATACAAAACAAGTTATTTTGGTCAATATAGTACTTTAAAAACAATAAACATGCTGATGTAAAAATGTTATGGCAAAAGGAGAAATTCAATTTGTCAATTGGACAAAACTTTATTTGGTCGAATACGTTTCGCAGCTCATCCAAGCTGCTTCTTCAGTTCTGGTCAGACGCTGGTGGACACTGCCTATATCTGTCTGCAGGGAAGAGCTAAGTACAATGAAATTAGTTAGGTGGGCCTATTATATATGCAGTGGGAGTGGAGTGTGGGGTCTTGTTAGCAGAACCATTCAGGACCATAATGGGTGTTTTCACACCTCTGGACCTGACCTGCTGCCCTATTGTTTTCTTTGTTTGTTTTGATTTAGGTTTAAGGATAGAGTTATACTGTAGATGAGACACAAATTATGTCTGAGACCTCCATTTCTGTTCAAGGAAGGATTCTCTTTCTTGACAAAAAATAGCCTCTTTAACTCTCCTCTCAAACCAGTTCTTTTCTCTGGCCAAGATCTGTACCACACTGTCCTCAAAGGAGTGGCCTGTGGCTTCTAGGTAGAGATGTACGGCAGATGAAGGTCCACTCTGGCTCTCCCGTCTGTGTTGGTACATCCTCTCATCCTCTAAAAATGTTATGTTTTAGCAGCTAATAACAGTGAATTTTGAAAAGGGCCATAGCTATATTTATAATTAATGAAATAGAAATCATAGCAACACTTCAATGAAAATAAAATGATTTTAAACCAAATCAAATGGAGTTTTGAGCATAAGTCTTCTATAGGAGATGCGCCTCGATAAGAAACATCCCTTTTTTGTGGCTCACTGTGCGGCCCTGCTTTGAAACAGTAAAGACATATACATTTTCTGAATCCTCAGATTCCACACAGTCATTTATATCAAAATGTGTTTCTGTCATGTTTTTAGTGATTTCAGGGTAAAAAGTAATAAAACTGTTCAGGCAAACATGGTGCCAAACAAAATAATTCATTATCTGACAGCTGGAATATGGCCAAAAACAACAGACTTGTGTCTAAAATGCGTTTTTCAACAGGTGTGTAAAGTTCAAGACCTGATATCTGTGATACTGCTGAAACTCAGAAAAGTCTATCACACCAAAATATAAAGCTTAGATATGGAACTTTTCAAAAATCTCTGATAGCCCTTGCACCTACCAATGTCAGATTTTGGGATCTGGTGTATTTAATATAATGGTTGTTTACTCAAACATGTGTAGAGCTCTCTTTTAATACAAGCCTTTTTATTTTGTGCCATAAGAGCTAATCCTCATAGAACTTAGAAAATCTGAGGGTTACCATGTAAACAAAGAAAGTTTTCTATATAAAGATATGTACAATCAAGTCAGACAGAAATGTTAGATAAAAATATCTGTATACAGTTATTCTATATCTATTCTATATCTGTTCACAAGGACACTTGTAGCACTGCCAAAAAGATATGTTATTTTTATTTCATCCATCCATTCTCATTTATCAGGGGTCAAACAGCAGTTCTGTGTTCAGACCACGGCCAGCCAAGAGACATAATCCCACCAGCGTGTCTTGGGTCTGCCCCGGGGGGCCTCCAACGTGTGGGCCATCTCCAGAACTCCAGGGGTCACTTCCTTTTAGCCAATAACACCAGTTATGTTATGGTGGCAGACAACAATTCGTGCCACTGACAAAAGCAGCTAGGATACATATGAAGGGTAGCTGGCATTGCAGATAAATTAATTGTTCAAAACCACATTTTTTATATACAAATTACAATGCACATAAAATCAATGACCTACACAAAGTTTGGCATTTATTTGTGCTAAGTTATGTAAGGATCTAGGTGTTACTCTGCACACTGCTCTGAGTCGTTTAATCCGCTTCCACAAACTTTTGGCGCTCTATGGATGTTCACAGCATGCTGGAACTACCAGCGCAGATGACCGTGATATAAAAGCTGTTCATCTTTTCATCTTGATGTTGCTATGGGAAACAGCATATACCCTAACTAAGCTGTCATTGCATTTTTAAATCACTTTGTACAATCAATGTCCTATTCACAGAAACTACATCCCACACATTAAATATTACAGCCAAGGTCTAAATCACTTTCTAATTGTACATTTTGTGCTCATAATATCTTGAAAAATTTGAAGCAGTTTACATAAAACACCATATTTCAGGTTTACAGTGCCCATGTTTTATAATGTCTAGGAATATAGTTCTTGATGTGCTGAAAAAAAAAATGACAGAAAAATATGGCAAAAGCTTGTTCATGTTCCAGGAGAGTCTGTGGGAGAACTTTTATGGAAAGTGGATGAAAGAAAAACTGCACTGAAGTGAATGTGAACTGCAGTCAGTGTACTGCATAAGACTCTCTATCTCTATTAGAAAATATGCAACAAAAGATTATACATTCAAATTATAGGTGATTTGCTTTAGGGCAGGAGTCTCAAACTCAAATTCCCTGGGGGCCTCTGGAGGTATAGCCTGAGTGGGGCTGGGATGCAACAAGTAGGCACAAAATAGGGTTTCAAGCATTAAATAAATAAATAAATAAATAAATCACAACTGTCCAGTCTTCTCAATCTTTAATAATAACAGTTCAGAATATGACAATTTCTCCAAAATATAAGTTTAAACTATTACTGGTTCTACTACTTTTACCTCTTGCTGTCTGAGACTTGGCTGCTCCTTCTTGCTGGGACATATTTGGCTTGAAGGAGGCAACAAATGAGATCCTCAGTATAGCTTGAAGATGTTCATCATTGAGTTTGGACCTCTACTTTGACTTATTAAAGTTCATAGTGGAGAAAAGCTTTTCATACAGATTTGTGCGCTCAAAAAGGCACATGGTCCGACTGAACTTCCTGGAAAGCTCAGTTGAGCTGAAAATCAAAGAGCCACTGTTCAGAGCCACTGTTCCTGCGTCTCCCGCTCGCTCCGTGTGTCTTTTGCCTCTTGCGTCTCCAGCTCCCAGTCTCTCCTGCTCCCCATAAAAGATCCAGGTCTAAACTGTAGCACCGCTCTGCAGCGAGGAGAGAGCGCGTGGGAGGGCATCCGGACACAAAAAAACATTATGTGTGTGTCTGTGCTACACTCATTAGGCTCATGAGGTAGTTGGATTTTTGCTGGACAGAGCATGGTCTTTGTGTTGCCAGCCAATTACACCATGAGATTTGGTGTAACAGCCTGTTTACCTGCATTGAGCAGGTTTGAGGGATTCTTGTCAGCACCTCCCTCACACTGTAGGCAAGGCCTGTAATACTTTTTGCCCTTATCCTGTGGCTGTGGGAACGAAATGGTGCAGGAGGAGCACATGTACTAACAAGTACATGAACACGCATAAACATCTGGACTTATGGCTTCACAACTGCTGAAAGCTGAGTTTGGGATGTAAGGTGTGTGCTCATTGGGCCCTTCTATTGCCCACTGAGTAGTGGCCCTGACACTACATTGATCAAAATATCATTCCACGGCCTGCGAGTTTGAGACCCCTGCTCTAGGGAATATTGACATGGGCAGCGCAAAATGTCTTTTTTCAAATACTAATAAAACATGAAAAGTTTTTTAATTTTGATTTTGTAATGATAAAATATTTGATTTCTTATTATTTTAATATACATGAAATTCATACAGATATTAAAGCTGCACTATGTAACTTTCTGGTGGGGGGGCCTGCCACCTGCTAGTATCCATGGAGATGATGCTGTACCTGGAATGTCCCACAGTATGGCACTGTCTTGTATACATTTCAGTTTCATGTGTTTTTTGTTTTTTGTTTTGGCCTTGTGCTGTCACCTGTTTGTCTCCTTGGAAATGGAAGAGGAAAATGGAAATGGAAAAGGAAAAAAAATACATAAAAAATACAAAAAGTACATGGTGGACCCTCCATAGTGCACCTGTAAAATATTTGGCATTATAAATAAATAAATAAATAATATATATATATATATATATATATATATATATATATATATATATATATATATAAAATTCCGTCAGTCTGCCCCAGGGCAGCTGTGGCTCCAGAAAGTAGCTTACCACCACCAAGTGTGGAGTGAATGAACAATGAACTGTAAAGCGCTTTGGGTGTCATGAAAGGCGCTATATAAATGCAATTAATTATTATTATTATTATTATATATACATGGCCACCAATACATTTTATTTGACAACCAAGTTTTACCAAAGTCTGATAAAGACTAAGGGCAGACGGTGACCAGGCGATGAACTCAAAATTTGGAGCTAAAGTTTCTATGTTTTTTCTGTCACTGGGAACACACCATGTAACATAAGCCTAAACTTTTCAAACTAAAAAAAGCAACAGGCCTGGCTCACCTACAACTTTTGACTTGGCTGCATTGTAAGATATCTTCAGTCTTTTACGGGCTGCTCTTCCACAATATTATAGATCCAAAAACTGTATGTGCGTGTGTGTGTGTGTGTGTGTGTGTGTGTGTGTGTGTATATATATATATATATATATATATATATATATATATATATATATATATATATATACTATATTATACAGTACTATACTTTTTTTAATTTTTGATTTTCTATCAAACCAGAGCAGCTGTTTGAATACTTTAAAAATTGGAAGGACATTTTTCAGTGACCTCACAAAAAGATAATATGATTGAATAGCTTTGAGAAATAGTTAATGCATCAGTGAGTGTGTGTAGAATCCACGACAGAAGGAGACATTCAATTTGTCAGCTGGACAAAAGTTTATTTGATCGAAAGCATCAGTGAATGGATATTTTACCATCAACTAAGTGAGATTCTGACTCTCAATGGTACCTCCTGGTTAAATAAAGGTAAAATAAAAAAATAAACTAGGACAAAAGCAAACCATTTTATTTGATAACAGTTTGCAAGATTTTTGTAAAAATACTGTCAAGTCTGAAATCCTTTTGACGTATCATATCTGACAAACCAGACAGTAGCAACTGTACACAATTTTTCCCATTTATTTGAGCAAAATTTGTCTTGCCCCACTACAGGTATATTGTATATGTCTGCTACATGCTGTCTGCATTTAATTATAAAGCATTTTATTTAAAGCATTTTTTATTTAGCATGCTGGTTGTAACTGGCATTACCATGGTGCCACAACTTGGCTCTGGTCTCTGAGCAGTTGTACATACAAGTGTGCTTATAAACTCATTCTGGTGAATAATTAGGAATCAGAGTGCATAAGATAAGTGAGGAATAACTTTGGATCTGCAAAACGTTAAAAATTAACTTCTATTTTTCATGTTTTAAAGAGGAAGGCCTACAGCGTCTTTAAAGGAAAATTAACGTTTTTACAATCTGAACCTTATTTCACTGATAAAACAACGTCATTTACTCACCCATTGTACTTTGGTGTAATTTGGAGTATTTCTGGAGATTTTGGAGTTTAGCGATATCCATATAACATGCTGTTGCGGTCACCAAATAACACCAACTTTAGCACTTTTCAAATGACAAAAGTTCAATGTGTTAGTCTACACGTTTGTTTGAGTCAAAAGTGGCCTGTAATCTGAGATCCAGCCATGGTTCCAATAAGTGGAGATTTGTTTTTTGCTTGACACAGCACCGCTTTTTATTTATATAAATCCTTTCTGACTTATACATCCTGTCCTATTTATTTAATAATCAGACTATCAGACTGAAAACGACTGTATTTATTTAGATTGAAAAGAACATCCCTTTTTATTTTCAGTGGGGGCTGTCATTTTTGTCTTACTCAAAGCTCAGTCTTTTCTTTAATATTAAACTTCAGTTGTATAGAAACTAACAAGACACATGCTTCATTTGATTTCTTTTTTTCTATTTTTTATTTAATTTTTTTTTTAAAGTCAGTATTGATTTAAAAATATAAAAACAAAACTTGTTGACGCACAGGCCTGTCTTATCTTCCTGCATGTCATTATCAGTTGAGGCAGCAAAATCTTACTTCTTTGCCCTTATTCTCTCACATATAACATACTGTATCATCAGCTGGTCTAATACATCACCCACAACAATAAAAGCCATTGAATCACTATAAACAAGCTTTAAAAACACTTGACAGAAAACACTACAGATACCACCATTGTCACATTTTGCAGAAATACAAATTAATGACCTGGGACAATCTTATTACATTTAAAAATATCTGTCTAATGTACAAGATTAAACATGGCTTGGCTCCCCCTTCACTGAATGACCTAGTTAATTTTAGATCAAGTGATGGCGGAGTGACCAGAGGAGCAGTGAGGGAAGACTGCATTATTCCTCATAGAAAAACTGTAATTGGTCAGTCTGTTTTCTCCGTCAGAGCGTCCCATCAGTGGAACTCTGTCTCCCTCATTCTCTGCTTTTAAAAATAATGCTAAAAAGTGGCTTTTAGAAACACAAACGTGTGAACACTAAAACTTTTATTGTATTTCTGTAATGTTATTGTACATTTGTGTAATTTTTAATGTGTAACTTTTTAAAGGGACAGTGTGTAAGATTTTTACCCGTTAATTACCGAAATTGAAGATACCCATTCAAAAATACATTGTTTTCCAAGCCTTTTCACTTCCATCATGAAATCAAAGTATTCTTTTGGACTTAGATATAGTCACATAAAAGGGGGATCTTCCCCATATAGAGGCAGCCATTTTGAATACGAGAGCCGCAGAAGGACATTTGGGCTCCGCCTTCGCCTTCGGCAAGTCTCGTGGTTTTGGGTAAACAACGACAAGCATGTCCCGGATCACACGTTGTAATGGATCTAACACGTGTTTTGGACTAAATTGTTTTACTGGATTTTATTCGCTGGATCCTTACGGACAGATTGAGACCAAGCTTATGGTGAAATTATGAGTTTGACCTGTGCAGAGCCTTCAAAGGTAAGCTAAGTAACAAACCTTGTTTTGTGCTTTTCCGTATAAAAGCCCCATGTGCTCGGGGAGTGACTGTTGTTCCGGGAAATGAATTACATAGTCAAAAAGAGGAGACTGTAAGGTTTCATTTGATATGTAGATTGTCATGGTACACGATCGGGAATGTGTGTTTTCGTGCGAAAAGAAAAAAAAAAAGTGAACGGGACCGCGTTTTATTTATACCGTAGTTGTCCCACACAGCGCCGGGTGCGCGCGGGTACGCGAGCTGTCCGCGTTAAGGCGCGCCCGGGTGACCCTCGATGGTCTGCCGTAGCCAAAAGAGGAAGTGCATGGTACCTACACCACCTATGCGCCACGAATCCTACACACTGTACCTTTAAGTGTATTTTGATGCCTTTTTGACATCTGGCAAAGGGACTACCGATGCAAATGAGCTCTTATCAGCTAACTCGGGCACATTTACATTGTTTTGATGTTGATTAATGTGCATTGTCCCTTTTTTAGATAAATAAATAAATAAATGTTTCAATTAGAGATAATTGCACTAATTGAGCCCCCATGACAGAAGATAAATCAAGGCTGGTTGTGTCAAGCAACGTGGGGCCGTCCTCCCGTGGACCCACCACCCGCAGGAGGATCCATGGGGGCCGGCGCATTGAGATCTGGACGGCAGATCTGTTTGGACTGTTGCCACTGTGACCCGAACTCGGAAAAAGAGGAAGAAAATGAATGAATGAGTGCACTAATTTATTTTCTGGATGGCGACTATTTGTTTTGATATCAATGCCAAAAACAAGTTAGTGTAATTTTGTATGGAATCAATGATTAGGCTATGTTAAAAGGTTTTACAGCATGCATCAAAACAGACATTTAACTGCCTTTGAAAATAGTTAATATTATTGGTAACAGGATTTTACAAAATTCCAATCCATTTACAAGACATGTGCAAAAACTAGTGTGCCACGACAGACCGTCATGTGTGTCGTGGGAAATTATGTAATTTCACCTAATTGGTCTAAAACATTTTTTTTTTTAAACAAATTAATTATTATCTGCAAACAAGATGCTATTGTCGAGTGTCTGTGCAGTAGTAGTGACTGGGAGTATGAGGGGCCGTTCAAGACATTATTCATTCTGGTCCTCGCACATACATACATTCTCCTCTCACATACATATATTCTCACTCGCACATACATACATTCTCACTCTCACATACATACATTCTCCTCTCACATACATACATTCTCACTTGCACATACATATATTCACTCACACATACATATATTCTCACTCTCACATACATACAATCTCCTCTCACATACATACATTCTCACTCGCACATACATATATTCTCACTCGCACATACATACATTCTCCTCTCACATACATACATTCTCACTTGCACATACATATATTCTCACTCGCACATACATACATTCTCACTTGCACATACATATATTCTCACTCGCACATACATACATTCTCACTTGCACATACATATATTCTCACTCGCACATACATACATTCTCCTCTCACATACATACATTCTCACTCGCACATACATACATTCTCCTCTCACATACATACATTCTCACTCGCACATACATATATTCTCACTCGCACATACATACATTCTCACTTGCACATACATATATTCTCACTCGCACATACATACATTCTCACTTGCACATACATATATTCTCACTCGCACATACATACATTCTCCTCTCACATACATACATTCTCACTCGCACATACATATATTCTCACTCGCACATACATACATTCTCACTCGCACATACATATATTCTCAGGGTGAGAATATATGTATGTGAGAGTGAGTATATATGTATGTGAAAGTGAGAATATATGTATGTGCGAGGAGAATATATGTATGTGCGAGGAGAATGTATGTATGTGCGAGGAGAATGTATGTATGTGCGAGGAGAATGTATGTATGTGCGAGGAGAATGTATGTATGTGAGAGGTAAAGTCTGGTTGAAACGGAAGCTAGTTTGGTGGAAACGGAAGCCAAGGCATTTATCAGGCTGTGATTGGCTGAAAAGATTCTGTTTCAAATGGGACCGGAGAATCGTAACTCATATGGTATTATGGAGGAACGCGAGGCGGGTGCACTAAAGCCGTGTCCCAGTTCGAGGGCTGCAGCCTCCGTTGGCTCCATTTTTGGCCGCACGACGGCATGACACGGCCTGTCCCATTTCATACAGCCCAAAACACGGAGCGAAAACACGGAGCGAAAAGCCCGTCCGGAGAGCGGAGAAAACATGTGAGTATACGCTTTTAACTTTAGGAAATCATTACTAACGCAACCGTAAATGTAAAATACGGCCACACACCACAAAACTGTCAAATAAGTTTGTTTTTTTTAACTGCGTGAACCTCGGACCTTTGAGGGAAAGGTTTAGCTAGTCATCTGCTAACTCGATGGAAAGTCAGTTCAAACTTTCTTATTTGGACAGATGTCCATCAAACACTTTTTATATTTTTACTGTCAGGGGAAAAAGACTACAGAGGCATTAATGAAGCTACGAGGAGGAAACTCGTTTTCACGGACAGGGACTAAACACTTGGCCAGTGTAGCTCGTATGATAAAACCCACATTATTTAATGCAGTAAACTTAAAAGACACAGTTTGACTATATCAAAGTTTATTTTTTACTTGTAAATAACGTAATATAAGCCTCCATTGTATGCATTTAATTCTGGGAATGCATTACTTGTTTTTTTTACAATCTGTGCATATTTGTAAAGTGAAGAGTAAATACCACTGCCTGGACAGGTCAGTTTTAAGATGGACATTAGGCTCATTTAACAGGTGCAGACACTGGTGTAGATACTAGACACCTGTGTCTGTTATGTTCATCACATCTAATGTAACAATGAGAAAACTGTTTGAAATGTTTTGTATGAATTTTCTTTTCTCATCTGCAGCCTCCTATATGAGGACACAACACTGCTGGGGCCACAGAACTGTTGGCTGAGGAGATGCTCATGGGTCATGAAATGGGTCAAATGCAGAAGACAAGGTAAAGCTACTAAACTGCCCTGGAGGTGTGCTGACCCAGACGTCATGCTCGTATTGAAACCATTATTTAAATAGTAAAAATACACATTACTCATATTTGTGGGATTCCTCTATTAATTTAGCTGTTTTGATTATTTAAACTAGCTTTGGATCTTGATGTACATGTACTGTGAACCTAATTTTCCTGTAATAGTTTTCTTAATGTGTGTGTCATTATGTTTTTACATTGCAGGACAGGACTTTGAACCAATCAGACACATTCTGCTCTTCCTCCTCCAGAAGACAAGAGATGCAGCTTAGTGGCCCAAGTTTGGTCGGGCCATGGACATGGTTTCTTATACACTCAAAAGAACTTCTGGAAATCCTCTCATAATGTGAATAGTCAAACATTGAACCCATTACACACATACAATGCTTTAATAAATTAGTACAAACAGCTGTATGTCAGTGTACTCTCAAATATTTTCATTTTTGCTGAAGCAGGTGACAATCCAAAATGAACAAAATTATCTTTGCAAAATATAATCAGGTGGATTACCACTGCTTAATTGCAGTACAGTAGTACATTCTTATAGTGCATGTAATTAGTTACTATCAAAAGAGACATCAAATAAATATAACATTTCACCATGGATCAAATGTCAGTACAGACTGAAGAACTTAAACCTCTTATAGGGAAATTTTGTTTTCAGTTTTGTCTCACACACTTGTTAAGGTCATATAAGGCCACAGCGATTAAGATGTTTAGGTGATCCTCAGCTAAGATGAAAAGAAACTACCATTTTACTATATTACTTCTGCAGGAAATTAGAAGTTAAACATTATGGACACATCTCCGTTAGGACACATTATGCACAGCAACAGACCAAATGTGCAGGAGGCAGGCCTGATGCAAACATATTTGCTATGGGTATATGTGATGTTTTAGTCATTGTGTTTGTCGTCTTGTCTTGTTTGTTATTGTCTTGTTTATAAGATGATTTATGTTCACCGTGGGCCTAGGGAGTGCTGCAATTTCAAATCCTGTGTGTGCAACCTTTACATATGATTTTTTTGACAATAAAGCTGACTTTGAACTCTGATGCAATCACAGACTCTAATGAAGTCTGGACCTCCTCCTCAGTGAGTCTGGACACAAAACAGTGGAGACATGATCCAATGTACTTGGGCCACTAAGCTGCATCTCTTGTCTTCTGGAGGAGGAAGAGCAGAATGTGTCTTATGTCTGATTGGTTCAAAGCTCTGTCCTGCAATGTAAAAACATAATTACACATTAAGAAAACTATTACAGGAAAATTAGGTTCACAGTACATGTACATCAAGATCCAAAGCTAGTTTAAATAATCAAAACGGCTAAATTAATAGAGGAATCCCACAAATATGAGTAATGTGTATTTTTACTATTTAAATAATGGTTTCAATATGAGCATGACGTCTGGGTCAGCACACCTCCAGGGCAGTTAAGTAGCTTTACCTTGTCTTCTGCATTTGACCCATTTCATGACCCATGAGCATCTCCTCAGCCAACAGTTCTGTGGCCCCAGCAGTGTTGTGTCCTCATATAGGAGGCTGCAGATGGTTAAAGAAAATTCATACAAAACATTTCAAACAGTTTTCTCATTGTTATATTAGATGTGATGAACATAACAGACACAGGTGTCTAGTATCTACACCAGTGTCTGCACCTGTTAAATGAGCCTAATGTCCATCTTAAAACTGACCTGTCCAGGCAGTGGTATTTACTCTTCACTTTACAAACATGCACAGATTGTAAAAAAAACAAGTAATGCATTCCCAGAATTAAATGCATACAATGGAGGCTTATATTACGTTATTTACAAGTAAAAAATAAACTTTGATATAGTCAAACTGTGTCTTTTAAGTTTACTGCATGAAATAATGTGGGTTTTATCATACGAGCTACACTGGCCAAGTGTTTAGTCCCCTGTCCGTGAAAACGAGTTTCCTCCTCGTAGCTTCATTAATGCCTCTGTAGTCTTTTTCCCCTGACAGTAAAAATATAAAAAGTGTTTGATGGACATCTGTCCAAATAAGAAAGTTTGAACTGACTTTCCATCGAGTTAGCAGATTACTAGCTAAACCTTTCCCTCAAAGGTCCGAGGTTCACGCAGTTAAAAAAAAACAAACTTATTTGACAGTTTTGTGGTGTGTGGCCGTATTTTACATTTACGGTTGCGTTAGTAATGATTTCCTAAAGTTAAAAGCGTATACTCACATGTTTTCTCCGCTCTCCGGACGGGCTTTTCGCTCCGTGTTTTCGCTCCGTGTTTTGGGCTGTATGAAATGGGACAGGCCGTGTCATGCCGTCGTGCGGCCAAAAATGGAGCCAACGGAGGCTGCAGCCCTCGAACTGGGACACGGCTTTAGTGCACCCGCCTCGCGTTCCTCCATAATACCATATGAGTTACGATTCTCCGGTCCCATTTGAAACAGAATCTTTTCAGCCAATCACAGCCTGATAAATGCCTTGGCTTCCGTTTCCACCAAACTAGCTTCCGTTTCAACCATACTTTACCTCTCACATACATACATTCTCCTCGCACATACATACATTCTCCTCGCACATACATACATTCTCCTCGCACATACATACATTCTCCTCGCACATACATATATTCTCCTCGCACATACATATATTCTCACTTTCACATACATATATACTCACTCTCACATACATATATTCTCTCTCTCTCACATACATATATTCTCACCCTGAGAATATATGTATGTGAGAGGACCAGAATGAATAATGTCTTGAACGGCCCCTCATATGGGAGCGTAATCATGTAACACTCCTGTATTACTAGATGGCAGCAGGGAGTGAACTGCATTGTACATTGAAACAAGAGAATTAATGATGCATGAATGTGATAGGGAGCGGTGACGACATTGTGGCTAACAAGACTCCGATGACAGTGATGGAGAAGTTTTTGAAAAGGAAAAATGCTAAATCTATGCTATGCTAACTGGGCCCTGGACAAAACTGGGACCCAGAGAAGGCCCTAGTGTGAGCGGAGGTCAAAAGAAGGCAAATACAGTGAGATCGAGGCAATACAGCGAGAGTGACCTTTCATTTGGATTTACTTTCACCAGGGATGCAATGACACCGACTTCATTGTGCTTGCTGTGTGGCGAAAAGCTATCCAACTATGATACCAAACAAGCTTAAACGCCATCTCCAAACAAAACACCCTTCGCTTCAAAACAAGAATGCTTTGATAAGAATGACTTTATTGTATTATATTATATTATATCTTGTATTATATATTATAGTATTGTATTATATTGTATTATATTATAATATTGTACTATTATTATTGTGCCTTGTGATTTTTTCAATGAAAGAAATGTACCTTGGCTCAAAAAACACTGTCTTATACAAGGCCAACCAGAAACAGCTAGTGATCTGTTATCATTTAAAGGTGCACTGTGCAACATTTCTGGTGGACGGTCTACTACCTGCTTGTCTCCATGGGGATTTTATTGCTGTCCCTGGAATGCTCTATGGTATGACATTAAACGTTTTCATCCAGCATTCAGAAATAACAATAACTCTTTCTGTGCATAGGGGTGACTCTCCACAGGTCTGAATTGCAAAGTTGCGTAGTGCTATAACTTCCTTGACTCCCTTGTGATAGATAGGTTTAATCTATACTGTGGAAAATTCGAGATAAAGCTAAAAATATATTAAAAACTCATATGTTTCTAGTATAGATAATGGTACTTTTATTACTTTTACTACATTCAAAACTGCACAGGGTAGAAAAGGTAAAACCAGGGATAAAACCAGCAGCCAGATTCTAAACTTTACAGACAGCCTTTTTGAGCTTAAATGTACAGTAAAAGCAGGTCTGAATGAAGTCGTCTAATAAAATAAGACATGAAGAACACTAATGGCTTGAGATCGTACTGTAAAAGGATCAGATCAATGAGCGCACACTTTTTTGGAGGGAAGCCAGATTCGAACACTCGATTCTGGCTCTGACACAAGGCATTATGGGTAAACAGCGGTGTAAGGAGAAGGCTGAGGTCATGTCCTATAAACAGAGATCTGAATGAATGCTTAATCTCTGTTTGTGCTGAGTAAGGCCAAAAGTGTGTTGTCCATTCAACAAACAGGAGCTGGCCTGGATCTTATAAAGCACACAGGGTAATGGTCTGTCCGGGAGTTGAAACTAAGCCGTTAAAAAGGTAAAAAGCAAGAACAAGGTGACCTGCTTCACTTTATTTCTTGTACATTCAAAAGTTACAAGTTCAAAAGGCTATAATATTGTTCAAAATTGGAACAGTTTGGTTAGCTTTTTCATTATGTTTCCACTATTGATGGGTGATATCAGTGATTTTTGTTTCAATCCCATTCCAAATTATTATACAGTGGTACCTCACCTTACGAATGACCCAACAAACGAAAATTTCAAGTTACGAAACGCCTTCACGTCAAATTTTGGTCTCTAGATACAAATGAAATTTCAAGTTACGAAACGCGAAATCTCCAATCCAATCCAACTTTATTTATAAAGCACTTTAAAAACAACAAATCTCAAAAATTCAATTAATGTGCGCTCAGATGCACGCCCCGAAACGTAAATACACTTTATCAACACACACGGGGTTAGGTTCCAGAGGTGACCCAGAGGTAGGACAACTTTGTATTTTGCAAATGTTCTACATGTTTTAGGGCTGTAAATGCCTCACCACACACATTCTATGCTTTTCTCAGACTGGAGTTTCTCTCGCATTTCTCTCTCGTTTGAACACTCGAACCTTCTAGATTTTCAATGGAATGTGTTGATAGTGAAGTGTGGGGGGGCACGGCTCAATATAGCGCCGAACGCGCGAGAGGAGACACAACAACACATGATCAGTATGGTAAAACTCACCTGTCTCACGACGGTCTAAACCCAGCTCACGTTCCCTTAGTGAGTGAACAATCCAACGCTTGGTGAATTTTGCTTCACAATGATAGGAAGAGCTGATCAAAAAGCAACGTCCATACGGCGCAAGGCCGCGCTACACTGGGGCTGCGGGATGGAGCCGCGGCGCCCAGGCCATGCCTCCTCCTCGGGGCCGAGCATGCGCGGGCCAAGCATGGGGTGATTTAATCCTGGTCCGGTCCTGGTTTAGTCCAGGTCCAGTTCAGGTTTAGAGCTGGTTTAGTTCTGGTCTTTCCCGCCGATAGAGCACCTTTCTCGGCCTGTTAGCTCACAGTGTCGGCGCCCCGGCTCTGGAGATCAGATAGAAGCAGACCCCGCCCCGCCCCGCTCTTATTCCTGCTGAAAGAGCGTCTTTCTCGGCTTCTTAGCTCTAGCGCGGAACGCACAAGGTGCGCAGACACGAGCAACGAGCAACGCGCTCCTCCAACGGCACTGCCATGTTATAATAATAACAGGTCCAATCCAGGTTTAGTTCTGGCCAGACCTGGTTTATTCCACGTTCTTTTAGTCCTGGTCTAGTCTCTTAGCCCGTCAGGAACACAACATTACACTATAAAAAAAAAGTTACACTATAAAAAAAAACCCTTGAAACGAATCAGGCTTTTTCCATTGAAATTGCTACTCAACTTACGAATTTTTCACGTTACGAAACCACTTCTGGAAGGAATTAATTTCGTAAGGTGAGGTACCACTGTATTAATATTACAGGCATTACAATATTGCTTCCATGTGTTTTGTATTCAAATGCATAGAAGTCTACTTTACTGTAAAGAAGTTTACCTTGGTGTCATTATCTTTGCTCCACCCCAGCTCGCAGTGATCTCAAATTATTATATAATATTTTATAATATATAATATAAATATTGATTTTATGTGTTTATCTTACATATTATGTAAGATAAACACATAAAATCAATATTTAATTATTATAAAACAATAATATTAATACTAATAATTAATAATATTATAAACAAATGACCACGACCTGCGGGAGGATCCATGGGGGCTGGTGCATTGTGTTCTGGCGGCAGATCTGCTTGGACTGCTGCCCCCGCAACCCAGAAATGGAAAAGCAGAAGAAGATGGATGATGGATAAAGAAATGAAGACATTTTAAGCAATTTTAGTAATTTATGCTTTACTATGACTCAATGACAATACTGATGTATGGATATTTGGTACTGATCCACCTATCAGTAGTTTCCTCCTCTTCTCATGATTTACCCCTTAAGTAAACAGAGTAGTCTGATCCTCCAGCTAGGTCCTGCTGCACAAGATCCTTCTTCAAGGAAATTGCTATTTACGTCTACTAAAATCCCAAATATGAGAAAGTTGGTATGCCACCTCGTCCCTATTTACAGTCTGGTGGTTGCGTGCCGGACCTCGATGGTCTCCCTCGTCCTACGATGGTACATGTTGCTCTCCGACCTTAGCATTAGGTCAGAATAGCGATGGTGCTGTTGTATTTCTGCTCCATATATGAAGACAGCTCCAAAATCTTTTTAAATCAGCAGAGCAGACACATTATAGCAACATCATGTTTATTTGTTTATTTGAAAGGGACGATGCATATTAATGAACGCACAATTTGTATAAGATCACACAAACCGACGTAAATATAAGGGATTTATCACAGTGCTAATTATGTCCCAGACATAAAGATATAGCATACAATAGAAAATATGTTGCAGTTGCAGACATTAGACAATTTAGAAGAAGAAGTAGTGAACTTTATTGATCTCACACTGGAGAAATTCTTCTCTGCATTTTAACCCATCCTATATATATATATACATATATTAGGAGCAGTGGGCAGCACACATTAGGGCGCCCGGGGACCATCTCCATGATCTTCTTGCTTCGGCTTGGTCAGGACCTAAGCTGGAGGTACCTATGGTGCATGTTTTGGGTTGGTGGGGGAAACCGGAGTGCCCGGAGGAAACCCACCCAGACACGGGGAGAACATGCAAACTCCACACAGAAAGGCTCGGGCGACCCGGGGATCAAACCCGGAACCTTCTTGCTGTGAAGCAAGAGCGCTAACCACTCTGCTACCGTGCCGTACATGTGTTATGATCACAAACATAAAAACAATTTAGTGTCTATACAATAGTAGCATATCATTCAATAAATTACAGTAAAAATACTCATGTGACACATCTGCGAAGTGCAGCTGAAACTGTCAAGGTATGAAACAGAGGTCTGTATGATGGCCAAGTGGTGGAATGATGGGGTGAAATTTTCTTGTTGTGGTTTTGAAAAATACTTTAACCATAGCTGGTATAAATAATCCAGTTATTAAATATTTCCCAATGACACATCAGCAAGTATTCACTGCAGTATTTATTCTCCAGACTCAAAACAAAGAGGTTGCAGGTTTGATTCTTGGGTTGTCCAATTATGTTACTGCAAATTCTTTCCCACAAAATATAATATGCATTGGTGACTAAAAATTGCCAAATAAATGAATAACTGTACTAAATAAGTATTGCAGTTTGCCAGTTCATTCATGTGTTTATCACTGCATTTCTATTCCAGTTGCTTTAAACTGTATCGTTAAAACATTATTAGCCTCAATAGTCTTGCATAACCCTTTTCATTCACCTAAATCTGTCTTTTATATGTCTCTGCACATATCCTTACATCATTCAAACAGGTTCCAAATGAACTAACCTCAAAACACAACCCATACAACCTGAGCTCCAACACTATCAGAATAAAAAGGTGCTACTACAACTCAGGAAACAGCTAAATCACGTTGAATGCTAATAGGGGCTTGCAAAGAAAAACATATTTTGCAAGATGTTACATAATAAATGAAGGATGAGGAAAGTGTGCAGGTCGGCGCAGGATACGGGATAAGGAGTTAGGGGCTAGGATGCAAGGAAGTAAGACACCAAGGGCCACATTTGGATCATGGTTGTCATCAAAGGGCCGGCTGTAAAGTATAGACTGTAACAACTCTGTATATGTAATATCGATATGTTACAAATGAGAATCTGTATCTGATTTATAATATTTATTTAAGTTTCAAATATTATATAATATTAAATTTATTTATATTGATCTATTGGCTATTATCATTGCTGCTCGTCTCTAAACAAAGGCCAGTCCAATAATCGGGAAAAAAAACAAAAAAACAACACAATCAGACATTAAATGGGAGATATTAATTAAAAAAAAAAAAAAAAAAAAAAAAAAATTATATATATATATATATACAGGGGGTCCTCGGGTTACGACGTTGATCCGTTCTTAAGACGCGTCGTAACCCGAATTTCGTCGTAAACCGGATTTTGCCTTTGATCTTCCAACCAAAGCACCAATAACCTTTCCATCTCAATAATTAGACCACTACGCTGCTTGGTTATCACTGCCGCTTTCATAGGAGCAGATCAGAGCCCACATCAGGTACTTCCGCCCACATTGGGCACGCACACGAGGCCGTCTTCTTCTCCCTACAACCACAACAGAGCGTATTCTTGCGCCGTGCGCCGCGCGCCGTTCGCGTTTGTTTACATCTCTTACCACGCTAAACCGCGTAAGACGGAATGACGCGTAATATATACATATTTTTTTTAATGGGGGCGCGTTCGTAACCACGAAACGTCGTAACCCGAGACCGTCGTAACCCGAGGACCCCCTGTATATGTATATATATATGTATATATATGTATGTATATGTATGTATATATATATATATATATATATATAACATAAAATGCTCACCTGTTTTCTGGGTAGATGTTTGACATTGTTTTCCTCTGGTCAGCACTTCCAACTCTGGTTTTAGGTCTTGTGCTGTAGCAAGTGATGCATCATATCATCAGTGATGCGTGATCTCTGCTTGATCTTGTTTAGATTCATGACAGAAAACATCTGTTCACACAGACAGGTGCTCTCAAACATAGACATGACACGGCAGCATGAAGTCGAAGCTGTGGCATCACGTCAGGGGGAAGCAGACGGTGAAAGTCCTCGAGTGCAACATCCTGGAACTTTGATCTCAGGCCACTGTCACTCTGAAGCTCGATTAATTCCCTCTGAAGATGATGAGGTGCGCTGTCAACATCGGCGGTAAAGGGATTGGCAAAACCTGCTGCTGCGGTCAAATTCATTAATTAACTGGGTTACTTTGGCTGCCAACTGAGCACATGAAAAAACTGAATATGAGGCTGAAATGCTCTGGCCTACAGGAAAATGGGCAAGATTGTCCTCTTCTAGTTGGGACTTCCAGAGGTGAAGTTTCCGCCGGAATGCTGAGATTGAGTCAGACGTCTGCGTGATGACTTGTTTGCATCCCTGCAGTCTCTTATTCAATTGGGCGAGATGCTCTGTTAGATCACACAACATGGCAAAATCACACAGCCACTTTGGACCTGATAGTTCATGCAAGACTTTTCCTTTGCTTTGCATGAAAAGTGGAATTTGCTGTCTGAGCTCATCGCTGGAGAACAGCTCTTCAGCTGAGCCTACTTACTTCTGTGTGATAGGGACATCTTCATGCTGAGCTCATCTCTTGGAAAAACTACTGAAACTGGCAGTGATTTAGTCCACACACACACACACACACACGCACACACACACACACACACACACACACACACACACACACACACACACACACACACACACGCACACACGAATAAAGTTTACTGTTTTCATGACTGTGGCCATAATATCATCCATTTCCAGAACCTTTCCACAAAGAGCCTCTTGATGGATAATGCAATGATGGTTATCGGAGGTGGGACAGTTTTCTTGTAGCATTTTCTCTTTTCCAGTCCAATAAAACCTCTTCTTTCTCCACACATTGCAGGAGCGCCATCAGTAGTCTGCCCCACCAATCTTTCCCACGGTAATTTACAGGTGGTTACAGACTTCTCCACCGCCTCAAAAATGTCCCTCCCTGTTGTTGTCCTATGCATGGCAACTATATCCAGCAGCTCCTCCGTAACAGACAGATCTGCCTTTACACATCGCACAAAAATGGACAGCTGTGCTGTATCTGTGTTTGTGCTTCCATCAAGTCCTAATGAATAAAGCAGAAAACTACTTGTGTTGTTGGTAATCTATGATGTAAGATTCCCTTTCACACGGCCTGCAATGGTGCTTCTTGACAAAGTGACATTTTTAAAAGTGTGTATGTGGTCCAGGCATACCTGCTCACACACCTTCAGAGAAGCACCTGGAAGCGCGAGCGACTTCCTCTGAAGCTTTCACCACTGCTTCGTTCTTGGCTGTAGCTCTTGGAAACATGTCCTGCTGCGATTTAGTTTTTAATTCTTGGACGACGTGTACTCCTTCATCACCAACATTGTATCGTTACATAAAAGACATATCAGTTTATCTCATTGAAGTACAAACATGTATTCACTTTCCCATCTTTCCTGAAATAGCTGTCCTTCTTCATCAGTTTTTCTTTTCTTGGACATTTTGGGGAGGTTTGTTGACTTTTCTGTGTTGGGGAATCGCACATGGGGAAACAGTGCCCTCTAGTGGCGGGATGCGTTGCACTGTGGGAGATCATATCTCCCAATATCTATTATAGAAGTGGCCCAGAATCACAACATAATAATAAATTATACCTTTAATTTAACCACTTGTGGGCCACATAAAATGGCTTGAAGTGCCGGATACGGTCCGCGGGCCTTGGCCTTGCCACATGTGTACTAGAGGGACCTATGGGTGTGTCGAGGGAGCAGATCAGAGAAACAGAGAGTTTGGGAGAGTTACACAAAGGCAGACAGTGAATGTCTAGGTCTATCCTCTGTCTATGTAGTGCAGCCAAGTTAACAATGGGGAGAATGAGCAGGAGAAGCACAGGGCTCAGGGCTAAAGCCACCCCCAAAGAGATCGTCTGAAATCGGGATTACAGGGATGTTCATGTGCGCTCATGGAGAAACTCATGGAGAAAATGTGATTTGGGAGAAAAGGCCATGCACACATTTTACATTTGTTTGTCTTAAATGGATTAGTAAAGTTGTTTGCATGTGAATTTTGGTTAAAAGAGATAGAAATGTGTGCATGTGGTATTCTTTTGTTATGCCAGGACATTACAAAGATATGGCATGTCCAAGCTTCTCTACTCTCTTGTAATCAGTGCGCCCAGACCTCCCACAACAACTTGGATCTGTCTCGCAATTGCAACTGACAAATAAATATGAAAATATATAAAAATAGCTAGTTTTTTGTATATTTTGTTCTTGTTCTTTCTCAATGCTGTTGTTAAGATGGTGTGCAGTGAGTGATGCATTAAGTTAAGCCTTGTAATGTAATTGTAATATAATGGGAATTTTTTATGTGTGTTCACCTGGGACTGCAGATAGAAAGAAAATCTGGTACAGTTCATCTTTTCTTTTGTAAAATCCTACATTATAAAAAAATTGACTCTTGTGAACTTTAAGCCACGTTAGAATGTTGTTACTTCATCAAAAAACATACCTGGAATTGTATTTTGTTTCATTCACACATGTTGGAGTAATCGTGGTTTATTACTCTGTTCACATCTCCAACGCTCAAAATGCTGTTCCACCTTGTGATGTCATGTAGTAGTAGTTTAAGTTAACAGCTACATTTTACCTTTTGTTCAGTAGCAATTACAAATTCTAGGGCTGAAAATATCCAAATGTACTGAAATACCCAAAACTCAATATTCAAATTAGATTACAAATAAAATAATTCTTATGAATGACTGCTCTGGCCCATCAATTATCCCCCTATAGTGAACGGCTCCCAAATTACACATATTGTTAGGGCAACGCAGGTGTGGACCCAAAAAATAGACTCAAGGCAAAATGCAAAAAGTAATCAAGATTTCGTCCCAATTTCTCTGTCTTACCCCTTCGTCTTACCCCTTAGTTTTGCATGTTCATGTGAGGGCAAGCGGTATTGCGACCGAGGGCTACATACCCCTTGAAATGAAGTAAGCTCTCGACCAGACTTGGAACGAAGGGGTATGCCTACAAGCTCAGGCAGGTTTTGGGATCAGGATGGCAGCGTCACATCGACCAGCCAAGGAGTCTCATAAATGTATTTTCAGCAATTGTAATTATTAACAGTTTAGCAGGTTTACAATTATGACGCTTATGTTCTACGTTACTTTTAGTGAACTGTTGTTGCGGTTTTAATTGTAGTGATGTCTGTTTAGCCGACGTTATCGTTTTTATTGAACTTTCATGCATAAACAAGCTAGTTTTGTGGTCGAGCTGAGGTACCCGATAATCCTTGACATTTGTTTACGTTTATTTGCGTCAATTGTTGTCGCCTCTGTAGACGTAGCAGCCAGGTAGAGGCAAGGGATGATGACGCAAATGGTAATCAAGTTGCATCCCATTTCTTAGGGGAACATTCGTAACCCTAGCCCTCTCAGCTTGGTATTGAGGGGCAAGACAAAGACATAGATAAAGGGGTAGGGGAAGAGGTAAGGCAGAGTACTGGGACACAGCCTTATTGTCCCAAGAGGATAGGTGGTTTGTAGAAGTGGAGCCAGCAGCCGGAACCAAAGAGTGTTCAACACGGGACCTAGGAACAAAAGAGATGTAGTTAAGTAATTGTGGTAAAAAGGCAGGAATCAAAAAATCCAGCCAACTGAAAAATCACTGTCAAGTTGACGTAACAATCTGGCAGAGTCTGGCAGGAGAGCTGGCCCTCAAGTAGGCTTGATTGTAGATGTGCAGGTGCTCCCAGCAGACTCCACCCACACATCAAGTAGAGAAGACTCTAGTCACAGCCAGGGGCGTGACACATATGTTAATTTACCAGTAAAATCCTCTCTAATTAACGGTTTAAATAATTGTAATAACTTCAATACATTTCTTCATGCCCAAAAATAAGTTATTTTGTTAAAAATAGTTTATTTTATACTGCTTATACGTACTATTTACGTAAATTATTCCATTCCAATTTTCCAATCCTGTGAAATCTTGCTATTCCAACAAAAGAGCCCTGGCTCCAGTGAGAATCAGCAGGAGTCATGTGCAGCTCACTGATGCAGAGGAGCACACGAAGTGTAAATAGAAATAGAATAAAGAGAAAATGATACCGTATTAAATCCAGCCTATAATTCTACCATTGTGTGGGCTGCATGTTTCCCCCTATACAAGCCCGTGATCTATGGATTCTACAAGAAAAGTAGTTACCGGCACTGTCAATGTGGAAGAATAGAGCTAATGTTACATGTATTGACACAGACCAGCTTTGTGAAGGAAGATTCACGACAAAAACAGATGCAGACAATAGACGTATTGATTTACAAGAATAAAAATGAAGGTCGAAAAGAAACTATAATGGTTCTGTCACAAATAACATTTTTTCATTTTAACTTCAAACATATTCAGGCCCACAGTGGAATTTTTATTCATCCACCTAACATTTACTTAAAGGTTAATAGCAAAACATTCTCTAAACTTTAAACTCAATTTGGGCACTAAAGACAAAGTTTGATACCATTGGTCTACAAGCAAAATGCTTCCGGAACAAAAGTAATAACATTTTTCTTGGCTTAGGTCACTGATAAAGAAAAAGTAAGTCAGAAGTGCTGATTAGCTATAGTTTCCAAGATATAGTATTGGGTCAAAATAGGAAATTTATGCAAAAACGGTAGTTTATCAGAAGGTACAGTGTGTCGACAAGCAACCAGTTCTATCTGAAAGCCTGTCTGCACATTCCAATACATTCATTTTAATATGTCTAGAGTTTCATCAACATCAAATCAAAAACATCAAATATTTTTTGATTTCACATAAGAGAGATGCCTCGAAATTGTGTGCACCTGATGTCTTAAGATATTTCTTGTATATTTCTCAACAGATAAAGAAGTGCAAGGTAAATATTTTCAAAATGTAAATATTATTTTTAAGCAAAAATGCCTAAATCTATTGTATAAACAGAGGCGATTTTGATGTAAAACAATATCATTAAATATCTTGAATACATTAGCTAACCAGCAGTTATCAATTGATTTTCAGTTCATCTTATCAATATAAATGAGATTTAGCCACTTTTATCTTGGAAGCAGATCCGAGTCCAAAAATTTGGAGAGCAGTGTACTTCGATGTTGGTTTTGATGCCAGGTGAAAATAAAATAAACTCATTAGTATGTAATTTTCAACACAGAATAATTGTACAAACTGGCCAGCCAGAACTGTATGCCAGAATTTCAACCGTATATTGAAATTCATCTCAATCCACACTAATGATAAGAATGTAGTAATACCAATTATTTTTTCAGTTATCACCTTGCTACTCCACATTTTTCTTGCCTGGCTTCACTGTTTCCCCTTCGCTCCTCTAACAGACTGCACTACAATGGCATGATTTGATTTTCAATTCTCGAATCAAATACCCTTTTACTCTTTCTCCTTCTTCCATCCCTCTTTCCCTCTCTCTCTCTTAACTTAATGGTCAGAGATGTGTTTTATGCCTTGAATTTCAGGGGGTGCCATTTCGCGCTGATGCTGCAGTTTTACTCTCAGGCTTTTCCAAAAGAGGAGATATAAAATGCCTCCTTTATGTTCAGTCCTGCTCCCATATGTTCAGACCCACTTTGATTTTCCCCTATCCTCATGAAACCTCAGTCCATTGCTTAGTTGTGCCCTGAGACATCCACAGCTGCTTTTGGCTAACTACCCTAAAAACCTGCCTAAAAACCCTTTCACTTGGGTAATTCAGAGCCGGTTTTAATGGAGTCAAATAGATGAATGGAGCCTGAAGAGCAGAGACAGATGTGGCAGGGCACTAAAGCTTTTGTTAGCCGCTAACCACAAAGGGCTAAGTGCCTTCTAGTGGATAACTTCAGAAAAGTTTCTAAATGGTTCAAAAGTGAGCTATTCTTAAAGTTCCAATATTGCACAAAATTGGCTCCTGTGAGCTTTAAGTCATGCTATAATATTATATCCTCAAAACATCTAGAATTTTGTTTTGTTTCATTCACGTACAGCTCTGGAAAAAAAATAAGAGATTTTACTACTTATAGGTATGTGTTTGGGGAAAAGGAACATTTTTGTTTGAGTCTATAAACTACTGACAACATTTCCCCCAAATTCCAAATAAAAATATTATCGTTTAGAGCATTTATTTGCAGAAAATGACAAATGGTCAAAATAACAAAAAAGATACATGTTTTCAGACCTCAAACAATGCAAAGAAACAAGATCAAATTCATTTTAAAACAACATAATACTAATGTTTACACTTAAGAAGAGTTCAGAAATCAATATTTGGTGCAATAACCCTTATTTTTAATCACAGTTTCATGCGTCTTGGCATGCTCTCCACAAGTCTTTCACATTGTTCTTGGGTGACTTTATTCCACTCCTGGTGCAAGAACTGAAGTAGCTCAGCTTTGTGTTTGTGTTGGAATTCAACAGACGCTGGAATGGAATGGCTGTAATACATGTAGAGATGCTGATTTCAGAAAAAAAATCCACTGGTCTCTTTTTTTTTTTTTTTTCCAGAGCTGTGTGTTTTAGTTTCAATAACGGCTACCTTTTTACTTTTTGTTCAGTAAAGATGGCAATTCCAGGGCTGGAATCATCCAAACAATTCTAGCAAAGGTGCATGAACTTCAGAAACACAGTGGAGAGTTTTCCGGATTACTGCAGGACGTCACAAGGTGGAACAGAGTGTTTTCTGTTTGAGAGAAGAACTCAGCCTGAATATGCAGAGTTTATGTGAAGCAAAACTCCAGGTATGCTGATGTGAAACATTATAACAGAGATAAGAAAATGTTGTGATATAAAATCAAATGTTTGTTTATGAAACAGCCTGCACGTTTATATTGTCCTTGCAGGTACAGTATATTGTGTAGCTTTTCTGGTAGGGGTTCTGCTGCTGATTGATTTTCTGATGTGCCTCAAATGTTATACAGTATGGCATTAACCTTATCTATCCTGGATTTATTCAATTAAATGTGTTATTATTTCTCAAAAATACCTAGAAAAAACATGCATTCTTCGGTGAACAGCATCTCCTCTCCTCAGATCTGACCTGGAACTTCATCTGGTGGTGTCACCTGCTAGTCTCCATAGAGATATGCATGTTCAGTGCCATACTTTGGAACATTGCAGGCAGTAAAGATGACTACTGTGGACGATTCTGTACATTGTATTTTTCTCTTCAAACTGTTTTATTTAAATTACATTAAATAATCAATACCAATAGATTCACACACCTTCTCCATTTGAGTATATGAGAGCCACAGTCCACACCCACATTAAGAAACAGTTATAGGATGCAACTTAGTAACTGATTGCATTTCCTTAAAGGGATAGTTCGGGTTTTTTGATGTGAATCTGTATGGCAGTGTTTCCCAACCAGGGGTACAAGTACCCCTAGGGGTACGCAAGCACACTGTAGGGGGTACTTGGCAGTGTTGCTGCTAGGCGCAGGGGGAGATTTTTTATTTTATTTTATTTTAATTCTAATTTGAGTAAATTTGAGTTAAAGAAAAGAGAAAATGCCTGAGAATAAAATTTTCAAATTAAGGAGATGAAATAAAATGATTTTCATTTAATAATCTGTTGTGTCACGTTCTACTTTTGGAGAATTATCAACATGAGTGAGGGGGTACTCGAGGTATGACAAAAAGGCTCAGGGGGTATACAAAACAAAAAAGGTTGTGGAACACTGCTGTATGGCATCCCCTTCAGCAGTGTCGTGCATTACCACTGACTTATTGCTGACAGTGTCCTCTGAGCCGAGTTCTGGTGCTGATGAAAGTAGGCAAGTTAGCGGGGACAGTTAATAAACCTTGTCACTTGTAAGAGGTGATGTTTCCAAGTGAACAGGCTAATAATAATAACAGGCTAATAATAATAATTGGTATGACTCGATGATATGACTCGATAGAAAATAGCAACAAGCGATTTAGACTTTTGACTTTTTCGTGGGCAACTGTTAATATATCACTTTTTGGACAAATATTGTTTTGAGAAGAAAAACAAGCTTTATTAACTGTCCCCGCTAACTTGCCGGACCTACTTTCGTCAGCGCCAGAACTGGGGCAGAACTTGGCCCAGAGGACACTGTCAGGGGTAAACCAGTGTTAAAGGGATATGCCACCCCCAGGTCAAATTTGGGCATCTCCCCACAGTCCAGAGACTAAAATAACGCAGCACGCTGCCAGGGGAAACCCAGTTACGCACCGGGAAGGGAGTTCCCCTGTTGCACAACGTGGTGCATGATTCGGCTGTATTCTTACGCACTGGAAAATAGTTCCCACCCAAAATGACCAAGGCAAGCTCTCCGTGTTGATTTGCACATTTATTTGCACTCGATATGAATGCGCACTACACAGAAAGTAATTGGGAAACGCATCGAGCAAATTAATTCCTTTTGGCCGAAATCTTTCTCTGGCGACGTTAGACTCCAGTCTAAGGCGGAGGAGCACCAGATACCGCGGCGGTCAGTGGCGACAGACTCGGACAATGGCTGGGTGAGCAGGAAAACGCTTTCCACCACTTATTTTAGTCTCTGGACTGTGGGGAGATGCCCAAATTTGACCTGGGGGTGGCATATCCCTTTAATGCACCACACTGCTGAAGGGGATGCCATACAGATTCACATCAAAAAACCCAAACTATCCCTTTAAGGATTTCAATAAAAAGTTATATTACTAGAACAACAAAACATAAATCATTCTAGACACACAGAACAGTAAATGGTCACATTTTCATAATATAGCACTTCACATCAAGGAACCACTCACCCATACAGCAGTGTACACAGACACTGGGGGTGAGGTGGGTTACGTGTAGACTGTGAGGTAAACAAGTGATGTTTATGGCTACGTTCAGTCTGCAGCCTGAAGTGACCCAAATCTGATTTTATGTGACCTGTATCTGATCTTGTATCTGAACGACACAGATCTGATTTTTTCAAATGTGACCCAGGCCACTTGGATATGTGGTCCTAAAACCGATACATGTTTTGACATGCGACTTCAGTCTGAACGGCCAGGTTGCATTCATCCGACCTACACGTCATCAACAAACGACAAACGTCACTATTCTGCACTGAAGAAGGGGGAAACTGAACAGAACTGGACCATATTTTAGGACAAGCCCATGATTGAGCCGATACAATTGTTGGATAGCTGCGTTACTGAAGAGGAACCCACAAAACGCCATGGCCAAAAACCTTGTCCTTCACCTTCTCAATCTCCTCCCTGAAACAAATAAGTTGTACATGTTCTGGCTCCGGTATGACAGCAACTTTAAAATCTCCAGGTGCTCAATGCTAGTGTCCATGTTTAAGCGACTTCCATAAACACTGAGCACACTCACTGGGTGTGACCTCGTTGTGTCCTCCAAGGCACATGCGGGACACTTTTGGGGTGTTTAAAGTTCACACTGGAGATCACATACAAGTCATATTTAATTGGAAATGTGAACAACCTGTCAGTTCGTCAGTTAACACTCAGGTTAACTTGTCTCCTTGCTCCTCACTTGTTTGATAACTCTTCTCTGCTTGCTCCGTGGATTTTTTGAACTTCATTGAATTTTTTTCCTGTTTCCAGTTTACCCCGGACCTCTTCCTGCTTCTGTTTCTGCTCCTCATCTTGGAACCATTTCACCACTCCACACCTCCTGGCCCCCAGCCTGGTACCAACCTGCTCATCCTGGCCTCCCAGCCCATGACCTACCTGCTCCTTCTGGCTCCCCGGTCCAATACTTCTAGCTCATTCTTTATAAAATAAAACATTTAAACTTTCTTGGTGTTTCTGCTTTTGGGTCCGACTAGCCCCCCGTGACAGATACTGTAATTTTGATTGAAAGCTATCATTTACTACATTGAAAATAGTGCAACATTGAGTTCTGACCTGCAGTGTTGCTTTTGTGCTAGACCCAAGCCTGTATAAAAATGATACAATTAATTTAAACAGCAGGGAAAACCATCATAAAGTACTGAAAAAAATCCCCTATTTAAACACCCAAGTCACGCTCTTTCCCCAAATCTCATTTTGCCCAAAGTCAGTGTCCAAGTTCTGCTCCTCTAATGAATTATAATTATCTTTTCAAGCACATTTTTCACTATTCAGGTGTGGCTTCCCCATTTCCTCCCATTTAACTCCCCTTGAGTTAATTGAGCCAGTCCTGTGTAATTCTACCTGACCTCTGCTCTACCAAATACCCTTCACTTTTGCAAACTAGAGCATTTCGCCTTTAAGTGCTGATGCCATGGTTTCTGTGTGTTGCACCATATGAAACATCAGTATTCTGAGATCCTGTTAGATCCTGTTAACTAAATTATCCTGCCACATTCCATTGTCTAGAAGGGGTGTATGTATAGGCCATGGTAACAGGCCTTCATAAAAAGGTCACTGGCTTCTACACCTTCATTTTGCTAATGGAGTTTGATGGACTCTTGGCATGTCTGTTGAGAAGGAAAAGTCCACTATAGATAAAATTGATAGTGCTTTGGCCGCTGGTATGTGCATGGGTTTCCTCAAGGTGGAAATGTACACTATGGGCTGTTGATTTTACAACTGATCCATAGTCAGAGGTAGAACAAGAATGAATGTTATTTTATAGTTAAGAACCTGCATTTTTTATCTAGTTTAAATTGTGGTTTACCTTGTCTCCATGGAGATAAGAAAAGTCATAGGATATAGTGCACCATTCTTAAGTCTTAAATGGAAAGCAAACTAAAATAATTCATTACAGCCAGTGTGAACAACTGGGCTAGAATGTTCCACAGAACGTCCTTTAACATACCTATCCTACATTTATTCAATTTCATTAGCCCTGCCAAACATGCATTGTTACAGTGAGCAGAGCGGCCTCTCCACAGACTGAACCTGTCACTTGGCCTGGTGCATTGCCTGTCCTCCAGCAGCACGTAGCTCCTGTAAATGAGTGTGTGACTAAGTCAGTCCTATGGGCACTGTCTGTGGGCAGTTGTAAAACATTTTATGATCAATTTGCATCCATAGATTTATTCAACTCCCCTAAAATACCATCAACACACACCAAACTTCCCAATCTTGTGCTTAACTTAAGTTAATTGATATTGTTATATCTAATCTGATTTAGGCCCTGTCCCCACGACAACGTTTTTTGGAGGAAACGGAGAAGTTTGTGTGCGTTTGGGCCTGCCGTCCAGACGGCGCCGGCGTTTTTGGGGGCGAGAACGGAGTTTTTCAAAAACGGGTTCCAGAGTGGAGAAGTCGGAGAACGCCCCCCGTCGCGTTGGCATGTGGGCGGCAAAAAAGCGCGGCAGGTGAGAAAATGATGACGTCGCGCTGCCGTAATCATCACGTGACCGGTGACCAGAGGGTGTAACCCTGCGCCTTCCGCAGTTTATTGGCACTGCTGCATCAAACTCTGTTCATATGCAATGCATTGCGACAACAGCAGAGGACCATGCACAATTACGCCTTTCACGGAACCGGAGGCAGAGGAGCTTGTTTCGGGCTTCCTCCGTGTGCATGACATGCCACAATGTTTGGGATCGATCGATGGGACACATGTTGAAATCAAGCAGCCATCCACCAACGCCATGGCCTTCATCAACAGAAAGGGCAAACATCCCCTCAACATACAAGCGGTGTGTGACTACAGGTACCGGTTTATGGACGTTACTGTGAAGTGGCCTGGCAGTACGCACGACGCACGGGTGTTTGCCAATTCAAAGCTAAACACGTATTTTAAAACTGGAAATATCCCATCGCTGGAAAGGCAGATAGTGGACAATGAGGAGCACATACCAATTTGAGGGTGTTGTGTGCTGTAAATAAAGAAAAAGAGCAACCATTTCTTGTCTTTTTTATTAAATGAAAATTTACCTTTTACAAACAGGCACATGCAGTATCACACACAAAAATATATAGCTGCCCGTTGGTGATGGTCCCCAGTTGTATATATTCTCGCCGAAAAGCCAACATAATGTCCGAGTATGTTTAACATTCCCGTAGTAAGATCCAAACAAGCATTTTGCCTAAATAACACGACCAAGGTTAACGAGAGTTCTACTTGTTAATGTCTATCTAATAAAACGATAGCAAGTAATGCTAACTATCGATTTATAGGCAAAAACTCTGCTCACGCAGCGCAAATCTTTGTTCTGTGGCGTCTGTCTATGTTAGGGGCGGTCAGCATTTTCACATTACCGGAGTGAGTCGCTGCTACACTGGTGGAGCAGGGGGACAAAATATATTCGCTTGTGTTGACGGCCCCTAAAGTACACGTGTTTGCTTGTTTATGAAAGAGAAAGAACTTTCTGCGCATGTGCTCTTTGTAGTCTTGCGTTACCGGTGGCTCTGGCTCTTTCCGGTTTACAGCGCCACTTATCGGTGTGACATATGTACTACATCGTTTTCACTCAGCGCTCCGTGCTCATCTTGACGCGAAGGTTTTCTGATCCAACACGTGTGTGGACGACACTTTTTTTCACCCCGGGTAAAAAAAAAAACAGGAACGTTGTCGTGGGGACAGGGCCTTAGTTACTTCTGCTGGTTAACTCTGCAGCAAGACTCCAAAATATCGGACAGCTCGTCTTTGATCGCATGAAATTTAGCGGAAGTTTAATCTGTTAGAACAATTTGTAACATCACTTTCGGACTTTGGATCAGTTCTAACTAGATATCTTTTATAAATTGAATGCCAAGGCATTAAAGCATTCCCAGGCGACATTTTGGCCACTTAAAAATAATGAGTACTTTCTTTTGATAAAGCTTTCTTTTGCTTTTATAAACTGTATTGATTTTCATTGCCAAACTCAAGTTCGGTTGTATAAATATTCGTGTAAACTATTGCAAAGAAGATGTTATTTTTGCAAACTTTTAAGGAAGCAAATGAGGAGTGGCTGGAGTATTTTGCATTGGGAATATTGTAAAGTTAGTCTGGCACACTTAGAGCTCTACTGTTGGGAAATCAAATTATATTGTTTTGCTCATCGCTTCTCCTGCTCTGGGATGCTGTATTTCTGAGCACCTTCTCTCTTCACTGCGTCTCCCCCAGCCCCATAATTCAACAGATGTGAATGGCATGGTGTAGAAGCAGCTCTAAATAAATATGTAAAGTACAAATAGAGAATCAATAACAAACATAAAACTCTTCCACTTGTTTCAGTCATGTTTTCTCCAGAAATGTCTTTAGCTGCCATCACTGTACCCTGTCCAATAAGATCCTGCAAAAAGTAATATTAGTTAAAATGTCTTAAAGGGACAGTTATTATTAGCCTGTTCACTTGTAAACATCGCCACTTACAAGTGAACAGGCTAATAATAATAATAGGCACGCAGTGATATGAATCGAGAGAAAATAGCACCAAGCGATTATGGCTTCAGACTTTTTCGTGTACAACTGTTTTGTGATGCAAATATCACGATTTGGACAAATATTGTTTTGAGAAGAAAAACAAGCTTTATTAACTGCCAGACCTACATTCGTCAGCTACAGAACCGGGGCACAACTCGGCTCAGAGGACACTGTCAGGGGTAAGCCAGTGTTAATGCACGACACTGCTGAAGGGGACGCCATACAGATTCACATCAAAAAACCCAAACTATCCCTTTAAATTAAGACTGTTCTATTTAGTAGTAATCTAGTAGATTCAACCTGACAAATAACATTTTCTACCACTGGAATAAGTTTTCTTTTTAAGTGCAAATCTGTGTTACTTTTCTTAAGTGTAGCAAGATGCATTTTCTTATTTTAAGTACAAAAAAATCTGTTCTATTGGTAGATAATTTTACTTGTAAACTGAAATGGACTCAAATCAAGATAAAATATTCTTAATTCAAGTAACTTTAACTTTTTTTATTTTTATTTTTTTTTTTACACTGTAGAGGATATAATGCCTGATACTAAACCCAATGTGCTCCTTCAAGAGTTCATAGAGGTGTGGCCTGAGTAGAGTTTCTCTTCAGGGATTATTTGTGGTGGCACTCCTCATTTCTGTGAGGTCAGTGCTTTTCTCTTACAGCTATTTGTCAGGTCAAAGCTCCAAGACTTCAAATCACAAGTTCCAACATTTTAGAATTACACCTGCCAATCAGGGCAGCCAGTCTGCACCAGGCACACACTGCAGTTGTAGTACTAACTAACTACTAACTAATCTTCTTGTCAAATAAACACTATTACCTATTATATGGAAATTAAAACTTTAAATGACCTATATTACACAAAATTGTCTCTTGTGAGCTTTAAGCCATGTTAGAATGTAGTTAACTCCTGAAAAACATACCTGGACTTGTGTTTTGTTTCATTCACACATGTTTGAGTAATCATTTATTATTAGTCTACATCTTCAGAGCTCAGAATGCTCTGTTCCACCTTGTGATGTCATGAAGTGGTAGTTTTCAAGTTAACAGCTAACAGTTACCTTCTAGATTTTGTTCATTAGAGATGGAAAATTCCATGGCTGAATTTATCCAAATAATTCTAGTGAGGGTGTATGGCGTTTAAAAACATAATGGAGCACTTCATGTGGTAAACATGACAATTCAAGGTGGAGTGTTTTCTGTTTGAGAGAAGACCTCAGCCTAAATATGCAGGATTTGTGTGTTAAAATGTGAATGAAAATAACACAACTCCAGGTATGTGATTGATGACGAGATATTATAACATAGATCCAAATAGAGGATAATATAGACCCTTTAAACTGAATGGAATGAAAAATACACAAATAACACATATTCTGCTAAAGTTCTAAAAAACCTTTTAATTTTGAGACCAATCTAAAACCTGTCTGCAGCCAGTGTGAATATGGCTTCAAACCAGTGACGTGCGGTGAGGGTCATGGCTGGTGAGGCACTGACGTCATCAGTGACGTCATCAGGTGTTGTGAAGTAAATTTGGCCTCGGGCCAGTTTCTCTCCCTGTAAGTGACTGGAGCTCGTAATATTTTTGATGTGGAGCTGAAAATTTTCCAGAGAGCACAAAGTAGCATCATAAATTAAAATAGTGACCTTCTTAGTGCAATCTGGCTCTGAATGTGCAAATTTTTCAGGTGACAATATCCCATATACACTCAACAAAAATATAAACGCAACACTTTTGTTTTTGCTCCCATTTTTCCTGAGATGGACCCAAAGATCCAAAATTCACTCCAGATACACAACACTACCATTTCTTTGTATGGCATAACAATGGGCCTCAGGATCTCATCACGGTATCTCTGTGCATTCAAAATGCCATCAATAAAATGCACCTGTGTTCTTCGTCCATAACAGCCTTTGAAGAGGAGTGGACCAACATTCCACAGGCCACAATTGACAATCTGATAAACTCTATGCGAAGAAGATGTGTTGCACTGCATGAGGCAAATGGTGTTCACACCAGATACTGACTGGTTCTGAGTCCCCAGACCCCCAATAAAGCAAAAAAAAAAAAAAATGCACATATCGGGGTGGCCTTTTATTGTGGGCAGTCTGGGGCGCACCTGTGCACTGGTCATGATGTCGGATCGGCATCTTGATGTGGCGCACCTGTGAGATGGGGTGGATTGTCTCGGCGGGGCAGAGGTGCTCGCTGTCACACATTTGGACAGATTTGTGAACAATGTTTGAGAGAAATGGTAGTGTTGTGTATCTGGAGTGAATTTTGGATCTTTGGGTCCATCTCAGGAAAAATGGGAGCAAAAACAAAAGTGTTGCGTTTATATTTTTGTTGAGTATATTATAATATTCCACAATATCTGAGTCCAGACATTGTCACAGCAGGTTGAGAAAAGAAGGCAGGAAAAGCAGAAAAGACGATTTCTTACATCCACACAGACTTTTCGTGTGTACCACACTGTTTGCAAAGAGCAAGTCTTTCGTCCTGTAGTCTGGAGCAAACCCTTTAGCTCCAGTGTTGGTCTTCCTTTAATTATAACCTCCTGCTTCGACCGAAAGTCCAGTTTAGAAAACTTAATATGTAATCTTCCTCCATTTAAAAAGTCGGTCCAGACAAGAAGAAAAAAGTGAACGGATTGCTAAACTCGACTTGCTAACTCTAAATTGTAGTTCACTGTCACTTATTCTAATCTGCTGCCCCAGGAGTTGCAGAAGAATCCCTGGGCTCACGAATGCCTCTACCATGAGGCCAGGTAACTACATCCCTCATCCCGCGCGTTTTCACCGCCGCTTTAGCGCAGTATCTGTCACTGCTGAGCTACAGCACAGTCAGTCCATGTGAGGCACGAACGGCTGGTGCATCTCCACACGTCTCTTCAAAGTATTTGAACGGTAAAAGTGAAAATTCTGAGATTTTGAATAAAAAATGTATTAAAATGGGGAAGTTAAATAGAAAATAACTTTATAGTACAAATCACTGTATAAATATAACCATTTATTTTTTCATTTTACTTTTTTTTCTCTGTGATGACAGGTGACGCGCGGCCTCAGCTGCCTTCCCTGACTGCACGTCACTGCTTCAAACATCAAGGCTATAATACTTCTCCCACGATTAATATTGGCCCAACGTCAGCTTTCCTCAGAAGTCACAAAAATAGCAGCTGTAACTTGATTCGCAGAGGTTTCTTTGATAAATTTGATCCAAGAGTCACTCCCTGCGGTATGACAGGAGCAGCACCACTGGGACATTTCCCCTGCCAAATTCTCCGTGCATTCACCTTCATTACACGACAGGTAATTTTGAACGTGCTGAGGCATGGCTTCACAAAGTACACTTTTCTAGATGATGTAAGGCCTTTTGGACACAGTTAAATCATTCACAAACATTTGAGTTGCTTGTCACAGAAAAGAAAAATATATCTTATGTTTAGCCAGTGATCCACAGTGCAAAGAGACAGTGGAGTGTGATATACAGATTCTAATATTCCAGACACGAGGAGGAGGTGCACTGGGATAACCTCTATGGGAGATTTACAGATATATGATCCACAAATGTTCCTGTTTCATATTTGTTTGCGATTGACTCTTGCGGTATTATTCAAAACTGATTAATGTGAGCTTTAAGCCATGTTATAATGTTGTTACCTCACCCAAAACAGATCTGGAGTTGTTTTTTGTTTCATTCACACATGTCTGAGTAATCCTGCATTATTAGTCTGGCTACATCTCTAAAGCTCAACATGCCCACTTTTCAATTTAGCATTTATCTTTTAATTTTAGTTCAGCAGAGATGGACAATTCCAGGGCTGAATTGATCCAAATGATTCCAGTGAAGGTGCATGGGGTTTAAAAACACAGTGGATCAGAAAATAGGGTTGAATTGGATTAAATCATTGCACCACAATGTGAAGATACAATGTCAAAACAATCTTTTCACTTTTGTTTATTTATGCAGACACAAGATGATGAACTTTTTGAAAGATAAAGCAAAGTTAATTGTCACAAACAAGCAGATGTAAAAGCAATTTATAAGTGGCCTTGAGTTTTTGTAATATAGATTGGATTAAAATTATTTTTGCTTCTAAATTTGTCACGATTTTTAGTTGATTATTTTTGTTCCTATGATCATGTTGTGCTCCTCCTGACAGGTAGCCCCGGCAGTGCTGACGAATCGGTCAGATGCCAAGGACACATTTTCCTTATCTGTCTCGTTCAAACCGTGATTATTTCTTTTCACTTGCCATTTTATTGACTCTGTAGCAACCGCTTTGAGCCCTAACCTTTTCCTTATTATGTCTTAAATGTTGTTGAAATGAGATCCACAACACAACTAAACCCTGGAGGTTGAGAAAATGCATTTGGAGTCCTGACATGAACCCTAAAATCCAGACAGATTCCACCTGTCCCGGGCCGCTCCGATCTGATGTGTCTGAGCCCAGTGAGGCGTGGGAGACTGAGAAAACATAACACACATTTACATCTGTACACACACACACACACACACACACACACACACACACACACACACATACACACACACACACACACACACGGCTCATGATCCAGGATTACTCTATCAGGTAAAATGTCCCATGGGTGCAGTTTATCCTGGGACAATGTCACCACTGCAGATACTGTGCCCTTTCAGTTTTAAAAATAACAGTAACAGTAAATGTGGAAACTGATTTTCACTGATCAACCTTACCTTCCGTATCACTAAAAGCACAATCATATATAAATTAATTAGTTATCAGTAATACATTGAAATATTTCATTTTGATAAGAATTAAAGTGCATTATGTCACTTTTGTGGTGGTCTGTACAGATGTTGCTTTACCACTGTATGGCATTAAACTTATCTATCTCCATGGACAGAAACAGGTGGCGTCACCGGATTACAGGTCAGATCTGTGGAGAGACAGAGTATGAAAACAAGTCACAAATTCACAAGACGGGTCGTCTTGTGAATTTGTGACTTGTTTTCATACTTATAATGGAAAATCAAGTAGATTCAATATTCAAGATTCAAAGGTTTTATTGTCATATACACAGTAAAGAAACACGTTTCCCTGTACAATGAAATTCTTACTTTGCTGCCCACTCTGGATGCAAAGAGCATGTAAAAAATTAAAATAGATAAATAAGATGTAAAAAAATATAATCAATAGAAACAATCTTACAGAATATACACTATGAAAAATATGGGCTAGGTGCTATGTACATATTTACAGATAATGTGCAACATTAGTTTTAATTTTTTCGGTGGTAAAACGGTATGCAAACATGGTTGATATAGTGCAAACAGGGAGTGTAAACATTCGAGCAGTTACATGTGCAGCTGTAATCTGACAGATTAGTTTAACAGTTGGCCAAGTAAGTAAAGTATGTAAGAATTTTAGGAAAGATCAGCAGGAACCTTCTGGTTGCATGGTTGTTGTTGTCTCTTGTTTGGTCTTGGATTGCACCACACTGCTAACATACATGAACATTCACACAGACAGTGACTCCCTCTTTTCTGCATCACTCGAAGAAAAACTAAAACTAAAACACAACACTACCCACAAAACCACACAGCTTCAGTTCCCTGGAATAAATCTTACCGGGGAGGCTGAGGAGTGTGATTCCCCTGTAGCTGGAACACACCCTCTGGTCCCCCACCACAGAGGAACCACCACCCTGGTCTGCCAGTCCAGAGGTATTGTCCCTGACTGCCAGAGACGTGTCAGCCAAGACAGCCCCACAACATCCAGAGACAGAAGATACTCGTAGGCCAACACCACAGTGAGAGACCTGTCCCCGTTCACTGGGGTGAACTCCAACACGCAGTGGCTGAGCTGTGGGGCAGTGAGCAGGCCCACAAAAGCCTGCCGCCGCTCCCCTTGGGCAACGCCAGAAAAATGGAGAGTCCAGCCCTCTCAAGGAGTTGGGTTCCAGAGGCCAAGCTGTGCATGGAGGTGAGGAAGACTATGGCTGCGTCCCATTACTCTGTCTTATCCATTCCCCTTTATCTACGTCTTTGTCTTGCCCATCGATAATGAGCTGAGAGGGCTCGGGGTACGAATGTTCCCCTAAGAAATGGGACACTACTCATTTACCGTTTGCGTCATCATCCCTTGCCTCTACCTGGCGTCTACAGAGGCGACAACAATTGACGCAAACAAACGTAAACAAATGTCAAGGATTATCGGGTACCTCAGCTCGACAAAAAAACAGACATCACTACAATTAAAACCGCAACAACAGTTCACTAAAAGTAACGTAGAACATAAGCGTCATAATTGTAAACCATGCTAAACTGTTAATCGATAATTACAACTGCTGAAAATACATTTATGAGACTCCTTGGCTGGCCGATGTGACGCTGCCATCCTGATCCCAAAACCTGCCTGAGCTTGTAGGCGTACCCCTTCGTTTCAAGTCTGGTCGAGAGCTTACTTCATTTCAAGGGGTATGTAGCCCTCGGTCGTGGCTCTAGCCCTTGATCAAAATTAGAATCGGGACACCCCTTGCCCTCACATGAACACGCAAAACCAAGGGGTAGGGGTAAGACGAAGGGGTAAGAAATGGGACGTCGCCTATATCTAGTGGGTAAAGCTCAACCTCCCGCACAAGTGTTCTACTGTACTTATGTCAGGAAGTAAAATTATAAACACCAAAATTGAAAAAAAATGCAAAGTTTTTGTAAAATCTTAAATATAATAAAGTTAAGTATGTTATAAATCGTATAAGCAGTCTAACCTGTCATATGCCCTTTAAGTATTCAGTGTGAGCTTGCAGTGTGCTCTGATGTCCCTCGCCTGGGCCTGGGGCTACCCTCATGCATGAGAGAGCACCTGTCAAAGTGACTGACGGCTGAGAAGGTGAGACCTCCAACAAACGTACAAACACACTTTAAAACTAGCAGATAGAAGAGAAAAGGTTGTGTTCAGTTAGTTTAAAACTGAGTTAGAATTCTTGAGAGAAATTTGCTCTTTAACTATCCCCATAATTCAAAATCTTGCACAAAGTTCTACGTCTAGAAACTCGAAATTCAAACTCGATTTTGATATTAAGAAATGACTTGATTCTGATAAAACAATGATAATAGAAAAACACTTTATTTAGACAATAGAATTTCATTGTCAACATAGTAGCATAATAGCCAGGCTTGGGGAGTAACGGATTACATGGAACGGCGTTAAGTAAAAGGATACAAAAAAAAGGTAACTGTATTCCCCTACAGTTACAAAGAAAAAGACTTACTCAGATTACAGGTACTTTTAGAGAAAATGGGGATTACTTAGCAGGATTACAATTTGAAAGCATTTTATGTTATTTCATTTTTTCATTTAAAGCCGGAGGTCATATGTAGGGAAAACAGAACGTACAGACTCGCGCCGCACACCGTGCGCCGCGCGCGCTCTGTGAAACAAACTTGCAGCGGCGCGCGCTGTGGAATACACTTGCAGCGGCTCGCACTGAACTTCACGCGGGTCGCGCACTACGGACTAAACTTGCAGCGGGCATTGTTTCAAAAAACGCATTTAGCGGGTGGAAATTTAGGGAGAATTTTATTTTTTAAAGAAGACAAAGGGAACAACATCACAGTGCAGTGCAAATTGTGCCTTCCAGCGGTTAAACACCTGTCAATGTCCAAGGATTCTACTTCAATCTCAAGAAACATTTACAGGTAAGATCACTAATATTAACGCTTTGATACTGACAGGCCCTAAATGTCCTGCTTCAGTCATGTTATGTGTGAATATGAGTCATTTCTTTGTCTTGATTCATTGATAGGAGCCAGTTTCGAGTTAGCTATCGATTAGCAAACTATTAGCAAGCTAGCTAACGTTTGCGGTCACAAGTACACTTTGTGCATTTGTAGAACGATATTACAATATTTAAACATTATCTAGGCAACATAGTCATGTTAACTGATCCATGAAGACCCTTTAGACAATTCCGAGCAAAGCTGTCGTTAGATGTAGGCCAGCACGCAAGCTGGACGAACATCCTGTCCAGCTGCGGAGATCGGGCAAGATGACTGTCCCGGTAAAACTAAAACTTTAACTGAAAATATAATTTCGTTGAAGTCATAGGTGTTTAGGTGTTTGGTTTAGTGAGTGTTTACTAGTTTGACTTGGCTTATAGTGATAACAGTTGTTAAAACTACACATAGAACTGTATTTGTCCTCCTAAAAACTTTTAATTGTATTGTAATTTTCTTGTTTTCTTGTTGTTATAGGATATTTGGTGTTAAAGTAATCCAAAAGTAACTGAAAGTAATCAAGTTACATTACTTTAATATTATAGTACCGGGATTACGTTACTGAATACATATTTTAAGGAGTAACTAGTAACTGTACCGGATTACATTTCTAAAGTAACCCTCCCAACCCTGATAATAGCAGAATAGTAGTGCTTTCTTTTATTTTACCATGTGGCCTTATATCTGCAATCTCTCAATTGTCCAGGTCGGTTCCATAGTGATCTATTCCGGGGGGGTTTATTTCGGTTCCATCAATGTGACTTTATTTTAGTATCGATACCTGCTCAAATGAGTATGAGCAGTTTTAGTATCAATTAATATCTTTGAACCCTTCTTCTCAGTCAGCATAAATAAAGGAATTAAAGTGAAATTCCTTGTTGACAGTAGCTACAGAAAATTGTGCCATTATTCAACCCAAAATACATGACCGTTGAAAGGCCTGTGAGCCACACAATTAATATGGAAAGTCACTCCCAAACAAATAATGTTAAGGTTCAACATTTGTGGATCATAAGTTTGGATATTTCTTTCAAAAGCAGTGAATCTACCTGTTATTCTGTGACAGAGCTGACATTGTCCTTGGAGGAAAGGTTGCGCATCATATTATTCTACGATGATTTGCTCATTAAAGCTGGGGTCTGGCAGTGGCTATAGGCTACAGGAATGGCTAATTTGCACCAGGTGTCAGTTGGTGCCTCCACACTGCTTAGAAAAGAGCGTCTCCTGGCAATGCAGAAGAACATCCTATTAAGACCTGGTGATGTGGCATTTATGAAGGCTGAGGAAGTATACTGGATACCTCCAAGAGAATCAATAATTATGTAAAAATACTGTGTTAGGTTCATGTAATTCTTTTACTTATACACAGTTGCTGCACAAATTGTAGGCCATGTCACACTCAGAAATGGTCAGCAGTTTTTGTAACAGCTGTACTAGTGTGCTTATGAGTGAGTTTAAAGCTACAATATGGAACGTTTTATCTTGTTTATTGCATTGTTAAACGTAGAAAAGCATGTGCCCTTACTGTGAGCGTGCTCGCATCTAGAGAAAATGTAGTCCAGGGGTCACCAAACTTTTTTCTCGGGGGGGGGGGGGCACATTATCACTCCTGACTGTGATGGGGGGCCAGGGTCAGGTAGACTGTATAATAGAATTGTATGACCCAGACCAAAATGACCACCAGCAGACCTCATTACATAATAGAAATGACTAGCCTGGCATAGTTATCCACAATACTATATCAACACATAATTCCTGCCACATTAAATGTTATACATAAATCAGGGCTCTCAAGTCTCACGCATTGAGAGTGTGACACACACAATTCGACATGTTCACACGCTCACACGCCACACATGGTATTTCTCACGCACAGCGCTTCTGTGCCCAGAAAATCGGTTAGATAATGCAGGCACCGTGCGTTTTCAGCCGCTCCTCGGGAAAAATTTTTCACTCGCACCCCACTCCTCACCCCCCCCCCAACCCCTCCCCCCCCTCCTCGCTCCTCGGAAATTACGCAGTCTCACGCACGACCCCGCTCAAAACTTGAGAGCCCTGCATAAATGTTAAAACATAAATGTTACTTGTGGTTTGCAAAAGTAGTAGGAAGCACCTCACAATTTGCGGCACTTTCCCATTTATTTATTTTCTAATAACAACATCAAAGGTGAGAAATTTAACAAACGTTTACATTTAACAAAATGCCCATCAGTAGACTGCTTTCCATGAGTAGCTAGTAGGTGAGCTACCTTATAGCTAGCTCGGACAGCAGCCTGGTTGATGCGGGTTTGATGAAGAAATTCTTGCTGTTGTGCAGCCCGTCCGCCTTTCATCCACCGAATCCTATCCTGTCTCGCCTGCCCTCTCAAACTAGCGTAGTCTTTGTGGCGGGTTTTGTGGTGATGATGCAAATTGAACTCTTTGAAAACCGCCACACTTTCTTTACAAATTAAACACACGGCACGGTCCTTACATTGAACAAAAGTTTAGATGAAAAGTTTAGAAGTTTAGATGCAGTTTACACTTTTTTTTGCTGCCGTTATGTGCACTACCGGTAAATTGCACATGTGCGTTAATGGTTTGATCTCGAGCTTGTCAGGTGACGAAATACGAAACGTCACATAAATATAGAATATTATAAATACTTCATATAAATATAATTTTGATTGGAAAACGTCAACAAAATACAAGATACAGGCATGTTATTATTTGCCAAAAAGTTATTAAAAAAATAGCCCATGACAACTTTTGATGATTGCCTCATAGGGCCAGTTCATGTGGTTGGGGAGGAGGGGCTGGGGAGCCGGTCAAAGGGGCGTGGGGGGCCGCATCCGGCCCCGGGCCATAGTTTGAGGACCCCTGATGTAGTCCCTTTAGCTATAATCTTCCACAGTATGGCATAAAACCTTTCTGTCTTCATTGAGAATGTTTTGCATATTTATATCACTATCAAGCACTTAATTAAAATCAACCTGCAAATCAAAACTAAATGACAAAGGTAAGATTGTATTTAAACACAACATTGTTTTTCTCCTTCCTATTCCATTTTGAGCTAATAATTTGTAAATACTGGAAAACAAGGACACATGGGACATTTAAAGGTAAGTGTATTTGTGTATAAACGTGTGTGTGTATCCGTGTGGTGTTGTGTATGTAGACAATACAAGTTAAGTTTATTTTTGTCTATTTTTTTCTTTTACCTTGAGTATAGCCTTACCCTAGTCTTGCAACACATCTGTAAATATTGTAAACTAAACATGAAAGACACATTTTCTGAAAAATCTTGAAATAAAATCAATCAAACATAATTCATTCATTCATTTTTTTTTTTCTTCTGCTTTTTCTTCCGAAGTTCGAGTTGCGGGGGCAAGGGTTCACACAGATCTGCCGCCCAGATCTCAATGCACCGGCCCCCATGGATCCTCCTGCAGGTGGTGGGTCCACGGGAGGACGGCTCACGTTGCTTGATGCAACCGGCCTTGATGTACCTTCTGTCATGCAGGCTCTCTACCAGTGTACGCAGACACTGGGGACGAGGTGGGGTTAAGTGTCTTACCCAAGGACACAACGGCAGCATTCATCTGTGGGAGCTGGAATCGTACCGCCAACCAATGATGTATGTCGAGTGGACAAACGCTCTATCAACTGAGCTACTGTCGCCCCAGTCAAACATAATGTGCTCCTAAAATGTGAACAAGCATTTGCTCAAACATGAATCAATCAAAGTACTCATGAGGGAAAAGCTACATTATAAGGTACAAGTTGATTTAATAATATGTCTCCTTTACACTTTTATGCCACCTGAAATGACTACTTCTATTTTTGGAAGTAGTCAACTCAGGTGGCTGTACCCTTGAAAAGTAATTTAACAATGAGGGTTTTGCGTGAAAAGTCCCTCAGTCGTCCAGGTAGAATCCATGATCAAAGGAGAAGTTCAATTTGTCAACTGGACAAAGTTTGTTTGGTTGAAAACGTTTCGCCGCTCATCCGAGAGGCTTCGTCAGCTCTGGTTATTGTACTGGTTAGACCCTGCTTATATCTAGCTGCCGGGAGGCGCGTCCTACAATGACAAAGCTCTGAAAACGATCCCCCCTAATCTGTCTCTTTGTTTTTCAAATTACTCTGACGGCTGGTTTCGACCCCCTATTCAACGTCTAACGACCCTCTCCACCCCTCTGCCCTGGCTCTGTTTGACTGGTCTAAGAATCGCATTATAAATGGGAGACAAGTTATGTCTCACTCCCCCATTTCTGTTTAATGACGGATTCTCTTTTTTGACAAAAATAGCCTCTTTAACTCCCCTCTCAAACCAGTTCTTTTCCCTGGCTAAGATCTGAACCTCACTGTCCTCAAAAGAATGGCCCGTGGCTTCTAGGTGAAGATGTACCGCAGAAGCCGGTCCACTCTGGCACGCCCGTCTGTGTTGGTACATCCTCTTGTGAAGTGGCTGTTTTGTTTCCCCAATGTAGCGCTCACTGCAGTCTTCACTACACTGAATGGAGTAGACCACATTGCTTTGTTTGTGGCTCAGTGTTCTGTCCTTTGGGTGGACCAGTTTTTGTCTTAAAGTGTTTGTGGGTTTGAAATAAACTGGAATTTCATATTGTCTGAAAATCCTCTGTAGTTTTTCCAAAACGCCGGCCAGGTACGGAATCGCTACCCCTTTCCTCCTGGGTTCGGATTCTCTGTTGTCTTGTTTATTGTCCTTGTCTCTCTTGGTTTTGTTGACAGCCCATTTAGGATATCCACAAACAGAGAGGGCTTCCTGCACATGTTGCTCTTCTTTCTCCTTGCCCTCTGTGCTTGTGGGAACCACTTGGGCCCTGTGTTGTAATGTCCGAATAACACCCAGTTTGTGCTGCAGTGGGTGGTGTGAATCAAAAAGCAGGTATTGGTCTGTGTGTGTGGGCTTCCTGTAGACTTCTACTTGGAGTCCCCGGTCTCCTCCTATCGTTACTGCACAATCTAAGAATGCCAATGTGTTATCCTTGGCATCTTCATGGGTGAATTTGATGTTCGGATCTACAGAATTGATATGTGCAGTGAAAGGTTCCAAATCTTGAATTTTGATTTTTGTAAAATTATCATCAACATAACGAAACCAGTGTGTGGGAGGAGTGCCTGGATATGAAGCTAAGGCACTCTGTTCAAATTGTTCCATGTATAAATTAGCCATGATAGGGGAGACCGGTGAGCCCATCGCACAGCCATGAATTTGCCTGTAAAAGTTCCCTCTGAACTGGAAATAGGTGGTATTTAGACAAATTTCCAGCAGTTGGCAGATTTGGTCAGGAGAAAGTTTGGTTCTCTCTTCTAGCTTGGAATCCTGTAGTAAACTCCTTCTCGCTGCTTTGACCGCTACAGCTGTGGGGATACAAGTGAAAAGAGAGGTTACATCAAAGGAAACCATTGTCTCATCCTGACCAAACTGGAGAAACTTAACTTTGTTTACAAATTCGGCTGTGTTCTCAATGTGGTGCTCCGTGTTACCCACCAATGGCGCCAAGATGGTTTTAAGGTGTTTGTGATAGAGTCAACACTACACACAATGGGTCTGAGTGGTACTCCTTGTTTGTGAATCTTCGGGAGGCCATAGATGCACGGGATAGCATCACCAGGGTACAGTCTGTAATACAGCTGTAGATCAATGACTTCTTCTTTCCTCAACTTCTGTAAGCAATCAATGATCTTCTTTTTGTACCCATTGGTGGGGTCCCGTTTCAGTATTTCGTATGTTGTCGTGTCACTGAGTAGGCTGTTCACCTTAGCCTCATAATCAGCTGCGTCCACGATCACCGTGCATCTCCCTTTGTCTGCAGGCAGGATTTGGATGCTCTGGTCCCTCTCTAGAGCAATGATGGCCTTCCTCTCCTCTGGTGTTACGTTTGAGGGTGGAAGTTTTGCATTGCTCAATGCAGCTGTTAATTTCAGTCTAAGGTCTCCAGCTTCTGTCTCTGTGAGCTTGTTGTTTCTAATGGCTGTTTCCGCTGCCGTGATGTAGTCCACCGTGGGGATGTGGTTGGGAGTCACCGAGAAATTCAGTCCTTTGCACAGAACTTCTTTCTCTGTCTGAGTGAGTACCCAGTTGGAAAGATTTTTCACCCAGCGTTCTTTTTGCACTGATTGGCTCGGTCTGTCCTCCTTCCTATTGTCACTCCGACCCTTGGGGTTATTTCTATGTTGATTCTGGAGTTGTGCAAACTTCCTAATGTGTCGCTCTTTGGTTTTGCTGTGCTGCCTCAACTGACCCGTAGCTATGAAGTCGTTAATCTTGTGAAACATTTCTTTTGGCACTAGACCCGTTATTTTGTTTAGTAAGCTGTCTATTTCAGAATTTAAGTTATCAATTTCATAATTGAGACGGCTAATTCTAAGGCTGAGTATACCTCTCAGGTAACGCTGGGTTAACCTGTCTGCCCTTTGTCCTGGTTCCGGTGCTTTCTTTTGTAGAACCTTGGGAATAAGTTGCTCCTGTCGACATCTAAGGTTAAAGCGTAGATGATTCCTCTTCTCAGCTAGATTTCTTGTGCCCTTTTCCAGCTTTCTTACCAGTCCAATGATGTTAGGCTCGTAGTTTTTCTTAAGATGCGTGAAAAGTCCCTCAGTCGTCCAGGTAGAATCCATGATCAAAGGAGAGACAGATTAGGGGGGATCGTTTTCAGAGCTTTTGTCATTGTAGGACGCGCCTCCCGGCAGCTAGATATAAGCAGGGTCTAACCAGTACAATAACCAGAGCTGACGAAGCCTCTCGGATGAGCGGCGAAACGTTTTCAACCAAACAAACTTTGTCCAGTTGACAAATTGAACTTCTCCTTTGATCAATGAGGGTTTTCTATATTTTGTCTTTTTGGTTTTGTAGGAGCCAGAAAAATCACCAGGACTGTGTTGGTTAATGATAGTTATAGCCTTCTTTTTCAGTAACATTGATGAAAAAAGAGTAATAGAAGCTGATAAATGTGCCTTTAAAGAGGTGGTATTATGTATGTATGTATGTATGTATGTATGTATGTATGTATGTATTTATTTATTTTTGAGCTTTCTATGTCAACCCTGCTCCCACACAACAATTCTCCATGAATATCCTCCTGGGACCTGAAGAAAAAAGTGTATCTAAATTACTATTATTATTATTTTAATTTTCTATTTGGAGATAAATGAACACCTTACATTTTGTCAATTATATTTTTATTCATAATGCTGTAACATGTCCTCTGTAATGGACTGTAATAGTGTTAAATCCATGTGAAGATAACAACCAACAAAAGCTTTTTTTTTTTTTGATGATCTCTAACAAGCTTGTACAGTCGCCTCAAAAAGTTTTTAGACTCACTTTTAATTAATTAAGATATTTATGTGTTTATTTATGTATTTATTTATTTAGATATTTGTGTATTTATTTATGTCTTTATGTATTTATTTATTTTTAATCGTGGAGCCACAAACTAGAGTCAAAACAATAAAAAAATAGACTGGTTAACTCAATGTCCACTATAAAGGACAGAAATAAATGGGCCGGGTCTCAGGAGGATAAACAAAAACACGATACAAAACTGCACACAACTGGACAAGTGTGATGTGATGTGCAGCGGTTTCATTAACAGGATGTGTTGTGATAATGCTCTGAAGGGGGAGTGATAAAAAAAAAGTAGTTTTTACCAAATATATTCACTTTTTCACCTTCAAGGCACTTAACAACAAGGAATCACACATACATTCACATACACCAGTGTACACAGACTCTGGGGACAAGGACTGTTAAGTGTGTTACCCAAGAACACAACAGCATGTGAGAGCTGGAATCACAGCGCCAACCTGTGGATCAGTGGATTTGACCGCTCTACTAATGATCTCTACGTTGAGAGCGGGATTTGAACCGCCAGTCTTCGGATCAGTGAACAACAAGTCCACCAACTGAGCTAATATAACGAATATAGCCAGAGCTGGACTGGGACAAAAAAATGGCCCTGGCATTTTTGGCTTAGACCAGCCCCTCATAATTAGCGGAGCACAACGGACTAATTTATGTATGTGTTCCCCAAAGCAAAGTATTTTACTATTGTTACGTCTTGGCCAAGGGGAAACCAGGGCGCAACATTTAAAGGAAAAATCCCAGCTCCCAAACTCGCACTAACTACACATTCGATGGTTTATTTAAAATCCATCTTGCACACGCACAAAAAAAACAAAAAACTTTTCTCATCGAATCTACACGATTCACGTAGGTCACCTGTTTTGGCTTCAAAATGGTGAATTTCGCCGAAAGGTGAGCGATTTTCATGCCTGTCCATCATCTAAAAGTCCCGGTATTATCCTCACATTACTACCTGCTTACCTGCTGTGCCTGTGTGACACTTCCCTGGTCACTCTGTCCCTCGGGTTCCCTCAGTTCCCTGTCCACAGTCTCTGGCTGCTCCTCTTCCTGTCCATCTTCAACCTGCAGAGGACGTGGAGGCTCCAGCAACCCCTTCAGAGAATATGTCTGTTATTTTAGAACATTTTGCAGCGTCTATAGTGAGATTTTTAAATCTTTTAGCCCGCAACTTCTCCACACCTCCTTTCTGCCGCTTCTCCATGTTTCCACGCTCAACACTGAACCTGGCGGGGATCAGTGCAGAGAAAGGGGTGGGACTGCTCTCGTAAGCTACTATAACCTGATATAACCTTCGTCAGAGCTGACGAAGCCTCTCGGATGAGCGGCGAAACGTTTTCAACCAAACAAACTTTGTCCAGTTGACAAATTGAACTTCTCCTTTGATCATATAACCTGATTGGTTTAGTCAACTGTCTATATTGAAGATGGACCAATCCTGCTCTAAATTGTGGGCTGGTCTGACCGGGAAAATGCCCGGTATGCCAGACTACCAGTCCAGGCCTGAATAGAGCATTGTCAAAACAACAAAACAGGGTGTTCTAAACATGTTATGTGTTAGCAATTAATACTATAGAACTAAAATACCCCCCCCCTTTAAGGTCCAGCACCTTTCTTTGGCAAATGTACACTAAGGTCGTTTTCACACCTGCCATGTTTGGTTCGTTTTAAACGAACCAGAGTTCGTTTGCTCCTTTGATTCGGACCTTTTGTTCTGGTGTGAATAAAAACCAAAAGTGTGAAAAGTCCCTCAGTCGTCCAGGTAGAATCCATGATAACAGGAGAAGTTCAATTTGTCAACTGGACAAAGTTTGTTTGGTTGAAAACGTTTCAGATGAGCGGCGAAACGTTTTCAACCAAACAAACTTTGTCCAGTTGACAAATTGAACTTCTCCTGTTATCAAAAACCAAAAGTCTCGATCCGGAGCAAACAAGCGGACCGAGACCACCTAAAAAGGTCGGTCTCGGTCCAGTTCCATACGAATCCTGGTGCGGTTCGTTTGAGGTGAGAATGCAGATTGGACTCGATCCGACACAAGTTGGCTTTTTGTACTTAACGAGCTCCCGTCGTATGTCGAGCATTATGGGAAACTGAGGCTGACCAAACTAAACGAAACAAAACAAAATGAAACTTACAAGTCTTACTTATGTTTTGCGTGAAGATGTTGGAAGAAATTCTCAAGACCTCGTAGAAAAATGCAGGCACTTTAATGTTGAACAGCAGAGGATACACAGGTATGATCAGTACAGCATTCGAGCATCTCTGTCGTCTCCCATTGTCTCCCGTCTTGGTACAGAACTGAGCTAAATTTAACCTACAGAGTAGTTAACCATTAACTCAAACTAGGACCCTCAAGAAGGAACTTTATGCAGACAGCGTACATAACATGGTAATAAAACACAGGCAAAGTCCAGTTTAAAAGACCACGTCTTCTAGGTTTTTAACTGAATCAGCATAAATCAGCCATAGTTATCGTAAACCTCAATGTATTGGTAACTATTGATTGATAACACAAGAACAGAACATCAGCGACCTTTGACGTATTACATAACAAAGATTATTTTCCTCACAGTTCCCTCCTTTGATCACATAAACACATGTGATCACACTTACATAGTAGAGTGGCAAGATGCTCCCTCTACAAATAAAATTAATCATCTCAATATAACAATTTAACCTTAGCATTCATAGAGCATAACACATCTCAATGTCTTCATGTCAATATATCATGTAAATCATTGTACAAAACTCGGACGGCAGAATAAGTCACAAGGAGCAACACCTTAGGGCTTAGAATTTAGATCATTTATTTATTCAGCCAAAACTTAATTCGTTCAGTTTTGATTAGACTAGATTGATGTATCAGTAAGTCGAAATTGCTCTATTAAACCTCTGAGGCAAGGGACAACGCAACAGCCAATTACAATTAAAATAGCAATTGCAGTCACTATGAAAGTGATAATGGAGACAATTGTCGCAGCCCATGGGCCAAACATTTTATGAAACCAACTTGTCCAGGCATATTCAAGTACACCAGAGTTTCTTTAAGCTGTGGAGACAAGGACCTCTTATGGACATGGTCTGGTCCCGTTTTATATAGAACTTGGGTCGGTTTTAAATTCAATGAATCTGTAGGACCTATAGTGAATGGGATAATTAGCATAATTGGCACACACACACCTCACCATGTTGGAGATAGTATTGCATATAGACGGAAGTCTGCACATAACCACCAAATATCTGCTCGTGAAATGGATTGGTTAGTCAAAAGTGAAAAAATTGTCATAATTGTCAGAAGTAAAAGTCTGATTACAAAAATTATTAGTAAAACCCTCAATGTCAACTCTGTTGTCAGTCCTTATGTCTGCGTTTGTGATCGTATCTCTGAGAAAACATGTATACATTACAGTTCCCATTTTCCAAATGGTGAGTATGTCCTTTAAAGTTACAACCAGTAACTTGTCATGGAGTTAATAACACTCATCAGTCCGTTCAAATGATTTTCTAATGAAAAGCTTAAGTATACTCGTCAAGTCCTTGTTATTGGAATATGGTATGGATGCAGTAGTTAGTTGTGGTCTGGCAGTCGAACATACAATACAATCTTCTGTGGTCAGAGTATGGACCATATACTGTACTCATTTTAACTCATTTTAGTATGTTTAAAGTGTTTTCTGTCATTTCCAATCCTGTCTCTATTTTTATTGCTTCAGTCAAAGAATTTATTTCATTCACTGGAGCAATCTTATTAATTACTAATATGGTTATGTGGATATAGCCTTCAAAATTTAAATTGATTCTCCGATTACATGAAACAGTGGTGATTTTTGAGCACTGGAAACCTATAGCATATATTCCTAAATCACTAACTTCTGGATTTTGAATAGATAGTTGCATCGCTGAGTAGGGGATTTACTCCCTCTGCAATGCTTTAGATCTATTTGATAAGATGCCTCATCTTTCCTGATCTTTGTCAGGGTAATTCTCTGCTGTTAATCAGTTCTAAAATCACCTTGGTCTGTATTATGATGATCGTCCGTACTAGAAATTGCTCTGACATTGTTTGTGACCCTGTGGTCCTCATAATTATTAACTCTGGTCAGACAAGTGTCTTTACAAACAATTTGGGTATTAAAAACATAATCTATAGCGGGTATGTTTGACCTACAGTCCAATATTTCACATACGTCGAATAAAACATTACATATTTGGCCTTCATAGCAATATTTTTCAATTCTGGAAATTTTAGAAAGTTCCCTTTTTGCCCTTTTTAGTGCTCCTTGTGTCTTACCCATATGGTTGGCTGAGTTGGTCGTGCCGTGAGTGGTCGTTGTGGTTGTCGTGTTGTTTGCCAGCCGTCCGAGATCAGTCTCAGTCAGTAGAATGTATCCCCCATACTATAACAACAGAATAATATAATCAGCGTAGTCAAGATTACACATTGTAAATTTAACAAATTATCATAATATGGCCTATACTGTCCTTTTTCTTCTCTATCTCCTCGATCTCCTCCCTTTTTCCTCCCCTTCTGGAGCCTCAGCGACGAAGGGTCGGGTGGGGTCATCAAGCTGTTCATCGGTTTCAGCATCCGGTTCTGCATAGGCAGCTTCATCCTGGTTCCAGTAGTCCATTGATGGTTTCTTAAATTCCTGCTGCTTGTTCTTCTTTGAGTTCATTTTGGTATTTCTGCAGTTGGAGTTTCATAGTGGCCAGTTCCAGCTCTTGCTTCTTCTCCTCGGCCTCTTTTTTCCCCCTATGGTACTTGTTTATTTGATGGCTGCAGTGTGCATCGAACTCATCATCAGATTTAGTGTATATGCCCATCACATCGTCCAAAGCGTCTTGCACTGCTTTTGGCATACCTTTCACCAGAGCTGAGCGATAGATGATTGACATTCCTGCTCTGGCATCGATCCGCTCTCCTGTGGCATCATGGTATAGATTAGTGGCACGTTGTTTGTAACTGTAGTAGTCTTCGTTGTCTTTCATTTGCATTGACAACAATTCTTCAGTCACAACATAAGGATAGCGTTGACTGAGTTCTCTCTCCAACACATCACAATAGTTGTATACACCTTCTTGATCACACAGTGCATTTCTCAAGCTCCTTTCGATAGCTCTTCTGATGTTTCTGGCAACGGTTTCATCAGCAGCTTTGGTCAGAGCAGCCTGAATATCACCCCAGCAAAGTTGGTCTCCTGCGGTTTGTTTGAAAAGAGCTCTTAGCCATGGTAAGCCACCTTTGGTAAGTCTTGGAAGTGTCAACATCAAAGCACTCCAGTCTTTGATTGAAAATGGCTGATAGACCACAGTTTGACCATCTGTTCTCACTGGATACACACTTGCTTTTGGCTCTCGTTCCTTCCGCTGGCTGGGAGTATAAACTCCTGTCAATACTTTGTATGTTGCCCTGGAGAATGAGTCTTCTCCAAAATGGGAGGGCTTCGAGAATGTAGCAACTTTAGTATCGGGGCTTCTCAGCTTGCCGCTGGCGTAGGGTGAGGGATGGTATGGTCTTGGTGACTTGTACATGTTATCAAGTAGAGAAATCTCTCTGTCAGTGTCCTCATCCCATGCCCTTCTACTTCTTCTGTGTGACCTTCCTCTTCTCTCAGCAGACCCTTTTTCATCTTCGGTGTCACAACAAGAGTCTCTGAATTGTCTACGAGTTAACACTGCTCGGGCCTGTTTGGGGTCCGCTTCATCCTGGAGTGCTTTATTCAACCAATATTCTGTCAACTGGCCAACCATGATAAAGTGTGAGGACATTTTGTGGTAATTTGTTTTTTTAAGTTGAATTATTTATTTATTATACAAATTTTGGGCACAACGTCCAGTTTATGGCTTTTTAGTGAATGTATCGCTATTTTGAGTACTGTATACTTTTGATTCTACCTTTGGCTCTAAAAAATTTAATTCTTGGGGGCTTCTCCGTTCTATAGACAGTTCTCTAGAAGGGAGAAGAAATTTGACTTAGATAATTATAACTTCGGGTTATAATTAGTTTAAAATATTTAATTTAAAATTTTAATCACCTGATTTACGCACAGTTTTTTTTTTTTTTTTTTTTTTCCTCAATTAGAATATGTGTCCGTCACGTTTTGTTGTCTGTGGGACGGTCCGAATTGCAGCTATTAAGTTTAAGCTTCTGCAACAAAGAGAGAGAAGTAGCGCAGGAGTAAACGTAGAATTTTGAAAATAATTATTTTATTAATATTTAATTTAGATAAAACAAAAAAACTCCCAATCTTAAGTTATTTATAAAAGCAATTAGTTTATCCAGTACCTCCTTTAATATGACAGGTGATACAACCTTTTATATTTTTGAATTGTACCCGAAAAAATGAACTGTAATAAATTAAAAATAACCTTTAACAATTTAAACCTCTATACTCCAATTATTTGTGTTAAATTTTGAAATGTATCTACCTCCTCAATTGTTTTAGGGCCTGATTGCCGATAAAATATTTACTTTAATAATTGCAATGCTGTCTCAATAGCTTAAACTGTTTCTTATTTATTTATTATTTCGTTCATTGATGGCACCGTGCAAAGAGTAATTCTCACACTGCTCCTTTAAACTCAAACTAGTCCAACTCGTACTGAGCAAACATACAGACCAGAGGCGCTCCGAGCCTGAAGCAACAAAGCGCTTTCTTTAATTCCCACATAACACTCAAAATACAGACTAACACTATTCTATCCTTGTCCCTAATTTTTCAAATTCCTTACTCAACTCTTACAACATTAACAAGAACAACAACATTAATAGAGCTAAGTTACGAGCTGACATATCTTTCCCTGTGACCTCCTGACCTCTCTGCTCACTGCCGCTCATACACTCACACACACCTCAGAGAGACCGCAGGCAAATAGAGAAACACTCATAACAAAATTTATTATTCCCATGAAATTGATTAAGCTAGCAAATCTTTGAGAACTGAATTTGAAATATTTACAATTGTATTAAATTTAGAATTTATTGGTTTAAGTAAATTACACAATGCAAGACTTTTACTTGAGATTCGCCAAAACAAGACAATTTTCAGTAAATAGAAAAATCTCCCGTTTCAGATTATTCTCCAAATATTCCAGGACATGCAACAATTTCAGAGATTTATTCCGAATTTTAAGAACATGCAATTTATTTCTAAGAACATGCAATTTTAAATTACTCAATAAATACAGAATTATTTGATCCAAGTATCATTTGTAAGATCATGACACTCACACAACCAGAATTTCCACAAACATCTCTCCAATAAATGCCATAATTATTATCTTTCAACATTCTTCTATCACATTTCATTTATAATCCAAGCTTTCAACAAAACTTTACATGAACCACCATAGCCAATATTTTAACTCAAATCAAGACTCTAAACATCTCTCCATCTCATGCTTGCTCAAACAAGTGCTTCTTAATAAAAAATTCAAATTTACAAAGTGCCATCAATTTGAACAATTTATTTATACTGTCTTCCTCTTTAAATCGACACCAAGAAACAAATCTCCCAGGTAATTCTAAATGTGTCATACTCGTCTTTTAATTTTTTCAGTATCTGCGTAATTTTGGTGGAATTAGCCGAACACAGACTTTTCGTTATATTTTCAGCTTTTTTCTGTAATCTCCTTTACAAGCTCAGCTTTTAGTTTCAAGTGTATTTCTTTTTCACAAACTTTTGATGACGCTCTCGTAACAATACTACCAGACGGGGAAAATCATACAGAGACAACCTGCTTGTAATTTAGGTCGGTTTTTCCAGGTACAACTCAATTTAATTTCGGTCACATCAGTTTCCTGTACCAAAGTATTATTAATTTCGTCACAAACAAAATTGCGCATCCCCTATAAGATTGAGTATGCTACGAGTGTCTGTCAATTCGTGTTAGTTGCGTTTAGTTGGACAATTGACCTTCGGCCAATTCTACAGAAGCAAGTGACGTCATGTTCTTCGAACTCTTACTTCTGCATCTTGGGTGTCTTGAGAGCTTAAGGCAATCAAAAACACCAAATAATGTTACTTTTGGAATTCCTTTTTTTGTAAACTCAAATTAGGAGTTTTTGTTTTTTCTTTTTGTGTAAAGTTTAACCACAAAAGTGTTTTTCTTACAAAATCCGCTTTTTTTCTCTCTTCGTGCAAAGCAATAAACACGGAACTTAATTAATAACTTTGTTTTTTAATCACGCTTTATCAAATTTAAAGCTTAAACGCTCATTATTATTTTGATTCTACGCTCCTTCTTTTCTCACGTGTTGGCGTACAAACACGGACTTCTTTAATTACTGATTTTATATTGTTTTGAAATTACCACTTAATTTATTACAAAGGTCCCTCACAAAACATCACATATAATTTTGGTTTTGGCCAATGTGACAGATATTCTTTGAAAAAGGCACTGCCATACCGTTTTTGTAGAGCTCTGGATGCGTTGTTTCTCAGAGGGGCCTTTGGGGAGACGACGGCCTGGTCCTTTCTGCATAGTTCTATCACGTCGGGGTCACCAAATGTTGGAAGAAATTCTCAAGACCTCGTAGAAAAATGCAGGCACTTTAATGTTGAACAGCAGAGGATACACAGGTATGATCAGTACAGCATTCGAGCATCTCTGTCGTCTCCCATTGTCTCCCGTCTTGGTACAGAACTGAGCTAAATTTAACCTACAGAGTAGTTAACCATTAACTCAAACTAGGACCCTCAAGAAGGAACTTTATGCAGACAGCGTACATAACATGGTAATAAAACACAGGCAAAGTCCAGTTTAAAAGACCACGTCTTCTAGGTTTTTAACTGAATCAGCATAAATCAGCCATAGTTATCGTAAACCTCAATGTATTGGTAACTATTGATTGATAACACAAGAACAGAACATCAGCGACCTTTGACGTATTACATAACAAAGATTATTTTCCTCACAAAGAGCAAGAGTCAGAACTTGTTGCTCACATGAGCGCTGTCCTCCGTAGTCGTCTTGCCCTGTGACTTCTTCGTTTGTAAATTGATGGTAAAATAGTGTAAACCTCACGATGCTCCTCAAACATTTGTGCAAACTGTAAAAACTGAGCAAACCATATCGCTAAGGCTAGATTGAAAACAGCACGTGACACCATTATTCTCCTCCTTCCGGGTTTGGACACCGACAGGGCTCATTCTGTCCAATGGCTGAGCGACCTCAGCACATGTGCTTTTGTTTATACATGTTGGTTCGCTTGGGGAAAAACTGCAGTGTGAAAGCGAACCGCACCAAAATAAAAAAAAAATAAATAAATTTGGTCCGGACCAAAGCAAGTGAACTATCGGACTTTCCTGGTGTGAAAACAACCTAAAATTTCAGCTTGACTTCACTCATTTGTCTACACTTCAAAACTAAGACGGCAAAATGAAACACAGTCACACATTTCAGTGCCAGCCTGATTAAAATCCTTCATTGAACACCTGTCTCGTCTGAGTAAAACCTCATCCAAATATCTATTTCAACTGTGTGACGAACACACATCTTAATTCAAGTCATTTCCATTGCAGTCTTTTTCATTAATGTAATTTCCTTCTCACCAGCCCCAAGCATTGTGCCTATAACAGTCCTGTTATTAATAACTGCACAGTGTCAACATCATTTAGTAGCAGTATGTTAATGATCATTTAGAGGAACCACATTCACTAATTAAATGCATTGAAATGGTGTGCACACAAATGACAGGCCTATTCACTTTTCACATTTATTTAAAGTGGAGGATTGCATGAGTAACTTCCTCTGGCTTTGGTTAATTGTTTGATGAATGTTTTATGAAATGTATCAACTCCTGTTTCCTGGAATATAAACAAGATAAATAAGGTAAAGTAAATGGGTTTCAGAGCAGGGTTTGAGAAAATGTATCCTCAGCTTGAAATGTATACATTTTTTTTTAATAAAGAACAAGTCTTCAATCACTTTTATGAAGCAACAAGCAACTAGGAAAACCTATGAAAGTTATTACAATTAAGTTTGAATACTGACAGTCACCATATTACAACATTTTCTGATTTATGTTATAATGTTGTTTCCTCACTCCAGACATACCTGGAGTTTTGATTTGTCTCATTTACACATGTTTAAACACAAAAACCTTGAATATTTTACTTTTCTTTTTTTTCTTTCTTGTTCAAACTGTCCTGGAGCTACTGTGGCAAGTAAATTTCTCCTGTGTGAGATCAATAAAGTCTTATCTTATCTTATCTTATATCTAGGCTGAGTTCTTCTCTCAAACGGAAAACACTTATTCCACCTTTTATGTTATGTGGTGATACAGGAAGTGCTCCACTGTGGATGTAAAAGGTTAACTTCGCTGCTTCCAGCTGTAAGACAGCTGAAGCACATCCAGAACGCTGCAGCTCAGGTCCTGACTCGAACCAGAAAGTACGAGCACATGTTCCCTGTGCTCAGGTCTCTGCACTGACTTCCTGTGGCTCACGGAATAGACTTTAAACTAAGATAAGATAAGATTTACTTGCCACAGTAGCTCCAGGCAGAGAAAGTTTGAACAAGAATGAAAAGTGCATGCACGCAAGAATAAAACAAAATAAGTAATAATAAAATAAGTAATAATAATAAAACAGTAACTAGGAGAGTATGGAAAAAAATATTGCACATTTGTACTATATAGCAGAGTTATACAGTCTGATGGCGGGGGGATGAAGGATCTGCGGTAGCGCACCAAAGTACACTAAACATGGAGAGTCAGTATTTCATTTTTATGCAACTAAAACCTGGAACAGCCTTCCTGAACATGTGAGACAGGCCTCTGACTGTTTAAATCCAGGCTCAAAATGGTTCTGTTTAGCTGTGCATATGACTGAAAGGTTTTCTTCTCTCTCATTTAATGTCTCTCTCTTTTTTAATTTTATGATTATTTATGTTTTGATTTGTTTGTATTGTGATTGTAATGTATTTCTTATTCTGTAAAGAACTTTGAATTACTTTGTGTATGACTATTGCGATCTTAAAGCCCCAATGTGTAGGATTCGTGGCGCATAGGTGGATAGTCGCTATTGCACTTCCTGTTTTAGCTACGGCAGACCTCGAGGGTCACCCGGGCGCGCCGTAGCGCGGACAGCTCGCGTATCAGCGCAAGAACCACGCGCCACTACTGTATACATAAAACGCGGTCCCGTTCACTTTTTTTTTTTTTTCTTTTCGCATGAAAACACACATTCCCGATCATGTACCATGACAATCTACACATCAAATGAAACCTTACAGTCTCCTCTTTTTGACTATGCAATTCATTTCCCGGCACAACAATCACTCCCCGAGCACATGGGGCTTTTATACGGAAAAGCACAAAACAGAAAAGCACAAAGCTTGCCTTTGAAGGCTCTGCCCAGGTCAAACTCAGCATTTCACCATAAGCTTGGTCTGAAATCTGTCCGGAAGGATCCAGCGAATAAAATCCAGTAAAACAATTTAGTCCAAAACACGTGTTAGATCCATTACGACGTGTGATCCGGCAGCATGCTTGTCGTTGTTTACTCAAAACCACGAGCCTTGCTGAAGGCGAAGGATGAGTCCAAATGTCCTTCTGCGGCTCTCGTATTCAAAATGGCTGCTTCTATATGGGGAAGATCCCCCTTTTATGTGACTATATCTAAGTCCAAAAGAATACTTTGATTTCATGATGGAAGTGAAAAGGCTTCGAAAACAATGTATTTTTGAATGGGTATCTTCAATTTCAGTAATTAACGGGTAAAAATCTTACACACTGTCCATTTAAAGCTCACAACAGTTAATTCTGCATAATCTAGGACCTTTAAAGTGAAAATGATACTACATTTGATTTGATAAAGAACAAACTTTTCAAACACTTTAAGATCCAAAGGTTGATGGTTTGAATCCCGCTCTGGACATAAAAACATCATTCACTGACCCACAGGTTTGCGGTATGATTCCAGCTCCCGCAGATGAATGCTGCCGTTGTGTCCTTAGGCAAGACACTTAACCCACCTCTCCCCCAGTGTCTGCGTACACTGGTGTGTGAATGTGTGAGTGGTTCATTGCTGTAAAAGCGCTGTATAAAAATGTAACCATTTACCATTCATACATTTGTATTTCTTTCCAAACAAATATTTTGTTCCATTATGATAAGTACAGAGACAACAGGAAATTGCAATTCCATTTACGTTCAGAAATATGAACTAAAAAAGTGTCTACAGTCTAATGTTATGAAACGAAGTGTTATATTTGGGAAAAGATGTTACATAAAAACTGGCAGATGTTGTTGGATTAAAAGATAAAAAAAAACTGCATGGCTTGGGATAAAAATAGATTCAAATCCTAATCCTGTTACACTAGTTCAAAATTCAAAACAGGTAAATACAACAACCTGCTAAAGTCTTGTGAGAAAGTCTTGCTGCGGTTTGCCAAACAACTTAATTAACTTGTCTTTATTTCTTCATATTCATTGCATAGAAACCAACTGTCAGAAAATAACTTGGATAAACAAAGGAAAAGAAATTGTTTTTTGCAAGAAAACATTCTAATGAAATGATTAGATGACTGGCTCTGTTATTTTAAAGCTGCTATACGAGTCAATCAAGCCACAATTACTAATGCATTTTTCTTTTACAGCACTAGTCACTTTTCAATTTCATGCATTATTATGTATGTGCCCATAATCAGAAAGAAAGAAGCATAACTGTCATGTGGGCCAATGCTTCGACCAAACCAATCCCTCCCTCTAAAAGCACATACATGGAAGGTGAAGTGTATTGCTAATGACACAACAGGAGTATACGCTGAGATTTAAGCCACTGTCTGTATGTGGCTGCAGACACACCTTAAATGTTTGTACTTTTGCATTAGTTTACTTTATAAATCATTTGCTTACACCTTCTATCAGTTGTTGTCTTGGTTTGCTATTAAATGTTATTAAAGACGATTAAGCTCATTATCAAAATGTTTTTCTAAATGTTTCCTTATCTTAAATTAACTTGTGTTGTCTCTGCTCTACTCTGCTTGTATAGGGAAATTAGCAATTTACAATAGCACATACACTATATTGCTAAAAGAATTCAAGTTGATTCAGAATTCATTCAGGTGAATAAAATCAAGCACCTCGGCCTGCAGACTGTTTTGTGAAAGAATGGGTCGCTCTCAGGAGCTCAGTGAATTCCAGTGTGGAACTGTGACAGGATGCCATCTGTGCAAGTTCAGTCGTGAAATTTCCTCACTCATAAATATTCCACAGTCAACTGCCAGTGGTATTATAACAAAGTGGAAGCAATTGGGAACGACAGCAACTCAGGCACGAAGTGGTAGCCCACGTAAACTGATGGGGCGGGGTCAGCGGATGCTGAGGCACATAGTGTGCAGAGCGCGCCAACTTTCTGTAATCTCTACAGACCTCCAAACTTCATGTGGCCTTCATATTAGCTCAAAAACGGTGCATAGAGAGCTTCATGGAATGGGTTTCCATGGCAGAGCAGCTGCATCCAAGCCATACATCACCGAGGGCAATGCAAAGAGTCGGATGCAGTGGTGTAAAGCACGCCGACACTGGATTCTAGAGCAGTAGAGACACGTTCTCTGGAGTGACAAATCACACTTCTCCATCGGACTATTTGATGGAGTCTGGGTTTGGCAGGTGCCAGGAGAACGATATTTGTCTGACTGCATTGTGCCAAGTGTAAAGTTTGGTGGAGGGGGGATTATGGTGTGGGGTCATTTTTCAGGAGCTAGGCTTGGCCCCTTAGTTCCAGTGAAATGATCTTCATGCTTCACATGCACATACAGAGCATATTCACATGTCTGTGAATGTGTTGCTGTAGGCCCTGTGTCTGGTTAAGATTAGGCACAAATCTGTAATGGTTAAGGTTAGGAAAAAGGTTTTGGCTTCTTTTAGTGACAATGTCAACTTTTGCAACATTATGTTTAAAAAAAAAAAAAAAAAGCAGTCAAGAAATCTTTGTTTAGTGTTGACTTTTGGCATGGCAGATGTTTGTTTACTTTTAGCGACCTGTGGGTTAAGGTAAGTCATGTTAGGGTCCTCTCGGTGCAGGCCTGCCAGATCTCTCTCGCCTTTATAATCACCGCAATGGGTTTACCAGTCCTAATCTTAAGGAACATGCTATACTTGCTATAGTTCTAAAAAGGAATAAATGATTTTGTTTCTTAAAAGGCTACGAAAATATTATTATATTAAGACCCGTCTGTTACACAGGGCATATTAAATTGCACTAGAACTGTTCCCTCTGCTTCTTCAGATATGAGCCTTTTAAATATTAAAGTGCTATCAATGCTAATTCCAGTCGAGTTCTTTCAGTTTGGTCCCCAGCTGAGGACCACCCTGGAGGACCATCTACATGACAACCCTCTGTCTACTCCTCAAGCTCTCACAAACCTCAATTCAGACACTTCTTACAAAATGCATTGGCTCGGAGCAGTGGGAGCAACGCTATGTTAAGGAAAGATAATGTTTCTGGTCCTTCAAGTTGAAAGCACTAGGATGATTTTCAGCTGCTGGAAATAAAATGCTGCTAGAAGTGAAATGTTTTATGCCAAATGTAACCCCAGAAAACGTTAAGCAACTTCAAAGTTACAAAAAAACACTAGGGCTATGGATTTGATGAACCAGGACTACTATATTTAACTACACGCACACTCCACATCAACAGCTGAAACTTAAAGTTGCATAGTGTAACTTTTCTGTTGGGGGGTCCGTCAAATGCTTTTCTCCATAGAGATGTTATTGCTTTGTCTGGAATTCTTTGCAGTATGGTGTTAAATCCAAACCAGATCTGTGGAGAGGTAACCCTGCTCACAGTGAGAATGCATGTTTTTCCAGTAATTTAATCAATTTAAGAATAAAAAAAGAATTAAAAAGAATTAAAGCTACCATCTATAATTAGACAAGCCCCACACTTTTCATAATATGGTAGCTTTAAATCATAGTAAAAACGACCAAACCAAGATTACATTAAGACTAAACTGTGCTCAAACCTGGAATGATTCAGTGAATGCACCGAACATCAAGAGTAAGGCTACGTTTATATGATGACGGTCTGAACAGAAGACGTAAAAGTGGCGTCGCATCTTCACTTTTTATTCCGAGTTTAGACGAGCGTTTTAAGGAGGAAATCTGTGTGCATAAGGTGACCAAAAGTGTGTGGAATTCGATTGGGTATGCATGCCACGCGGCTAGGTGGTGCTGTGATACATTATCACTATGTCCGCGAGCATGCGTAGAATCTTCCTTCTTCTCATCTGCGCCGCGAAAAGCAAAACAAAACATGGCTACTGTTAGCAAAAAGTGTGGTCAGACAAAGAAGTTCAGCTATTGCTTCAGACCATGTTAGACTACAAAGCAACGAAGGCACAACAAGGTGTGGATTGGGAGTCTTGCCAAACAAAGTACACTGATATATGGACCGATGTGATGTAAACATGTACGCGACGTCAGCAGATTTGAACAGAGTTTTGCGTCTTGGGCAGTGTAGACGAAAACACTACGGCAAAGCGTATTTAAGTTTTCCACTTTGGAGGGCGGTTTCAGTTTTTTTTTGCATTTTTAAGCCCCCAAAACGCCATCACCGTCTAAATGAAAGGCACATCCGATAAAATATTTTGTCGTTTTTACCCGTAAGCGTTCTTGTGTAAACAGGCCCTAAACTAAGATTTTAGGACTGCAGGGCTGAATTTGAACTAAACTGGGGCCACTAAAGTAGGGAGAGGAAAATAAAAAATAAACTGATTATGCAGTGTAAAGCTTCTTTGAATGTCTAAAAAAGGATTATGTGAATTGAATCCATTATCATCAAAACTACTACTACCATTTTTTTGGACCACATTAAGTAAACCAGTTTAATGGGAGTAAGAATGAAACAAGGATAATGATGTGCCAGAAATCCTCTGCCATTTCTAGGTTTCATTTAATTCAATTTCTCAAAGCTGTTTGTCTTTTCCTATCCCTCCCCATCTGCCTTCCTCTTTGTCACACTGTAGAGTTTTAAAAAATGCGATCAACATAAAATTTTGGTTGCATTAAAAGACTCTTAAGGAAGTCAGGATTAAAGGTCCTGTACCTGGTGTATATGGGCCATCAGATGCTAGTCTACTATCTTCATCTAATTATAAATTGTTTCATTTTCTAAGAATTACAAGAATGAGAACTTCGCACTTCAATTTCTTCAAACGGAGGCGTTGGATGAGAGGGAGCAGCCCCAGAACATACGAGAAGAAAATAATCCAGCACACCGTCTTACTTGCAAAATGTAAGATTTATGCAACATTTCGTCACGTTGCGTGCCCTAATAAATCTTACATTTTGCCGAAAGTGTAAGAAACATACCGAAACGTTGCATGTCCTAATAAATCTTACATTTTGCAAGTAAGACGGAGTGCGGGATTATTTTCTTCTCGTATTGTCTAAGAATTAGGAAGCGCAAATTAGACTGCTAGTTGTTATTTTGCCATGATAGCAAAATGCTGGTCTCTTGTTGAGTTGTAAAAAGAGTTTTAAAAAGAGCTTATAAACTCATCATAGTGAGTAATTAGGATGCTCGAAAGGTGTAAGGTAAATGAGAAATGACTTCAGATCGCTGTTAAGAGTTTAGAATCTAGAAAAAAATCAGTTTAATCTTTAATAATACTGCTTTAATTAAGGCTCAAATATTACAGAGATATTGACCATAAACCAGGCCAAAACAATTGTATCTACAGCAGCACCTTGTACCATATTAAAAAATTTAATTTAGAATCATTTAAAGCATATTAATGTTCTAATGTGTGACGAATGGGCTTGTTACTTTGTTTGAAAAGAGATAAGTGATGACAGAAGATTCAATAAGGAATTACTAAACCGATTTGTCCATTATTCAGACTCACTAATTACAATGCATTTAATCAAAGCAGATTGTTGGTGTAAGGCTTTTCTTTTCTGTGAACAAATGACTTGGAGTGACCTTGAATGAAAAACACTAATTGTCAAATAGTTAATGTGTGATTAAACACAACAACAAAACTCCACTCAGCTCTGAACAACAGCCTCCAGCAAAGTGATTTAAACCTGTATACTCTATAAAAATACTAAACGCATAAATGATTCTTGTTTAAGTGACATCTGGACATAGAAATCCCCACCAAACAAAGTATATGGGATTAAATGAAAATGTAATTTGACTTTTGCTCACAGATGGTCTGAAGTTACTATGTACCTTAGCATGAAATGGATGATTAAAGCGTTAGTGTCTAACTGTTTGCTTTTCCACAATATGACACTAGTATAGTATAGTATAATGTATATTATAGTATAATATAGTATAGTATAGGATAATGTAGTATAGTATAATATAGTACTGTATAGTATAGTATAGTATAATATAGTATAATGTAGTATAGTGTAGTATAATATAGTACTGTATAGTATAGCATAATATAGTATAGAATAGTATAAGCTAATATAGCATAATTTAGAATAGTATAGTATAGTATAGTATAATATAGTATAATATATTATAGTATAATGTAGTATAGTATAGTATAGTATAGTATAGTATAATATAGTATAATATATTATAGTATAATGTAGTATAGAATAGTATAAGCTAATATAGCATAATTTAGAATAGTATAGTATAGTATAGTATAATATAGTATAATATATTATAGTATAATGTAGTATAGTATAGTATACAGAGACATTAAAGAATTAAATTAAAATAAATTAAATGCAACTACATTGGTCCATGTGCCATTTGTTCTTTTGGATTTCAATTAACAACAAAAAACAATAAAATGGATAAACAGTCTATCATTTCATTATTCAATTTTTCAAAAAACAAAAACAAAAACAGATTTTGACCTCTATTTCCAATATTTGATTATTCAAAGTTTATTACAAAAAACAAACAAACAAACAAACAAACAAACAAACAAACAAACAAACAAACAAAGTCTATTTCATTAAAAAATAAAAATAAATTTATAATATAAATATATTTTTCATAATTTATTCTTTTATTGCTAGAAATACCTTGAAAAACATGCATGTATTCTTACTGTCAGTGGGTTAGTCTCTCCACAGATTTATTTATTTTATTTATTTTTTGTCTCCAGGAGATACACAAGCTCAGTACTGTTGTAGAATAAATTGTAGTAGCCTGAGAATTGAAGAAAACGAGGCTGAAGAAGTTCATTTACATCAGACACTGTGATAGTGTTAGTGCAGTCCTGTCTGCCTTCTGCTGTAGGGAGTATTATACCTCTGATGAGGTAGGCCAAAATAACAAGGACTAAACTGGCACGAGCCGTGAGAGCCCGACAGCTTCCAAGCAAAACAATAACATCTCCAAGTACCCCCCACACAAAAGTTACATGGTACACCTTTAAAAGTCAGGCTGTTATTGAACCAAACAGTTTAGAGAGCAGGTACACAGAGTGACAGTGGAGAGAAGCAGCAGACAGTCCATCCAATTCCAGCTCCTCCGAGAATGAAGAGGAGGGAGGAAAACTGGGATTGGACGGGCCATGGAAAAATACGAATGCTAAATGTGAGTGCAAAATGTGACTCACAAGCCTTGAGCTTCGAAGTTCTTTCACACGCGACACGCAGGAGAAAGCTTTGATGTCTGTATCTTTAATAAACTTAAAATCATACAAAACAAAACAAAAGATTAATTCCTATAACTCCTAAACCCTACGTAACGGTCAAAAGACTGTGATGCTCCTATGGCTATGTCTTTCATGCATCCTCATGCTTTTAAATGAACTCAGCACCACAACATTGCAGTTACATTGGAAATTACTACTTAAATTCTTATGTCACACACAAATATTATTCTGTACTTCTGAAAATGACTCAAATTATAAATCTTATCAATGTAAATATTAAATCAAACTTTTAATCAAAACATAAAAAATGGCGCTAACACTAAAAAATGTAATAAATGCAAGATAGTGCCATACTGTAGAACATTCCAGGCAAAGCAATAAGATCACGCTTTACCAGAAAAGCTAAATTATGCACCCTTAACAAATTAAAGGTGGTGGTATATATATTTATTCATCATAATTATAACTATTGTGTAAATTAGACAATCTTTGACCCTTGTACAGTTACTACGAAACAGTTATGAAATTGAACAAGTTATGAAAACGTTGTTATATTATATCTTACACATAATGGTTTAGGTGAGGCTGGAAAACATATACCAATCAGTCTTATTTTTACCTATAATAAAAAAGACCAGAACTCATACAAATACACAAATACATTCACCAATTTACTGTATGCACACAATCCAATCATAGCATAGTCTTCTTCTGCTGGCATTTACAAAGGGATAAGCTGTTGATTATCAGTCGTGTGAATGATTTTTTCCTTTTGGTTGGTTGTTATCACAGGCGCAGATGACCTTCAAGGCTGAGCGGAGGGAGGAGAGAGCCATCAGAATAAATTATAGGCTGCCTGCTGCCCTTGTCACAAAGAAGTCCCACTGCTGAAGCTTTGACAGTGACTTTGATTGGCTCTTGATCCAAAACACACAACCACAGGCTCATGAAGTAGTGTGCACATGTGGGGCTGCAATTATCTGTGTGCATGTGAGATTAGGAACTGCATCCAAATGAGACCCCATGCAACTGGTATAGGAGGTGATTCAGTGAGTGAGAAGGGATTTTATGCAGTGATTGACTAAGGTGTAGAGTGTTGCTTTGTTGTAGCTTTGTTATATGATTGACATTAAGCGCCTCACAAAAACTGTTAATTTAACTTAGTGAATTTTAGACAGGCAAGATCCTTTATGACTCTATATGTAGCATGAATGTTTTTACACTCCATGATTCCGTCTCATATAGAGATCTGCAGAACCACATGGGCACAACACTCAATCCAGTTGAATCACTTTTTTAAAAAGTTGTGAAAATATTAGACAAGAAACCATTCTCAGTTGACCACTGCAGTGTTTAGACAAATACAACTTGCAACAATTCAGTTCATTTTAAAGGAAAAGTAACGTTATTTTACAATCTGAGCCTTCTTTCGGTAATAAAACAAGTCGTTTGACTCACCCATAGCACGTTGGTGTCATTCGGAGCTGTTTGGTAAAAGTTATGCCCGTTAGCGTGAGTACTCGGGGCATTACTTTGCGGTCTCCAAATAACACAAACTTTAGCACTTTTCAAATCATAGAAGCCCGATGTCTTAATCTACGATTTCGTTTGAAGCCTGTAAGTGGCCTGTAATCCGAGATTTATCCATAGTTTTCAGCTTTGCGTTTCATGTTTGGGTTCCGGGAGCTGAGAGCACACTCCGCGCATGCGCACTGGCGTCCTCATCTACTCAAAACTATGGATAAATCTCGGATTACAGGCCACTTTTGCTTCAAACGAAATCGTAGATTAAGACATCGGGCTTCTATGATTTGAAAAGTGCTAAAGTTTGTGTTATTTGGAGACCCCAAAGTAATGCCCCGAGTACTCACGCTAACGGATACGCTACAACATAACTTTTACCAAACAGCTCCAAATGACACCAACGTGCTATGGGTGAGTCAAACGACTTGTTTTATTACCAAAAGAAGGCTCAGATTGTAAAATAACGTTACTTTTCCTTTAAATATGGATGATTTTGTATAAAGTTTTGCATGGGCTACAGGATTTTAATAAAACAAAGACTGTCAGTGGGAACTAGAGCCACGGCCTGGGGGAACTGTGAGGTCCTACACAGACGCACTACATTTGGACAAAGTGTCTCTCAGTCAGAGGCACTAAGTTCTAGAACACTCTCCCATTATCAATAAGAGAGACTCCAACACTGGACACTTTCAACACTTGAAACAGCGGCTAAAGGAAAACCAGATTTGTGGACACTTTTAATGTTTAAATGTATAACTGCGCTCTTGTCATTGTTTTTATTGTTTTTGCTGTGGTGTCACCTGCCTAGGGACTACAGAGGGAAATGAACATTTTTGCTATAATCTATAAGTTGTATGTGATAAAAATGAAATTGTATGAGGCTATGGATATGAAAAACTGAAGGACTATATCAATAAATGTAACATCTGTATGTCAGTGAACAGAGAATGTGTGTACTGCAAAATGAAAACTAGTGAAGAAAGAGACATATCAAGAGAACTGTATATGCAAATGGACATCGCTATCCGCTGCATTCCGAACAGGTGTGCACTCACAAGTGTTTGTGAGTGCACTTTAATTGTTGTCGCCTCTGTAGATGTAGCAGCCAGGTAGAGGCAAGGGATGATGACGCAAACGGTAATCGAGTGGTGTCCCATTTCTTAGGGGAACATTCGTACCCCGAGCCCTCTCAGCTCGATATCGAGGGGCAAGACAAAGACGTAGATAAAGGGGTAGGGGAAGGGGTAAGGTTGCTGCTGGTGGTCAGTGTGGCTGTATGCCCCAGAGCAGCTGTGACCAACAGCAGGAGCTTTCCACCACCAAGTATGTGGAATGAATCAATAATTTATCAAAATGTTAAGCCTTTTCATTGTTGGCTTTTAAAACCAGTCAGTGGTAAAAGACTCACCCAGAGAGGGTTTTGGTCTGCCATGGCTGGCATAATGTGTAACTAATATAAAGCATTGTTTGAATATTAAAATATTCTTTGTATTATATTTTAAAGGTCCCATATTTTTCTGATCTAGTATAATGTTGCTTCCTCGTCAAAAACATACCTGGAGTTGTGTTTTGTTTCATTCACACATGTTTTACTCACAAACCCTATATATTTAAGCTGTGTTCTTCGCTCAAACAGAAAACCCTGGTAATCCTGGTAATACAAGAAGTGCTCCACTGTGTTTTTAAACTCTATACACCTCCCTTTGCTTGATTCATTTGGATTCTTTTACTCTTATTTCTACTAATCAAAAGGTAAAAGCTAGCTGTTTACTTCAAAATTACATTCATGACATCACAGGGTGGAACAGAACATTTTGAGCTTTGGAGATGTGGCTAGACTAATAATAAAGGGTTACTCAAACATGTGAATGAAACAAAACACAACTCCAGGTATGTTTATTATAACATGACTTAAAACTCACAAAACTAAATTTTCCATAATATGATACCTTTAACAACAAATAATGATTTTGTAGGATGTTTTTGACATTAAAATAAAAAAAAGTGAAATAGTAAATGACAAAATACAGCTCTCGAAAAAAAATAAGAGACCACTGCAAAATTATCAGTTTTTCTGATTTTACTACTTATAGGTATGTGTTTGGGCAAAAGGAACATTTTTGTTTGAGTCTATAATCTACTGACAACATTTCCCCCAAATTCCAAATAAAAATATTATCATTTAGAGCATTTATTTGCAAAAAATGACAAATGGTCAAAATAACAAAAGAGATTCATGTTTTCAGACCTCAAACAAAGCAAAGAAACAAGAACAAATTCATTTTAAAACAACATAATACTAATGTTTACACTTAAAGGTCCCATGACATGGTACTTCTTGATGCTTTTATATGGCTCCTTAATGGTTCCCTAATACTGTAAATGAATCCTTCTTCAAAATCAACACTCACTGCATGAGATATGACTCTGACAGTCTTCATGAGGCTAGATATGTGTCTAAAATGCTTTATTCTGGGTGTTGCTGCTTCAATGCAAATGAGAAGGACAGAGAGATTGGTTAAGGAGCGGGGGGGCGGGTTTCCCCTGCTGGAAGCGCAGCTCTGCACCGCTGTCTGCTCGCTTCCGTGTTTAACACAGGAAGACAGATGGGAGACTTTGCAATGAAAAAAAGCATATTTACACAGAAAATAAAATTAAACCACTGGTATTTCAGAGGTCCAGAGGGTCGGGTAAAGGACTTGCAAGCCTAGAAACACTCGGACGTGCCTCCAGGCAAATAAAAAAACGCATTTCGCATTGTAGCGCATTCACAGTCCAAACTCTATGGGCGGGATATACAGGGACGCTGAGCGGAGACAGAGGGAGGGGCTGGAGCTGCATTTGCCGATCTGACGTCAAAAAGGTGCCTTGTCCGAACTCGCCCGTTTCAACACTGGTTTTGTGTAACGCAGAAAAGGACCACAAATGCTCAGTTTAGACATTTTGCAACTTTTAGCCATGGGGGGGGGGGGGGCTAAACAGGCTCACATTAACATTCAAAAACCTCAGAAAGTGAAAATTTCATGCCATGGGACCTTTAAGAAGAGTTCAGAAATCAATATTTGGTGCAATAACCCTTATTTTTAATCACATTTTTCATGCGTCTTGGCATGCTCTCCACAAGTCTTTCACATTGTTCTTTATTTCACTCCTGGTGCAAGAACTGACACAAACAACCAACACAAACCTTGTGTTTGTGTTGGAATTCAACAGACGCTGGAATGGAATGGCTGTAATACATGTAGAGATGCTGATTTCGGAAAAAAAATGCAATGGTCTCTTCTATTTTCTAGAGCTGTATATACCACAGACTGGTACCCAGCCTCAATGAAGAATTCTGAGTGTGAGGAAAAAAAGCTTACGATGTATTGGAGACAAGAACTGTTGGTAACCACTGATAAACAGAACACATTTGCCCCAGCTAAACCTCATGACACTGCAGGTCACAATCTATCAACTTGAATCCTCACTACACTGACCTGCGCTCCATAGCTCTGCCCCCTCCCTATCTGCTCCCTGTCAGATCTGTCAGTCCCATCTGATCCCAAAGGAACACGTGCTTCCTGATGAGATGTAGAGTTTTGTACCGCCTCTGCTGCTCAAAACTACACACATCAATCTGTTCCATAGATGCTGTTGTTTATCAGCAGCACTGACTGGAGCACAGCCCCACAGATAAGCGAATCACTCACTTTGCCAAATGTTACGGAACATTTTGAAAACCTAATCACAGTTTTCAGACTGGAGGGACAGAGCGGAGGGGAAGTGATGGGGGAAAAAATGGAAAATAGGAAGGTTCCTGTGAAAATGTGGAAGAAGGAATGTGTGTGAGAAGATGTAAATGCAGCTGTCGGTCTAAAAGTGTAGTGTTGTATGCAATGTTTTATGCCCATTTGGGTCATTTACATGTGGTGTTTTTTTAAATCATGTTTTTGTTTAAGTTAAATATGACAATTAAACCATATCTTTATTCCTGTGCTACTTACATGAGCTGTGTTTCATTATCCGTAAGCAGCAGGCTCTTCAGAATGGCCTTCATTGCAGTGCACTAGAGAAATAATGGATATTGATTTGACCACACTCTAAAGAGTCTATAGTTAAAAAGGAACTGAAGCTCAGAATATGTCGAGCTATTTGTCGGGCTTTATAGTCAGTATAATCTGCCTTATGCCAGACTGAGATGTGTAGACTCTGAATTGAGTTCTACACATTTATCAGCCAGGAATGGCTCTTGCTTAAAGTGAACGGGAAAAGATGGAACTTCATGACTAAGGGTCTGTTTACACAAGAATGATTACGGGTAAAAATGACAAAATATTTTATCGGAAGTACCTTTCGTTTAGACAATGACGGCATTTTGGGGGCTTAAAAATGCAAAAAAGTGGAACTGCCCTCCGAAGTGGAAAACTTGAATATGCTCCACCGTAGCGTTTTCGTCTACACTGCCAAAGACGCAAAACTCTGGTAAAATCGGTCCATATATCAGTGTACTTTGTCCAGTCCATGCCTTGTTGCGCCTTCATTGCTTTGTCGTCTAACGTGGTCTGAAGCAATAGTTGAACTTCTTCGTTTGACCACACAATTTTTTTTTTTGCTACCGGTAGCCATGTTTTGTTTTGCTTTTCGAGGTACAGATGAGAAGAAGGAAGATTCTACGCATGCACGCGGACATAGTGATAATGTATCACAGCACCACCTAGCCGCCTGGCATGCATACCCAATCGAATTCCACACATTTTTGCGTCAACATATGCACGCAGATTTCCTCCCGAAAACGCTTGTCTAAATGCGGAATAAAAAGTGAAGATGCCACGCCACTTTTGCGTCTTTTGTTCAGACCGTCATCATATAAACGTAGCCTGATATTTGATTCTGATTGGTCAATGCTTCACAACAGTGGAACAAGCTGAAAAACAAAGAAAAGCACAGACATCTTCCCTGTCCACAAATACACAAAGCACTTATCTTATGCACATTTTAAAAACGTTTTCTAACGTTTGACCTCTTTTATGAAGTCATTTTAAATGAATGTTGCAATGTAAAATGTGCAAATTACAACATAATGGTCGAAGATTATAAGAATCAAGCAGGTTCAAGCACAATCCGTGTTCTTCTCTGTCAGCAGGAATGAACTAAGGTGGAATATAATCTTCAAACACATAATTGATCCTTGTCAGATGATAGAATACAAGATTATCTGCGGACACAGTCACTAACAGAAGAGCTTCCTCATGTGCGGATGGTGTTTGATTATTTTGTTCACACTTTCCATGGCTGTCACAGAGCACACACACTCTACTCACTCACAATTTTATCTCCTAAACTAGAAATTTATCCTATTTGTGTGTTTCATTCTCAGTCATTTGCTGCTGACAGAAGGCCTGCAGATGGAGAGGGACTTCTCTACAAATGTAAACATATTTCACCACTTTGGCCTTTTAATTGACTCGGCAAAACAGACTGTCAGCTTTTCCGCGTGGATATACAAACATGGGCAGACTGTCAAAACATATGAGCGCTAGCAACATAAAGAGCATCAACAGTTTTCTTATGTAAAACAACAGTATTATGTCTCTCAAGCATCTTTGTCACTTTCTATTGTAATACTGAGTCAACTCACAGTGCATCTTTAACCCGGTGAACTCATGAGAAAGTCAACTGTTCTTTTGTAATCAATGCACTTCACAGGTCTTGGCGAGGGCATATTTCTGAAACATTTGTGCCCAGATTTCGCACAATTGCCACCTGCTCTTCATTATTCCATTTTGTGTCTGTTGATCTCTTTCTTTTGCTTTCTTCCTCTTTATTTCTTCTCCATCCCTCTCCTCCTCTCTCTGTCTCTTTCAGTCTACAGCTCTGGAAAATTCCAACATGAATGAAACAAAACACAACCGCAGGTATGTTTTTGATGAGGTAAAAGCATTCTCTCTTAAAGCCTTAAAGCTCACAAGAGTTAATGTGGTCGAAAAAGGGGACGTGTTAGGGTGTTACAAAACCTGACTCATACACTATATATAACTGCAATTTGTTCATAATCAAGTTATTATTAAAGGTCCCATGGCATGAAATTTTCACTTTCTGAGGTTTTTGAACGTTAATGTGAGCTCCCCTACCCTGTTTAGGCCCCCCCCCATGGCTAAAAGTTGCGAAATGTCTAAACTGAGCATTTGCGGTCCTTTTCTGCGTTACAAAAAACCAGTGTTCAAACGGGCGAGTTCGAACAAGGCACCTTATTGACGTCAGATCGGCAAATGCAGCTCCAGCCCCTCCCTCTGTCTCCGCTCAGCGTCCCTGTATATCCCGCCCATAGAGTTTGGACTGTGAATGCGCTACGCAATGCAAAATGCGTTTTTTTATTTGCCTGGAGGCACGTCCGAGTGTTTCTAGGCTCGGAAGTCCTTTATCTGAGCCTCTGGACCTTTGAACAGCAGTGGTTTAATTTTATTTTATGTGGAAATGTGTTTATTTTTCAATGGAACACTTCAACTCTCTCCCCCCGTGCAAAAACAAGGAAATGGATCAGAGAGCGCTCAGAGCAGACAGCGGAGCGTTTAGCCACGCCCCCACCTTCTACTATTGGCCAGCTTTTTTCTCCTCATTTGCATTCAAGCAACAACGCCCATTATAGAGTGTTCTGAGTGAGGAAAATGACTCTTTCTCAGCTTATCTTTGTTTCTCATGCACTGAGTGTTGATTTTGAAGAAGGATTCATTTACAGTATTAGGGAACCATTAAGGAGCCATATAAAAGCATCAAGAAGTACCATGTCATGGGATCTTTAAGTGTAAGTTCACAAACAGGTGGTTTTCCACACTTGTTAAATGCACTTACATAAATACAGCTCTGGAAAAAAATAAGAGACCACTACATTTTTTTTTCTGAAATCAGCATCTCTACATGTATTACAGCCATTCCATTCCAGCGTCTGTTGAATTCCAACACAAACACAAAGATGAGCTACTTCAGTTCTTGCACCAGGAGTGGAATAAAGTCACCCAAGAACAATGTGAAAGACTTGTGGAGAACATGCCAAGACGCATGAAAGCTGTGATTAAAAATAGGGTTATTGCACCAAATATTGATTTCTGAACTCTTCGTTTTTTTTAATGTGAATCTGTATGGCGTCCCTTTCAACAGTGTCGTGCATTAACACTGGCTTACTGCTCGAGTCGTAAGCATCCGCTTACAAGTGAACAGGCTAATAATACTAATAAGCGTGCAGTGATACGACTCGAGAGAAAATAGCACCAAGCGAATTAGACTGCTGAATTTTGTGTTTGTTTGTGACGCAAATATATCAGTTTTTGGACAAATATTGTTTTGAGAAAAAAAACAAGCTTTATTAAATGTCCCCGGTAACTTACTGGACCTACTTTCGTGAGCTACAGAACCGGAGTAGAACTGGGCTCAGAGGACACGGTCAGCGGTAAACCAGTGTTAATGCACGACACTGCTGAAGGGGACGCCATACAGATTCACATAAAAAAAAAAAAAAGCACTATCCCTTTAAGTGTAAACATTAGTATTATGTTGTTTTAAAATGAATTTGATCTTGTTTCTTTGCATTGTTTGAGGTCTGAAAACATGGATCTCTTTTGTTATTTTGACCATTTGTCATTTTCTGCAAATAAATGCTCTAAACGATAATATTTTTATTTGGAATTTGGGGGAAATGTTGTCAGTAGTTTATAGACTCAAACAAAAATGTTCCTTTTGTCCAAACACATACCTATAAGGAGTAAAATCAGAAAAACTGATCATTTTGCAGTGGTCTCTTATTTTTTTCCAGAGCTGTACATCTTTCATTTACTCTGTCTCCTGCCTCTGCCCCACGTTTTTCTACCTCTCTTTCCCTCTTTCTTGTCTACCTCTCCTTCTCTCTCTCCCTGTATGCCTCTCCCTTGTTCTATCTGTTTCTTTAGCGCTCTCTTTCTCTCTCTCTGTCAGTCTATCTTTCATTGGCGCTCTCTCTTCAACTGTCTACCTTGCCACCTCCTTCCTCTTCTCTTTTCCTACCCCTCTACTCCTTCTCTATCATCCCTCTATTTCTATCTGTCAGTCTATATATCTTTCTATTGCTCTCTCTCATCCCCCTCCATCCTTCTTTCTCTTTATCAGTCTATCTTTCATTCACTCTCTTTCCCCCTCCTTCCACCTCACCTCTTTTTCACTGTCTTTCCTTCATCTCTTCTCTCTCTCTGTCTCTCTGTCCTCCGTTGGTCTACAGTCTTCTTTGGCTCGCTCTCCCACTCTTTCTCTCCCCCACCCTTCCATCTCTCTTTGCTTTCTCTCTCTCTCTCTATCTGTCTATCTGCCTCAGAGTTTTCCACTTACCAAGTAACACTTAAACACACTTACAATACAATTTAATGGCTTGTATGTGGTTAATGCACTTCATAAAACGTTCCATTATAACACCACGTTTTAAAATATAATCTTTGTGGATGAAAAAAGATTTGAATGTTTGGGAAAATGGTTCATCATTTGGGTCGATTTACATTTAAATAAGAACTGGGGCTGGTATTGAACTAGAATTTTAAAGCACAAAAATACATTTATATATGCTCTCAAAAAAATAAAACTATTTTGAAGCTATCATGTTGTTTATATTTAAAAATAAAAATGGGTGACTGAAATAATTTATCACAAATTGTTTATTTTTGCCAAGAGATGCACGAGCCTGGTTTTCATCAAAGAAAGTCATGTGAAGGATGAAGAAAATTTGTATTGTTTATAAATCCGGTCTCCTCATCGTATTATGCTGTATTGTTTGGTTTCAGATATGATAAATAAAGATGTTAATGATAAATAAAGTCGTAAAAAGAGCTAGCAACGCCACTAATTTCAGAAAGATAATTTTAATTTGGCATTTGAATTTTCAGTTTCAGTTGTTTTCTCGAGATTACGGAATAATTGTTTTGTTTTCTCGAGATCGCAAATTACTTGTGTTGTTTTCTCGATCTCAAATTAATTATCTCCTTATCTCGGGATAACAAGGAAGAAAAAATATTCCTTATGAATATGGCCTCTGTCAACTTCTGTACAGAACAAATTTTCACAACACAGTACACACAGGATCAGTTATGGTGGGAGGCAAAAGTACAAAATTACGTTAACTTTCAAATTCTTTTAGCCTCAAATAAGTTCTGGTTGGAATTCCCACCTCCATATTTGACAGTGTCACAAAGAGCTCCACAAAAAGCCTGAAACAAACCAATTGTGTAACAGGGATTAATAAAAACAGAGGGAGAGATATGAAATTCGGGTAATAGGCCTGAAAACGTTTTCCGCCTTAAAGGTATTGTTATATTGCACGGATGTAGGACCGAAAAGCAGACCAGAAATCAGATAAGGTTAACAAGTTTATTGCACAGATGGAAATGGAAATGTGCAAAAAGGGTCCAGTGGAGGCAGGCAGGCACAAGGCGGGGGGTTCTGGAGGAACATGAGCCACGAGAAGAACGGGAGAGCCAAGAGAGGAGATCCACTGGGAGCAGAAACAATAAAAAAATTACAAAAGGTCTGGGAACAACTATAAGGCTGCGTCCCATTTCTCTTACCCCTATCCCTTGGTTTTGCGCATTCATGTGAGGGCAAGGGGTGTCCCGATTCTAATTTTGATCAAGGGCTCGGACCACAACCGAGGGCTACATACCCCTTGAAATGAAGTAAGCTCTTGACCAGACTTGAAACGGAGGGGTACTCCTACAAGCTCAGGCAGGTTTGGGGATCAGGATGGCAGCGTCACATCGACCAGCCAAGGAGTCTCATAAATGTATTTTCAGCAGTTGTAATTATCAATTAACAGTTTAGCATGGTTTACAATTATGACGTTTATGTTCTACGTTACTTTTAGTGAACTGTTGTTGCAGTTTTAATTGTAGCGATGTCTGTTTAGCCGACGTTATCGTTTTCATCGAACTTTCATGCGTAAACAAGCTAGTTTTTTTTGTCGAGCTGAGGTACCCGATAATCCTTGACATTTGTTTTCGTTTGTTTGCGTCAGTTGTTGTCGCCTCTGTAGACGTAGCAGCTCAGGTAGAGGCAAGGGATGATGACGCAAACGGTAATTGAGTGGTGTCCCATTTCTTAGGAGAACATTCGTACAGGTCGGTATCGAGGGGCAAGACAAAGACGTAGATAAAGGGGTAGGGGTAGGGGAAGGGGTAAGACAAAGTAATGGGATGCAGCCTATAATAGTTTCAAAAAACAAGATCCAGAGAAATGTGAGTCACAAACTAGTTACCGGTGTGGTAAACTAACAAACTGGCACTGAGTGCAGGAAGAACAAGGCGGATATGGGCAGGAGGAGATTGGGGATGGATCTCAGGCGTGATGATCACCTGGAGACTACAGCTGGTGAAAGGCGACTCCTCCCAAGGCAGGTGACACAGAAAGGAGGGGGGAAAGGAGAGACAGGGGGATCATGACAGGTAATGTTATACCTGTCATGATCCCCCTGTCTCTCCTTTTCTGGTGGAGCGTGACTTTTCTGGTGGAGCGTTTTCCACCTTCTTGTCTACGTGGAGATCTCATTTCCTTGGCATGTTATACAAGAAGGTTCCATGGAGACAAGTAGTGACACATTTAATTACTGGTCAGATTTAGGAAGTGGGTAACCTGGGAAATCCCAGGCTGCTTTCGTTCGTTCCGACCTGAAAGACAGCCTGGCGACTATGGCAAGCAAGCTCTCCTGATTCTAGGAGCCAATCAGAGAGCGGGGAGGGGTGGAAAGACGGTGATGTGTACTACGTGACAAATGGAAGCTTGTAGTTTGAACTGACAACTGACATGATTGGCTATGGGCTACTTATACGCTAAATGATAGACATTTGTAACGCCCAATAAACGGCCGTTGGCGATCGTAAACCACACCTCCGGTACGAGATATTTCAAAGGTGGCTCCCAGACCATATATCACTTGTGATATGGTCAGGTGTAAACCAGGCAAGGGAGTGGGAACATTCTAACAGTAAGATTTTTTTCCCCAAGGTATTTCTGAGTGATAAAACGTGTAATGAATATGTTCATGCCATGCTGTGAAGGCTAAATAATGACCTCCTCATGAAATAGTCAGGTGGTGAAAAACAATGAATATCTTTAATGGTCCCATGGCATGAAATTTTCTCTTTCTGAGGTTTTTGAACGCTAATGTGAGCTCCCCTACCCTGTTTAGGCCCCCCCCCCATGGCTAAAAGTTGTGAAATGTCTAAACTGAGCATTTGCGATCCTTTTCTGCGTTTGAAAAAAACACAGCTCAAATGGGCGATTCTGAACAAGGCACCTATGTTACGTCACATCGAAAAAAGAAATGCAAATGCAGTTCCACCACCGTCTGGATGTCCACCCCCTGTCTCTGTAAATCACGCCCAGAGAGTTTGGACCGCGAAGGAGCTACGCAATGCGAAATGCATTTTTTAATTTGCCTGGAGGCACTTGCGAGTGTTTCTAGGCTCGGAAGTCCTTTACCCAACCCTCTGGACCTCTGAAACAGCAGTGGTTTGATTTTATTTTCTGTGAAAATGTGTTTTTTTCATTGAAATTCCTCTCCTTTCTTCCTTCGTGCTTAAAACGCGGAAGTGGGAGACAGCGCACAGTAACAAGGAACCAGCGGGCGCATTTGCCCCCCCCACCCGCTCAGACACCTATCTGTGTCCTTCTCATTTGCATTCAAGCAACAAGGCCCAGAATGAGTTGTTCAGAGAGAGACTTTCTGACTCTGACTGTGTACATGTGTCTTTCTCATGCACTGAGTGTTGATTTTGAAGAAGGATTCATTTGCAGTATTAGGGAACCATTAAGGCACCATATAAAAGCATCAAGAAGTACCATGTCATGGGACCTTTAAACTTAATTAAAGGTGCACTGTGCAACTTTCCTGGTGAACACTACACCAGCTTGTCTTTGAAAATGTTATTGTTTTGCTTGGAATGTTGCACAGTAAGGCTTGGCACATTGCCACGTTACTCTGACAAAATGGTTTGACAGGGGTTGCTCAAATTGCAAACATAAATTTGACAGCAATACCATGACTTATTTAAGACTCTCTGTCAAACGTGTTCAAGTCTTATGAAGGCATTTTGCTTGTGGCCAATGTTAGACCTGCATGTTTTAATCAGGCTGAGGAAACGTGACTAAAAAATGCTCCAGCTGAGGTCCTGACCAAGCCTGGCAATAAGATCATGGAGATGGGTCCCCGGGCGCCTTCATGTGCTGCCCACTGCTTCAGAAGGATCGGTGAAATGCAGAATATAATTTCCCTACAGGGATAAATAAAGGATAATTAAAAAAAAAAAAAAAAAACGTGGGGAAGCGCTTCCCTGGAAGAGTTCCTTCTCCAAAACTTTGGGAGGGAAAATTCAACTGTAACAGGACATTTACAGGAGCAGGACTGTGAGAGCTGATCTGGAGGTAAGACTTCTCACTTTCTCTGGCCTAGAATGTAGTCACTGTAAACATGTGTTGGTTTAATTTGACTTCAAATTAGGGTTAATGTAAGGCTTGTTTCTATTAAATAAATTGTTAGCACTGCTGCCCATTGACAAGAGTGTGACAGTTGTACACAGAGTCTATAAACAAAGAGTGATATCCAGAGCACTGCTGTAGCTGTGGGTAAGTTCATGAATGTTATAGTTGATGGTAGACGTTTTTTGCACCATTCTGAAAGTGAGGTTATCAGTTAAAATAAAAATCTCTGTATCTTTCAGAAAAAGGAAGATGTTTGAGAACCATCAAAATACAGACCACACATGAACAAAGTAATAAACCAAGTAAAATTATTAACAGAATTATATTTTTTCAACATAAACTTCCTAGTGAAACAGTTCTGGTGTTTCTACAGGGTGATGTGGCACTAGCAGGACTTTGTATCAGATGCCCTATCTGTTACTGCATTTTAGGGAGGAAAAGCAGCACATGGTGAGTATTGTTTCTGCATGTACAATTTTAATGTTCACTGTGATTCTTTTCTGGTCCATTATCGTATTAGAGAATAATAGGTGCTTCAACTAAACAAAGCAGATAATCATAATGTAATATGTGTTATTAATATGTGGATGAACTTGACTGGCCTGCACAGAGTCCTGACCTCAACCTGACTGAACACCTTTGGGATGAATTAGAGCAGAGACTGAGAGCCAGGCCTTCTCGCCCAACATCAGTGTGTGAGCTCACATCTACTATGGTGACAAGCAGATGGCATATGTTCCAGCAGAAAAGTTATGCAGTGCACCTTTATATAACCTCTGATTTGCAGATTAGGAATGTGTTTTTCTATACTAGGACTGGGATATAAATGCAATACAGCGTTCACAGATATTATTAGATATTAGATATGAGTCATCGTGGTTTGCAGTTCAAAAACCTTACAGCAGAGTTCCTGATGCACAGAAATTGCACTGGTTTTGCCTGAAGGTGGAGCGTTTCATGTGTGGATGTGAATGTGCCGTAAACAGCACTTTTTAAATGAGAAAGCAGCCTGGGTCAACTCTGATATGCTGTGAGTAATGATATATTGATTATGGTTCATAGCCTGAATACAAAAACTTGAAAAGTTTAAAGGACACCACAGACAGTAGTGAATAATGCAGAGCCTTCCACTACAGACATAGAATATATAAAACTAGCTGTATGTTTCCATTAGGGGGCATAGTATTAATTTGACACTTCAATGCTGTATTTAAGAAAGGATGTATTGGCTGTGAATAAGAGAAGTGAAAATGATTCCCAAGGATAAATAAGACTTTTTATACTGAAGTGAGAAATATATTGGAATCCAAATTGCAGCTCAAGTCTGTGGCAATTTAATGAAAATGTGGCAACTTGCCCTACTACTTCCATGCTTTTTAAAGTACCACACCACAGTGTACGGCAGGGGTCTCAAACTCGCAGCCGGGGGGCCAAATGCAGCCTGCAGAATGATATTTTATGGCCCCCTACTTTATGTCAAAATTGACAGTCAGTCAGCCTGCGGTAGGGGGGCTACACTAACAGATGAAGTAGCAGAGCAGCACCCCTGCAGATTCACAACTGCAGATTTGCACACCTTACATCCCAAACTCAACTTTCAGCAGTTGTGAAGCCATAAGTCCAGATGTTTATGCGTGTACATGTACACATAAGACGGCACTGAAGAACCAAAACAGCTTGCACTTGTTAGTACATGTGCTTCTCCTGCACCATTTCGCTCCACAGGATAAGATAAGATAAGATATGCCTTTATTAGTCCCTCAGTGGGGAAATTCCATTGTTGCAACGCACAGATCACAGCACGAAAAAGTAACGTCGTCGGCCTCTGCGCGTCCTCCGCGTCCGACCTCCTCCGCACATAGCAACGCACATAGCAACGGTGAAAAAGTTAAAATCCAGAGAAAACAGAGGTCAAAATGGAGCAGAAACATCGCGCATCTGAAGCACCCAGCCTCACACACACAATCCTCAAAGTGTGCAAACGAACAAGCAGGTAAGAGCAGAAAAAAAGTTGGAAAATAAGGGAGCGCGTTGCAACCAGCTGAGGGTACAAAGTATTTCAGACCATGCCTACAGTGTGAGGGAGGTGCTGACAAGAATCCCTCATTCAAGTATGGGACATTTTGGGGTGATAAGTAACACACACAAAAAAAAGAGTCACTAACAGCCTGTTTACCTGCTCAATGCAGCCCCTTCTCTTGGCGTAATTGGCTGGCAACGCAAAGACCATGCTCCATGGAGCAAAAATCCAACTACCTCATGAGCATAATGAGTGGAGCACAGAGACACAAACAATGTGTTTTCGTGTCCGGAGGCCCTCCCATGAACCGGAGACAAGAGGAGCGGAGACACAGAAAGCGAGTGAACGAGAGACTTTTTCTTTTTTGAATACTTGAAACCCTAT